>CM045765.1:114237455-114610647 GCA_025200525.1 Camellia lanceoleosa | reverse complement strand
AGAGTGGGAAAGGGGCATAGCAATGTATTTTCACAAATATATACATGCCTCGATCCTCGTGCCACCAATCACGCATCTCGATGCATGATGGCCGAGGAGTCGAATTGCACAACTCAATATAGAACGAATGCACATGAAAACTCAACTAAAACCTAACTCCATCACGGATAATCCGGAGTGTCGGCGACTGGGGAATTGAGACACGTTCCGTCACTCGGAGTACGAAACGTACCTCGTTTCCTGTGCTCGAGCTAACTCCTATCCCAAGCACAATGCAATATGCATGACATGCATGAATGCAACTAATATACAACCTAGTATGCACAATGCTATGAAATGGCATACACAATGCACGATGTAACAAGGCATACACAATGCTCTAACATACAACCTAGCATACACAATGCTATGGACTAGGATAGCATACACAATGCACAATGGACATACATGAACACAAGTGGACCTCATCCACACTCACATAGGAGGCCATTAGATGAAAATGAGACAACTCGAGACGCGTGCACGCGTGCACGCAAACCGATGACCAATCCTAAGGCACGAATGCCACTCTAACAAGGCATGGCAAAGCATGGAACATGGCATACGAACATATGAATTTCAGTAGCAAAATACGATCAAAGCTTGACCGAAACATGATAACATGGCACCCGATGCATGGAATGATCCCGAAATGCAAAACTAGGTACACGGAATGGCCTACAGCTATACAAAGCATGCATTATTTGAACATAAGACCTAAAGACAGAATCAAGGAAGTCCCAAAATAAGTATATTTACAGTTTTAAGAAAGGCCAAACAGTGAGCACAAATGGGCCTAAGTTAGCATGCAAAAATGGGCCAAAAGAAGGACAAAGAAGCAAGTGATGCTTTTTGGCCTCAAACACAAGAGGGCCCTTCAACAATGTTAAATAGGGGCCCAAAATATGGCTTTTTACAGTTGATGGCCAGACCCAAAACTGTAACGACCCAGAAATTCTTTCCTCCGCTCGAGCGGAGGAGTGGCCGCTCGAGCGGACTTTTGGGGTTTCCAGCAAATTTTGACGGCCCGAGATTCAGGAGTTGTGATTCTCCGCCGGCGGGAGTTTACGCCGAGCGGACGACTTTGTTGAGTCTGCGCCTCGGCGCAAGATTTGGGCGCCGGCGGTCGCTGAGTAAGGTTGATTCTGAAGCATGTGGACTCATTTTTGATGTTCTTCTTAGTGTATTTGAAATGTTCTTATCTTATTTTGGGATATGGATTGAGATGATAAGATGAGGGTAAAGTAAGATTGAACCAAAAACCTTAATTTGAGTAATTCATTTACGACCAACCGTCACTCTTTTGACCTTTTCTTTTTCCACACTTTGAATTTAGATGTGAGGTTAGAACCATTGGAAAGCTTATCTCCGGGGCTTCAATTTGACCACAAGAATGACCTAAAAGCGAGCCGGAATGAGAGACTTATACTTGTTCAAAGTTTTGGAATCATCTTTGAAAACAGGTCCGCTCGAACGGGAATTTCTACGCTCAGCGGAGATTACGGACAGCAGTTTTTAAACCAGATTTTTGGATCATTTCTTCCATTTTCCTTTTCCCTTCTTCTCTTTTCTCTCTAGGTCCGAAAACCCTAGAGGTTTGATCCCCAAATACTTCCTTTTTCCTTAGATTTGAGCTAGATTTTCCACCAAGGAAAGAAGAAGAAGTGAAGATCAACTTTTCCAACCGATTAGATTTTGGGATTTCGAGAGGTTGCGTTCAACCTAGCTTCTTTGCTTCTAATTTCGAGGTAAGGGGTTCTCTTAGCCTTGAATGTTTATGGTTCGAAGTGATTTCGTTGGTACCTTGAGATTTTGGTGACATTTTGGAATCTTGAGTTAATTATGGGCTAGGGACACTTATGGTTTAATGTTTATGCACAATTGGGGCTTCCACTCTACTTCTCAAAGGATGTTGAATGTTTTAGCATATTGGCATATAGTAATTGTTGATTTGGTGATTTCACTAAGAAAAGAGAAGAAACCCCCAATTTCCTTGGAAACCCTAAGTTGATTAGTGTTGATAATCAATGTATTGGCTCAAGTGGAAGGTAGAATGTGAAATTTAAGTGTTGAATGATATGTATTCAAGTTGAATTAGAATTTGAAAATGTTTGAAAGCTATGTTTAGAATTGCAAATGAATTTGTTATAAATGTTGGAATTTATGCTATCATGTAAAGGGAAAATTAGAGAAATCATCTAATTAAGGATATAGATGATGTGAACTTGGTTTTAGAATGATAAAATAGGATTCAAGGATTTATTGTGAATTATGTAAGGTGGTAAATTGTATTGATGAACCAAGTCATGTTGATTATGTTGGATAATGTTGTATTGAATAATAGTGGCAATTAAATGGAGTTGTATTATGATGAATTGTGTAGGGTCAATTACTGAGGCGGACCAAGCGTCTAATCTGTGAGTAATAGTACTCCATACGTACATTATTTTCCATTAATAATCATTGTTAATAACATTTTGTCCTCCGTGGAAATATGGTGACATGTATGTGGATTGAGTATTGATGTAACCTATGTTAACATGGAAAGAGTTGGCCTTATTAGGTGTTTAGATCTCTGATTCGGGATTATCGGTAATGTACTAATCTAAAAGTTATGTATGATGTCGCATAATAAAGGGAGAAAACTTATTAAGATGATGGACTTAAGTGAACAAAAAGGGTAGTGGAAATGTTGTTTTGATTAATTGGGATTACTTACTATTGGCAACATTATTAATGTTCTACTGTCCGTAAACTATCTGCATTGATTTGTGGCGAACAAGAGAAACAATAAGGCTCATGTATTCTGACTCCTTCTGTTTTGTCAGTGATGAGACGATTATGCCTATGTGTAATAAGCCATGAGATGATTTGTGTATCCTATGGTCTGACCATGTTCGTATGAATTTGAGACTGTTCTGTATTAACTGAAAAATATGGAAATGTAATAATAAAAAGGTTTACGTATATATTAGTACGTTACGGGCGAAGGTCGTTACGGGCGAAGGCTATTCGGATATTCGGGCGATGGCCGTTACATTACGCTTTATGCATTCCGCCACGCTTTATGCGTTCTGTTACTTCTGGTCTTAAAGCTGCTTTGTTAAAAAAAACTGGACCCATGTTGTTTGAGATATATTCGTAACGTAGTTAATCATATACTTCTGCAGTTATATACTTTATTGTTTGGGTTGTACATTACATGAATTACCTACTATTATTCACTGTGCTTGACTCACTTTATTTTGTGTCTCTTTCTGTAGGCACTCAACCTGGAGGTCAACCTTAACTTTGTGGCTTCCGTTACCAGTTGCCAAGCCTTGGGTGTCTAAGCCGTTAGATGTTGACCGTTTAAGTTTGGAGTTTTATTAAGTTTTAATTTATACCCTAAGTGTTTATTAAGCTTGATGTATATGTATATGTATTTAGCTATCTCCAGATATACGTCAATGTATATTTATCTGCTTTATGTTCTGTCTGTGATCCTGGCATAGTAGTGGTAGCTCAATGGATATTATTTTATACTATTATATCATATTAAATGCTTCCGTTCAGGCCCCGTAGATATTATTTATCAGGTTTGGTGTTTATGTTCGAATGGGTCATGCCCAAATTTTTAGGGGCGGGTTTGGGGCGTGACAGGTGGTATCAGAGCACGAGTTGCTATCTCACACACGGATCCATTGAGCTGTAGGATGTCTAGAAAAGACTTAGGCTTCATGCGTGACATCCTTAGTGCATATGAAAAGACTGATAGCAACGTTAAGAGTAATTTGTTTACGTTAACGATTATGAACCATGTTTATTATACCTCTCATGTCTATTATACGAAATGGTTGATTTTTGAAAAGCTGCTACGATGACATTATGGTTGTTACGCTATGATACTCGTTTTGCATATGATATGACATGATAAGACTTATTGACTTCGGTGTGGAGCAAAGTCTTTGTCAGAACTAAGTGCTACACTTTAGTGGGACCCAACTCTAGAATCCGTACGAGCGACCTCTTCAGTCCATACGCATTTACGTATGTACATTACGTATGTTTCTGATATATCTGTGCCAAAGGGCTATCTGTGCCAAGGGGCTATCTGTGCCGCAAGGCTATCTGGGCTGAAAGGCCAATTTGATAATTCTGGGCCAACATGCCAATCTGTTAAAATTGTATAAGTATTTGTGGCACCCTTAATTTCTATGGCCCTCGCCCGGGGGTAACAATACCGTGGCTGTTGGTATCAACTTTGTGGTCTTCGGACCTACCTGTTGTGGTCTTCGGACCTACCTGTTGTGGTCATTAGACCTACCTGTTGTGGTCTTCGGACCTACCTGTTGTGGTCATTAGACCTACATTGTGGTCTTGGACCTACATTGTGGTCATTAGACCTACTGTTGTGGTCATTAGACCTACATTGTGGTCTTTGGACCTACTGCGTGGTCTTCGGACCTACGATCGATAGTTAGCCATATATGATCTTATGCAAAATTTAAATATGAATATAATTATGAGCATGTATCTGAATCTGCTTCAGCTTGTCACAAATTGCTTAAACACTAAGTATGAAAGATTTAGTTATGATATAGTGATGTCTTTCTTGTTATGGTATTGTTTAGACCTATGATTTAAAAAGGTATTGTTATATGTATTTTGATAAGTTGTGTTGTGGATAATAGTTGGACTCATGTAAGTGACTTATTCTATTACATTAAGTGCGAAATGACATGATATGACAAACTCGCTTCATTTTCTGATACGTTATGTTACGAATTAAGGAATGATGATTCATGTATGTAAGAGTATTAAGGGCCCTTGCCCGGGGGTAAAAATACCGTGGTATAAGTATGTTACAAGATGTCTCTGCCAAGCGGTCTTATGCGGGTGGATTATGATCAAGTATACGTTGATTTTTGTTTCGATTTAAGTATAACTAAGAACAGTATGAATATGCTTGAGTTATCTGTTCAGTTTATGCTATGTCATCACATGATGGGAATTGATAATGTCAAATGAATGCAGTTCATGTGTGATCGGGATTTGTTTATAGACTTTGTGAATTGTGATACATGAGATTTATTAAAAAAAAAAAAAAGGGGAAAAAGAGAAGCAGCTATTGACTACTTTGAAGTGTAAGTAGATAACCTACCGTAAGAATTAAAATCCTGTCTTCGTACATTAAGTGACTTAAGATTAAGAAAACATTCCTGTGAAATGCTTATGTGTAAACTATGTTAATGTTAGATATTGCAAAATTTTCTTCTATCACCTATATGGAGGTTGTGATGTGAATTATTCCGCTTGATATTGAAGATTTCGATGAAAACAAATGGATTTGAGAATATTTCCTTTTGCTAATTACAAAATGATTGACTACCGCATTGAGTAGAATTACGTTTTATTAAGAATTATGAATTTTGATGTTATGAAATCAAATTACTCCTCTGTTATACTATTGCATATGTTTTGACACTATAGAATCTGGAAGGATGTGATTTTTATGGTTAGAATGAACCTGGTAGAAGTTACGAACGAGGAATAACTGGACACTCTATTTATGTTAACTGATTGAGCCAGTTGGCTGATCTCTAAATTCTGTATGACCATTTGCTGACCCTCGATAATTACAAGTGGTGAATATGAAACCATGTGATTGACCTCGTGTTTTCCAGTAAGAAAAAGAAGAATTGTTTGAATGATAGAGAAAAAAAAGGGGGGTGTTACCTTACGATTAGGAATGATTAGTCAAGTATGATTTTGAATTCAATTTCTGGCCTTGTTTTGATAATTGTCTTTGTTATTTAGATTCCCACATATGACGACGTGATTAGGTGTCTATAATGGGGATTCTTCTTCCACCGTTGATTTTGTTAAAAAGTAGAAGGTGGGTTAAATCTACATAATGATGTGATTTTGATATGTTTTTCGTAAATGGAAGATATGGTACCTCTCGAGCGAGAACCTTATTTGATAGAGTCTAAGATCGATTCAATCTTTGCCTAATCGGATTTGAGTCTAACCATGTAATTAAGTTACTTGGGAACTACGTCATGGTCGGGACCACCGAGTAAAGCTGCATTAGAAGATAAGTTCGAACATGTACTCCCTAATTAAAATTGTGTATGAAACTATTACAATTTGGGTGACTTAGTTAGAGACTTTGTGGAGGGTACTTTCATTACGAGGAACTTAACGCATGCTAAGGGAACTCATTTAGCATAATTGAACAAGGAATTTGAAACTTTAAAGGTTTCATTATAAAATTGATCATGTATCTGTGACCAGCATATTTCTTATGTAATCTTAGGTATGTTTACGAGATTTCCATTTTGGGAATGCTTAAACGATTGAATTGTATCCCATATGTTTTATGTATGATCATCTATATATGTATCCAAGTCTTCTTACGCCTAGAAAGAAATAAGGATGGAGAAGAAATTGAGTAAATGAGAGCCATTCGCGATCGTAGAGATTTTAAAGTTTAAGGTATGTTTGAATGTTTGATTGACCTCTCTTGAAGTTGAGTAGGGGCCTCTATGTGAGTGTCTTTAAGAAATTGTATGATGGTCCTCACTATTCTATGTTTTAGTTTCAATGAAATAAAGAGTTGGTGATGTCGCTAATTGAAGTGCGATTGAATTTTGGTGATGGACCGTACAATGTGAATTGTCTTTGAAATTGAGAAGTTGTTATGGGCCTTGGGATTATAATTGGTTAGTGTTGTTCCTTGGCGTTGGAATTTTGATGCGTATATGTTGATCGAAAGTATTTGTAATCCTTTTCTATCCCAAGTGTGGATCGAGTTTTGGAGCCTTCTGAGGTGTGTTTACGCATATGTTTGACCTATTTTCTATTTGGTTTTCTCAATTTCGAGGGCGAAATTTTTGTAAGGAGGAAGGATGTAACGACCGAAATTCTTTCCTCGCTCGGCGGAGAGTGGCTCGAGCGGACTTTGGGGTTTCAAGCAAATTTTGACGGCTTTGAGATTACAGGAGTTGTGATTCTCCTCGGCGGGGAGTTTACGCTCGAGCGGACGACTTTGTTGGTCTGCGGGCTCGAGCGCAAGATTTGGGCGCTCGAGCGTCGCTGAGTAAGGTTGATTCGAAGCATGTGGACTCATTTTGATGTTCTTCTTAGTGTATTTGAAATGTTCTTATCTTATTTTGGGATATGGATTGAGATGATAAGATGAGGGTAAAGTAAGATTGAACCAAAAACCTTAATTTGAGTAATTCATTTACGACCAACCGTCACTCTTTTGACCTTTTCTTTTTCCACACTTTGGATTTAGATGGGAGGTTAGAACCATTGGAAACTTTATCTCCGGGACTTCAATTTCCCCACAAGAGTGACCTAAACCGGAGCCGAAATGAGAGAATTATACCTGTTCAAAGTTTTGGAATCTGCTGAAACAGTCCGCTCGAACAGGAATTTCTACGCTCAGCGGAGATTACGGGACAGCAGTTTTAAACCAGATTTTTGGATCATTTCTTCCATTTTCCTTTTCCTTCTTCTCTTTTCTCTCTAGGTCCGAAAACCCTAGAGGTTTGATCCCCTAAATACTTCCTTTTTCCTTAGATTTGAGCTAGATTTTCCACCAAGGAAAGAAGAAGAAGTGAAGATCAACTTTTCCAACCGATTAGATTTTGGGATTTCGAGAGGTTGCGTTCAACCTAGCTTCTTTGCTTCTAATTTCGAGGTAAGGGGTTCTCTTAGCCTTGAATGTTTATGGTTCGAAGTGATTTCGTTGGTACCTTGAGATTTTGGTGACATTTTGGAATCTTGAGTTAATTATGGGCTAGGGACACTTATGGTTTAATGTTTATGCACAATTGGGGCTTCCACTCTACTTCTCAAAGGATGTTGAATGTTTTAGCATATTGGCATATAGTAATTGTTGATTTGGTGATTTCACAAAGAAAAGAAATTAAACCCCCAATTTCCTTGGAAAACCTAAGTTGATTAGTGTTGATAATCAATGTATTGGCTCAAGTGGAAGGTAGAAATGTGAAATTTAAGTGTTGAATGATATGTATTCAAGTTGAATTAGAATTTGGAAATGTTTGAAAGCTATGTTTAGAATTGCAAAAGAATTTGTTATAAATATTGGGATTTATGCTATCATGTAAAGGAAAATTAGAGAAATCATCTAATAAAGGTTATAGATGATATGAACTTGGTTTTAGAATGATAAAATAGGATTCAAGGATTTATTGTGAATTATGTAAGGTCGTAAATTGTATTGATGAACCAAGTGATGTTGATTATGTTGGATAATGTTGTATTGAATAATAGTGGCAATTAAATGGTGTTATATTATGATGAATTGTGTAGGGTCAATTACTGAGGCGGACCAAGCGTCTAATCACTTGTGAGTAATAGTACTCCATACGTACATTATTTTCCATTAATAATCATTGTTAATAACATTTTGTTCTCCGTGGAAATATGGTGACATGTATGTGGATTGAGGATTGATGTAACCTATGTGAGCGTGGAAAGAGTTGGCCTTATTGATTGTTTAGTCTCTGATTCGGGATTATCGGTAATGTACTAATCTAAAAGTTATGTATGATGTCGCATAATAAAGGAGAAGACTTATTAAGATGATGGACTTAAGTGAACAAAAAGGGTAGTGGAAATGTTGTTTTGATTAATTGGGATTACTTACTATTGGCAACATTATTAATGTTCTACTGTCCGTAAACTATCTGCATTGATTTGTGGCGAACAAGAGAAACAATAAGGCTCATGTATTACGACTCATACATTTTTGTCGGTGATGAGACGATTATGCCTATGTGTAATAAGCCATGAGATGATTTGTGTATCCTATGGTCAGACCATGTTCGTATGAAATTGAGACTGCATTACGTATTAAGCGAAAAATATGGAAATGTAATAATAAAAGGTTTACGTATATATTAATGCGTTACGGGCGAAAAGGCATTACGGGCGAAAGGCTATTCGGATATTTCTGGGCCGATGGCCGTTCTGTTACGCTTTATGCATTCCGTCACGCTTTATGCGTTCTGTTACTTCTGGGCTTAAAGCTGCTTTGTTAAAGAAAAAATGGACCCATGTTGTTTGAGATATATTCTGAGCGTAGTTAATCATATACTTCTGCAGTTATATACTTTATTGTTTGGGTTGAACATTACATGATTTACGTACTATTATTCACTGAGCTTGACTCACTTTATTTTGTGTCTGTTTCTGTAGGCACTCAACCTGGAGGTCAACCTTAACCTGTGGCTTCCGTTACCAGTTGCCAAGCCTTGGGTGTCTAAGCCGTTAGATGTTGACCGTTTAAGTTTGGAGTTTTATTAAGTTTTAATTTATACCCTAAGTGTTTATTAAGCTTGATGTATATGTATATGTATTTAGCTATCTCCAGATATACGTCAATGTATATTTATCTGCTTTATGTTCTGTCTGTGATCCTGGCATAGTAGTGGTAGCTCAATGGATATTATTTTATACTATTATATCATATTAAATGCTTCCGTTCAGGCCCCGTAGATATTATTTATCAGGTTTGGTGTTTATGTTCGAATGGGTCATGCCCAAATTTTTAGGGGCGGGTTTGGGGCGTGACAAAAACAGTGCAAAAGCATGCTCAAAATACTATGCAAAATAAGGCCAAAAGAGAGCTATAACACAAAGTACAAAAGTGAAGCCTCAAACAGCAAAAGACCCTTAATGAAACATGATGAGAGGGTCAAAATGAGGCCACTTTAAGTTCGGACCAGAGCCCAAAAACAGAAGCATAAAAGGCTAACAAATCATGCAAAAATAGGGCCATGAGATGGATACAAAGATAAGTGACATATGGAGGCCCCAAACAGTGATGAGCCCTTCAACAATGTTGAATAATGGCTCAAAATAAGATACATTACAGTTTACATCATGCCTCAAAACAGTTTAAAAATAGGCCAAAAATGCTATGCAAGAAAGAGGGATACAAGAGGGGTAATGAAGCAAGTGCCAAAGGGAAACCTAAAACAGAGAAATACCCTTACACAAATATGAAGAAGAGCTCAAAAAAATTCTACTTTCAGTTAGGGTCGGAGCCCAAAAGTGTAAGCAATAATAGCTAAGAAAGCATGCAAAAATGAACTCAAAAGAGGGGTAAAGAGGCAAGTGACAAAAGGAAGCCTCAAACAGTGAAGAGCCCTTCAACAATGTTGAAGAAGGGCTCAAAATAAGCCACTTTACAGTTTGGGTCGGAGCCCAGAAATGTAAGAAAAAGGGGCTAAGATATCATTCAAGAGAATGCAAGAAAAGAGGAGATGAAGGTTTACCCTTGTAGAACAGCAATGCAGCAGCCGTTGATCTGAGAAAATGAGCTCCTAACCTCCGAAAATCAGCCTCAAGGTGTTGGAATGGATGATGGAGGTGGTAGGCTATGAGTTGGTGTGTAAATGGTGCAAGGACAAGGGTGTTTTGAGGCTTGGATAAGATAGATATGGAGGATTGTATGCAAATGCTCCAGCTGGTTTTTCTAACCCTTGCAAATGGAGGGGGAGTGTTGGTTTTATAGAAGACAAAGGGCCAAGGCTTCTTGGAGAAGCCTCAAGCAAAGGGTGCAAGCTTCTAAGAGAAGCTAAACCAAAAGGGTCAAGCTTCTTCAAGAAGCTAAAACAAAGGGTGCAAGCTTCTAAGAGAAGCTAAACCAAAATGGTCAAGCTTCTTTAAGAAGCTAAAACAAAGGGTTCAAGCTTCTTGGAGAAGCTAGAGCAAAAGGTTCAAGTTTCCTCAAGAAGCTAAAACTAAGGGTTCGACCAAAAAAAAAAAAATCAAAAAACCGACCACGCCGACCGACCTTGCCGACCGACCATGCCGACCGACATTGCCGACCGCCCTATCACCAATGGCCGGTGGCAAAAAAATCTGCTCCACAGGTCCAACTTCAAACGGACATAACTCCTTCATGTGAACTCCTTTTTTGGTCATTCTTGTGTCCAAATTGAAGCCCCGGAAGTTATCTTTCCAATGGCGTAAACCTTGCATTAAAATTCCTTCTGTGGAAAAAGGTATGCCCTTTTTGGTGAAGCCGCGCAGATTCGGTCCAACCGGGATGATGCCCAACTTCAACCAATCATGTCTCCCCCATCCGGACTTGGCTTTAGGAGATTCTTGAATGCAAAATGAAGCCCCAGAAGTCTTCTTTCCAACGGTGGCAGCCTCATAGCTTAACTCCAAGTGCACAGATAGATAAGCCTGATTTAGCGAGGACCACTCGACTCTTTCTTAGCGTTTCATACCCAACTTCCTCCCCAGCTAGGTTTCTTCTCTCTTCTCCTCTTTTCTTCAACTCTAAACCCATAAACAAGGTGTTTTGAAAGATTTTTCAAAGATTTCATCTCTTTTTCATTCATTTTCACTTTGTCCTTGCTCGGTTTATCAAAAAAGCGCATCATTTGACAAAATGTGAGCCTCGGAACATTGTAGAAACTTTATTTCAAAAATGTTTTGAAAGAGAGGGTTTTAAGGTCTAAAAACCATTCAAAATAACTTTGGTCCAAAATGGGGTGTGAAGTTGAGATTTGTCTCTCTCCTTGCCGAAGAAACTAAACCTTTGCCCTGCACACCTTTCTCCACCAAGTAAACCATCAGTATCGTCCAAGTCTTAAGGGCGGTCAAAAATGGGGTGTCTACAGTTGCCCCTCTTTGACAGAACTCATAAGTCAAGAAATGACGTGAGTGAATGTCAAAGCCCCGAGACGACCCATTTTTGACAATGCCGAAGACTTGGACATACAAAATACAAATGCAGTTAGTTGAACCTGCAGGTTGCCTACGTATCCCTTTGCAAGGAATCAAACCAGCGTAGTTCAGGGGTAGGATGCAAAATGTTATGCAGGAAGATTTTTGATAATTGGACTTATACACTATGCGAAGCCGGTTTGAAAGTTGGACTTATACGCTACGCGAAGCCGATTTGAAAGGTTAGGATTTATGCAATGCAATGTACTAGCTAAAATGCAATGTAATAGCTAGGAAGTGAAGGTACCTTACAGGGGCAATTGGCAATGACTTACCTCATGCTGCTGGAGATCTTTCACTTCTTCTTGGTTGAACTGCAGGTACTACTTTTCTCCCCGACTATGGTCGCAGCTTTCCCTATTCTCCAACAGGGTGATAGACTAGGTTGGTTCAGTATCCAGAATTGAGGCGCATACACATGCTATCTCAAGCTATGGGGCTGCCATACAGATTTCAGGCCGAGGATATACCTCTGGGTATTTAAACCAGACTTTAGTCTCGGAAATCCCGAACCTTTGTGTTCTAGGCATGAGCCATTCGAACTCTAGTTTCCACCGTCTCAGTTGGTCTCTTAGGAACTCACCGCAAACATAGGCAGGTGGCTATACCAGACCACGGGAAGTCGTTCGGGCACGACAAACACCAAAGGAATTACACCTTTAGAGGATTTAGGGTCTCTTAGACCGGCGTAGGTGCGCAAAATAGCGCGATGAGATGCATGCACAATGCAGGACTTGGTACACAACTTACGACATAGCATTCCATTCATTTGGCATACAGCTCATTCTCCAGACAGGCAGCTCGTTTTCGGGCACACGGCTCATAACACTGCTCAATCTAAACACTCAGTCCATAACTCGGCATTTGGTTTGCATTTTGAACACACAGCTCAAGCACTTGAATTTCTGAACACGCAGCTCACACTTTTTGTCTTGAACACGCAGCCCATCTTTTCTGACATCTGAACACGCAGCTCAAACTTTTTGTCGTGAGCACACAGTTCATACTTTTTGAAAGTTGAACACGCAGCCCAAACTTTTGAATTTCTGAACACACAGCCCATTTTGATTGTGAACACGCAGCACACACTTGTTGAAAGAAGTTGAACACGCAGCCCAAACTTTGATGATGAACACGCAGCCCATTTTGATTGTGAACACGCAGCACACACTTGTTGAAAGTTGAACACGCAGCCCAAACTTTGATGATGAACACGCAGCCCATTTTGAAGGTGAACACGCAGCACACACTTGTTGAAAGTTGAACACGCAGCCCAAACTTTGATGATGAACACGCAGGCCATTTTGAAGGTAAACACGCGGCACACACTTGTTGAAAGTTGAACACGCAGCCCATTTTGAAGGTGAACACGCGGCACATACTTGTTGAAAGTTGAACACGCAGCCCAAACTTTGATGATGAACACGCAGCCCATTTTGAAGGTGAACACGCGGCACACACTTGTTGAAAGTTAAACACGCAGCCCAAACTTTGATGATGAACACGCAGCCCATTTTGAAGGTGAACACGCGGCACACACTTGTTGAAAGTTGAACACGCAGCCCATTTTAAAGGTAAACACGCGGCACACACTTGTTGAAAGTTGAACACGTAGCCCAAACTTTGATGATGAAGATGGTGATGATAGTGCAGAGGCTGCTCCGCAGAAGAGGACGGAGAGGGGCCTTTTACTCCTGCAATGGATAGCACTGATGCAGCTGTGTCCTGCTTTATTCTCTTTTTACTAGTGGTTTAAGCACATTGCACTGCCTCAGGCAGGTTTTACTTTTTTCAAAAGTGTGTATTTTTGCAAAACATATGAGGGAAATGAAACGGCTATTTTGTTCAAAAGGTGTTACGTTTGCACGTTCTATGCATCACATTGCGTGGCATCACATAACAATGTGAATGAAATTGAAATTCGTTTGAAAATTGAGCACTTGCATCGTAATAATCAGGTAGTGAACCGACTTACAACTCGATAAACAAAACAAAGAAACTCGATAAGCCAAATAAGTGCGAGTACAACTCGATAAGCAAATCAAAGACTTAAGGAGAGTGAAATACAACTTGATAAGCAAATTTACAACAACTCGATAAGCAAATGGGCGTGACGCCGCAAAAATCATCATTGGAGGGCATTGGAAGTCATGGCATTCCCCAAATTCTTAGCATGTTCAACTTCTAAACAGCTAATGGAGCAAGAGGGAAGACCCTCGGTCATAAGGAAAGGATACCGGCCTCGAGAAATGGCCATCAGCCAACAGACTTGACCAATCGACCAAAAGTTGACATCTGTCCTCCACTCACACCTTATCCCCTACAAAAACCACCAGAATGTTGACATCTGTCCTCCACTCACACCTTATCCCCTACAAAAACCACCAGAATGTTGACATCTGTCATCCACTCACATCTTATCCCCTACAAAAAGCCTCAGCTTCGTAGTTTTTCTCAATCCAACATTGATCTGCTTCAGCTATTTGACACTCAGCCAATACTCGTAATGACGGAACCTCAATCTCGATAGGTAGAACGGCCTCCATCCCATAAACTAATGAATACGGAGTCGCCCCAGTAGAAGTTCTAATTGAAGTCCGGTAGCCCCACAGAGCAAACGACAGCTTATCTGGCCAGTCCCGGTAGGTTTCCACCATCTTCTGCAATATGTGTTTGATGTTCTTGTTGGCGGCCTCAACCGCTCCGTTGGTTTGCGGCCGATAGGTAGACGACTTATGAAAAGCCATGTTGTATTTTTCTAACAAGTCAACCACCTCCTTGAAGTGGGAACCGTTATCTGAAATTATCTCGTTTGGGACTCCGTAGCGACAGATGATGTTGTTTCTGATAAACTTTGCAACATGCGAAGCCTTCAACACCGCATAAGACTGGGCCTCAACCCACTTCGTGAAATAATCTATCGCGACCAGGATGAACTCATGCCCATTCGCCCCCTTCGAAGTGACAGCCCCGATCACATCAATTCCCCAGACTGAAAATGGCCATGGCGAAGTCATATTGTACAGCTTTGACGGCGGAATGTTCATGCGATTTGCATGAATTTGACATTTGTGGCATCGCCGAACAAAATCGATACAGTCCTCCTTCATGGTGGACCAGTAGTAACCCTGTCTGAGGATCTTCCGTGCTAGCATTACTCCATTCATGTGTGCGCCACATTCTCCTCCATGGATGGCCTCCATTAGACGCTTCGACTCTTCGGCATCGACACACAGCTTATGCATTCCCAGATGACCTTTTCTATACAGCTTACCCCCACAGATGATGAACTGAACGGCCAATCTTCTTATTGCCCTTTTATCCTTGGCATTTACCCCTGGCGGATATGCTTCCTTCTCCAGGAAATTCCAAATGTCATGATACCAGGGGTTTTCGTCCTGAACTTCATCTATAGCAGCAATCGACTCGTAGGCTGGCGCAAACTTCTGGTCAATAATGACTGGACGCATCCGGACTCCGTATGGGATGTCTATCATGGAAGATAGAGTTGCTAAAGAATCTGCGAACCTGTTGTTCTCTCTTAGTAGATGAGTAAAGTTTAGCTTCTCAAACCGAGGAATTAACAAATCCAAGGCCTGGTGATACATCATCATCTTTTCTTCTTTGACTTTCCAGTCTCCTTTTGCTTGAGACACAACAAGGTTCGAGTCCCCGATGACGTCCAACCGTCTTGCCCCTAGTTCGAGATGGTCCAGCATCATATTCATATTGACTTCATTGTTCGAAACTTTGAATTGGAGTTTGAAGGCTAGGGGGATACGGGAATCGTCGGGTGCTATCAGCAACACCCCTATCCCATACCCGTGCTGATTTGACGCTCCGTCAAAGTACATCGTCCAAGTTTCATCGTCGATGTGCAAAATGGCCTCATCTGGGAATAAGTACTCAACTGTTTCATCCCCTTCTACCGGATGATCGGCTAAGAACTCTGCTACTGCTCTTCCCTTGACCGACTTACGTGTTACATATTTCAAATCAAATTCGGAGAGCAACAGTAACCAACGAGCTAGCCTACCCGTAAGTGCCAGTTTCTCGAAAAGATATTTGATGGGATCGAGTCGTGAAACCAACATTACAGAGTGAGCTAACAGGTAGTGCCGCAGCTTCCTGGTAGCCCATACCAAAGCCAAGCAAGCCTTCTCTAATGGTGTGTAGCGAGTCTCATACTCTAGCATCTTCTTGCTCAGATAGTAGATGGCTCTCTCCACTTTATCTTCAGATTCTTGTGCGAGCATGCAGCCCATAGTGGTCTCAGTCACTGAGAGGTACAATATCAACGGTCTCCCCAGCTCTGGCGGTGACAACACGAGCGGGTTCTGTAAATATTCTTTGATTTGTTCAAATGCAGCTTGGCATCGGCCGTCCCATTGGAACTTCTTGCCTTTCTTCAGAAGACCAAAAAGTGGTTCACAAGTCAAGGTTAATGTTGAGATAAACTGTCTTATGAATTGCACTTTACCCAGAAAGTCTCGCACCTCCTTTTCAGTCCTTCGTGGGGGCATTTCTAGGATGGCCTTGATTTTGGAAGAGTCGACTTCGATGCCTCTTTGTGTAATCAGAAACCCCAGCATTTTTCCCGCTGTAACACCGAATGAGCATTTCTGAGGGTTCAGCCGCAACCGAAACTCTCCGATCCTCTGAAAGAATTTTTGCAAGGCGGTGTAGTGGCCTTCTCTATCTTTGGACTTGACAATCATGTCGTCCACGTACACCTTAACCTCCTTGTGGATCATATCATGCAATATTGTGGTTGCGGCCCGTTAATAAGTAGCCCCAGCATTCTTCAGCCCAAACGGCATGACTCTATAGCAGTATGTCCCCCACGGGGTAGTGAATGCAGTCTTTTCCCGGTCTTCTGGTGCCATTACTATCTGGTTGTAGCCGGAGAAGCCATCCATGAATGAAAGCAACGCGTGCCCTGCTGTGAAATCCACCAACTCATCAATATGCGGTAAGGGAAAGTCGTCCTTCGGACTAGCTCTGCTCAAATCCCTGAAGTCTACGCATACTCGGATCCTGCCATCTTTCTTCGGCACCGGAACGATGTTGGCCAACCAAGTCGGATATTCAGATACCAGTAGGAAGCCTGCGTCGATTTGCTTGGTGACCTCTTCCTTAATCTTGAGAGCCCAATCCGGGCGGATCCTCCTGAGTTTCTGCTTGATGGGTCGAGCCTCGAGGTCAAGAGGGATCCGATGCTGTACAATCTCAGGATCGATTCCAGGCATGTCTTCGTAGGACCACGCAAAAACATCTTTGAAATCTTTTAATAAAGCGACTAAGCGCTCGCGTTCCTCCAAAGACAACGTGGACCCGATCTGGACCAGCCGCGGGTCCTCCTCAGTACCAACATTCGCGGTAATGATTTCATCCATTAGGGGTTTAACAAATCTTTCCTGCTCCTGCTCCTGCTCAATTAATCGTTGCAAAACCGGAGGAACTTTGTCCTCGTCGTTTTCAAAATTTTGAAAGTCTGAATTAATGCAATAAATTAAGGGCACAGAAAAGTACTCAGAAACCACAGTTACTTGATTCTCATTAGGCACATCCAAATCGTCCTCGGTAACAATAGACTCAAATGAGAAAGAAAAAGATGACCTAGACAGGACTGTGGCATCCCGGTTAACATCCCCAGGAGTACCAGACTCAGACTCAGTCGAGCTGGAATCTGATTCCGACTCACAAGACTCGGTGGAATCAGATTCCGGCTCACTACCTAACCCGGTGCTGCTGGACAAAAATCCCTCCTCGTATTGCCAAGTGAGAGAGGGTGCGATAGATGCATCCAAGATAGCTACTGGTAGGCTCGCGGCCGTTTCATCCCCAATCATGGAAACCGAGAAGTTATCCCCTAAGCACTTTTAGTCGATCGGAGGATCTGAAAGTAGACATGCCAGTGCTACCCCCATTTCAACTTCAGTGCCCTCGGAATCCACTGCCTTACACTGCTCAACCTCAGCTGATGGGTCCGTCTGCTCTTCGGCAACATCCTTCCCGGGTAATTACAGATCGAAGAAGATCTCGAAACCTGGCATGCGCTTCTTCTCCGCGTTCAACCATGGCTCTAGGAAGCCACAAAACGGAAAGTCTTCCCCCTCCCAGACAAAGCGTCCGTTCAGGGTACCCTGAATGGGCCTATGCATCAGCTCAAATGGCTTCCCAGCCTTCTTTGCTCTGGCTCTTCCAGCCATCTCTTTTCCCTTTCTCACCCAGTCCTCCTTGGTGGGCAGATAACCCAAGCCAAAGGTATAAGGGTTGTGTGGCACTTCGGCCAATGCTGCGACGCCCTTCCGGCCGCTTCTTCCTAATCCCATCCCGAGGATGTGTTGTAGCTTGTTCATGAGGTAAACAGATTGAGCGCTGACGTACACTCCCTCATTCATAGCCATGATATTCTGCACCACCCGAGCCTCAGCCAGAGTGAACCCTGATAAGAATACATCCTCCATGCCATGCTCTATTTCCAAGACTGGCGTTGACACTTCTGGCGGTGGATGGATTGATGAATTTCCAAAAACAATGGCCCCCCCTTCCCGTGAGGGTACTTCAACATTTGATGTAAAGTGGAAGAGACTGCCTTCACTTGGTGCAACCACGGCCGCCCCAAGAGTAGGTTAAAGGTTGTGGGAACGTCCAAGACATGGAATTCAATGTTGTGTTGTCCTGGACCAACCTGGGTCTGAATCTTGACAGTCCCCATCACCTCCCTGCTGGTGTTATCATAGGCTCTGATCACTTGAGTAGTCGGCACGAAATCCGCGGGCTTCAACCCGATTGCATATGCTGTCCTTGATGGGCACACATTAATGGCGGATCCCGTGTCGACAAGAACCACTGGCACTCACTTGTCCCTACACTCCACAGAGATGTACAGGGGTTTGTTATGATTTGCGCCCTCAGGCGGCAGTTCTTTGTCTGAAAATGATAATGCCGGGGAACCTCCTCCCGGAAAGACCAGTCCAACCAGTTGCTCTGGAGTGGTATCTATGGAGAGTTTGGCCTTATCCATAGCCGATAGGACAGCCTCTCTGTATACTCGTGAAGCCATAAGTAGTCCTCAGATGGAGATGTCTGCTTGTATCTTCTTTAACTGTTTGAGCACAGCCTCCTCTTCAAGTTGTTTCTCAACTTCCTTGTCCTTCCTAGATGCCTCTGGTTGGTCTAGGTGCGGGGGCTTGAAATACCGCCCGCTTCGTGTCATGTGATCAACCTCATCGAGGTACCAGGTTTCATCTGGTTGATTGCTTCCCCAATCTTCGTCTCTGTGGGCAAGACATAAATCGTCGTCTTCCCACCACATCCCATGAGTGGCCAACAAACATCTGTCTGGCTCTGGCGTGATTGTACCCGCAGTACTCTCAGCCCACATGCTCACGGCATCTTCTATCTTTGTGCCCACAGCACTTTCAATCCCTTCATGGGCTTTGGCTTTCCGGATCCTCTCAGAATCCCAAAACTTTTCTTGTTCTGCCTGCGTTAGCGCAGTTTGTTGTTCAGCTTTCCCTGCATCCACATTGTCCTCGTTCCGAGCGAAATTCTTCGTACCGGCGCTCTCCGACAATATACTCTAACCCTCGGCCCTTCTGGCCACAATTGATACCTTCGCTCCTGCCGGGCCTTGTTTTGGTTGAAACTCTTCCACAATATCTGGTTGATCATCCAACCACCCGGTGGCCTCTGCCGATTCCTCATAATCAAACCAGTTGACTGCCGCGCCCCCTAATTCTTGGTCATCTAAAAACTGGAGGTTGGCAAAGTCCTCCTCCATAGCCGTCAAATCATTTGCCCCTTTCTCAAATCCATCCCCTCGGATTACACACAGTTCTGCCTTCTCTGACAATTCTATACCCAAGCCAATCCGGCCTGCTGGTAGAATATACTCGCTCGGATCATAGGCTTCCCTGGTGGAACTCTCAAACTGTTCAACCCCAGACTCAACAACTCCACTTGGTTCTGAAATCTGTCATGCCCTATCTTCGATGGTCACCACCATTGGCTCTGGTTGGGTTGTGGAGATGTCCAACATGTACAAAGAGTCAGTGCAGTCGGGGAGGAGCACCTCAGGCTTAGGTAGGTGGGATGGGGTGATGTAGATACTAGGATCGTAAGATACGACCCCAGTTTGGATGAAGTTGATTCTGTTGGGAGGGGGAGCCTGGTTATGTGGTGGGAGAGGGTTTGTTGTGACGTTGGGTTTGTCGGGAGGCGCGATCACCTGTTTGTCAATAAGATCCTGGATCTCGTGACGCAGTCTAAAACAACGGTCGGTGTCGTGACCGTGCTGTTGGTGATACGCGCAGTATCTGGCTGGGTCATGAGAGGGAGGGAGTGGATTTGGTAGTGGCCTCGGCTCTAGGGGTGTCAAGTGCTTTTTCCTGATTAGAACCCCCAGAGCTTTGGACAGGGGCATGTATAGTGGGGTGAAGGTTCTTTGGCCCCTAGGTTGGTATTTAGTGGTCTGTGTATTGCATCCGGATGCACCGGAAAAAGGGGTGGCTGCCATGGGTTTAGGAATGGGAGAGGGAATGATGGCGACCATGCTCACCTCTAAAGTTCTTGCAGTTGCAGCGCCACCCGGGCCTGCATTGTTGTTACAATTAAAAGTCCTCCTAGGCTGTTCCCGATCTTGGTCAATCAGACCCTGTTTTATCGCATCTTCGATCTGCACCCCCATCTCGTGTAGATCTGAGAAGGTGGGGAAGGGGAGCACGATCATCTTTTGCATCAGTTTTGGTTGGAGATTGCGCACAATCATCCTGATTTGGTCCTTATCGGTGGGCCTTAAAGTCATCATCGAGGCCTTCGCCCTCCACCGGGTTATGAAATCTGAGAAGCTCTCTTTGGGCTCCTGCCTTGTTGTTTCGAGATCACGGGTTGTAATCTCGATCTGGGTATTATAAGAGTATTGTGCAACAAAGGCTTCAACCATTTCGTCCCAACTCCTCTTGACATCATCCTCTAGCTTTGCATACCAGATGGCGGCCACTCCCGACAGGGTCTGGCCGAATAGCGAGAGCTTCTGTGGTCTGGTTAGGCCCATTGGCCGCAGTATATCTGAAAATAGCCGGAGGTGGACCATGGGGTCCCCGGATCCATCAAAGCGATCGATCTGGGGCATTTTGAATCTGTCTGGCAATGTCACGGCCACATCGGTATATCCGTCATCGATATCCGGAATAGCCTTCACCCCCTGGGATTTCTTGAAAAGCTTCTCAAGCTTACTCAGTTTTAGAGCTGTATGGTCTATCTCGAACTCGAAGGGAGAGTCCGGGTGGTTGGGTGTATAGGTCTTGGACAGTTGAGGCGGAAGCGGGGACGGAGCCGGCCCCGTTGGAAGGCCCGTGTCCTCCTGAAGATTTGATAGGATGTTTTGGGAATTTGGCAAGGTATTTTGGGCAGCCGGCGTCTGCTCGGGTAGTGGGACCCCTGGTGGAGGAGGGACTGCATGTGAGGCTGACGCTGCATTCTGCTGTTGCAGCCTAGTAATGAGCTCTTTGTTGGGCCATGGTAACTTTGTTGTTTGGAGAACTTCGCCATGACGGCGTCCTCTGATTCTGCTCATGCTCTCCTGCATTTGGCGCATCATTTCCTCTATTCCGGCCATATTCTGTTGGTCCTGCTGACTGACCGGTATATGAATTTCTATGGTAGATACTGAAACCTCAGCCTGAGTATTCACTGCTAAGGTAGACCACTATTCTGGTAACCTCTGCTCAGACACACTGCGTTTTCTTGGCCTCCTTCTGATAACTGGGGGTAGAGAATGGAACACTGGCTGTCCGTCAACCAGATCCTCAGATCGATTGAGCCGACGACCTCTTGTCCAAAGTGCTTGGGGAATATCTACTGGGTCAGAAGCAATTGTGCTAAAACTGTCCTAGCAAAAGATAAATAAAGCAATAAGGAAATAAACAACCAGATAAACGGACAGCATAACAACTTAAAATAAATACACAACACACGGCTGGGCATAACAACACACGGCTGATAAACTGAATACACACTGTCCTCAAACACTGATCAATATTCTCAATCATCGTCTCAAAATCAATCGATACCGCAGATAATCGATTCTCAAATCTTGACGATGCCCGCAGTTCGATGCCTAAACTCATAAACTGATACATGCATTCCTATAGAGACGCACTCTAAAGCACATAACAGATAAGTGAGAGCCAAAACACCCCTATGTTGGGGTAGGTTTTCCCTGTCCTATTTTGTCAGGAGCTAGGGTTTCACTACGCACGCAGCGATTTCAAACAACCTATAAACGGGTAAGCAACCTGTCCTAGTTTGGAATGGTCACTATGGATCTGAATATGCACTAGGTCGAATGGTCAAAAAAGGGTGGCCCGGTAAAACCGGGGTTTGTGTTCCCATACTGGCAGAGCCCACAACCGATCAGCCTTATGGTCATGCCTTGACAAGACAAGCCTCCGGCAAACCGTTCAGGAATAGCAGATGGCAAACACGGTGTCCTAGGCGCACCAATGCAAATGCAATGCAAAGAAACACATAAGTGTAGTCAAAACAAGATATCATGAGTTCGAGTCAAGTTCTCTAAATCCCCAGCGGAGTCGCCAGAAACTGTAGACGTCCCCGAACGCCCCGGGAGGGTTAAGTCCCGTTCTGTTCATTTGGGCTCATTACAGTTCAAGGACTCGATTGTCATGGTTCTAAATCTTGAACCAAAGAGTCCAAATCCGGCAAATCCTTTTTGAGAAAACAGATTTTTGAAAGAAGTGCCAAACATGGACTGTTTTGCCAGATACAGAGTCGCCACCTAAATATTTTATTTTGGGAAATTTAGGAAACCCTGACTCGTTTGCCTAAGGCCACGTGTCCGTCATCACCAAAGTTGCCTCGGCTCGGGAACTTGGGTACGATTGGGGAAGGTCACTTCGTGAGCACCCCCGCTCGCCCGATCAAAGATCGGCCTCTACTAACCATAATATCTAGTTTTGAAAACATTATGCGTCCTTATTCCGGTTATTAGCCTAGATTGCTATGTGATGCGCACAACATACAAGTATAGACTGGATCGCCTGAATTGGAACAAAACATTTCATGTTTGTTTATTTGAAAATGGTTTGATGGTGCTACTCGCAAGTAGGCTAAGACGTGAATTTGCCACCCTCAGGTGCGCTTAGAAAAAGATGGTTTTGCCACTATCTAGTGGGCTTAAAACTCACAATTGATGATTTGTTCCAATCCAAATAACCCAACCTTCACCCACAGGCATTCAGGCAGTTATATCACATAAGCACATAGCCTCATGGTAAGCATGCTATCATGGCAGTCACCCATACACATGCAAGGATGCTAAAGCATAAAAACTCACCGAGTACTCCAAGACAAAACAGAAGCTCATTAGAAATCCATGCATGAATCCTAACTATGCTGAAATGCCTAATGCAACACATGCAAGATGCAACTATAGCAGGCTCGGCTATTCTAAACATGGCATATGGAATGCTACAGCTAACATGTATTCAACTTGGAATTGAAATACAAATGCAGTTAGTATGATGCGCCGAGCCCGGTGCATGCAAAGTAGATGAATGACTGCAAACATGCTATCATACTGTATGCTAATTGAAACATGCCCTAATCTAACCATCATAAGCAGGTAAATAAAAGGGAAGAAAGACGTGGGGTTGGAAGACATGCATCACACTCACGTACACTTATTACAATTATGCCCTCGCGCAGAGGGTCCGAAAGAATATACAGTCCCGAATAAAAGAATAGTACAGTCCAAATAATACAGTCCAAATAATGAACAAATTCCTAATTAATTAATAAATTAACTAAGGAAAACAAATAAACTGGCATGCAAGCTAGGAACTACCTTGATTCCATTCCGATCTTTGAATGATGCATGCTGTTGCCTTTCTTGGCGTAAATCCATGACGATGCCCCAATTAGCCTCTGTTTGCACCTGTTCTTGAAATGCGTGCCAAACTTCAAAAAGTTGCTGATTCTTCATTTTGCTGCAACAGAGAGCGGGAAAGGGGCATAGCAATGTATTTTCACAAATATATACATGCCTCGATCCTCGTGCCACCAATCACGCATCTCGATGCATGATGGCCGAGGAATCGAATTGCACAACTCAATATAGAATGAATGCACATGAAAACTCAACTAAAACCTAACTCCATCACGGATAATCCGGAGTGTCGGCGACTGGGGAATTGAGACACGTTCCGTCACTCGGAGTACGAAACGTACCTCGTTTCCTGTGCTCGAGCTAACTCCTATCCCAAGCACAATGCAATATGCATGACATGCATGAATGCAACTAATATACAACCTAGTATGCACAATGCTATGAAATGGCATACACAATGCACGATGTAACAAGGCATACACAATGCTCTAATATACAACCTAGCATACACAATGCTATGGACTAGGATAGCATACACAATGCAAAATGGACATACATGAACACAAGTGGACCTCAGCCACACTCACATAGGAGGCCATTAGATGAAAATGAGACAACTCGAGACGCGTGCACGTATGCACGCAAACCGAGGACCAATCCTAAGGCACGAATGCCACTCTAACAAGGCATGGCAAAGCATGGAACATGGCATACGAACATATGAATTTCAGTAGCAAAATACGATGCGAAACAGCCCCGAAACATGATAACATGGCACCCGATGCATGGAATGATCCCGAAATGCAAAACTAGGTACACGGAATGGCCTATAGCTACACAAAGCATGCATTATTTGAACATGAGACCTAAATACAGAATCAAGGCAGTCCCAAAATAAGCATATTTACAGTTTTAAGAAAGGCCAAACAGTGAGCACAAATGGGCCTAAGTTAGCATGCAAAAATGGGCCAAAAGAAGGACAAAGAAGCAAGTGATGCTTGATAGCCTCAAACACAAGAGGGCCCTTCAAAAATGTTGAAGAGGGGCCCAAAATATGGCTTTTTACAGTTGATGGCCAGACCCAAAACAGTGCAAAAGCATGCTCAAAATACTATGCAAAATAAGGCCAAAAGAGAGCTATAACACAAAGTACAAAAGGGAAGACTCAAACAGCAAAAGACCCTTAATGAAACATTAAGAGGGGGTCAAAATGAGGCCACTTTCAGTTCGGACCAGAGCCCAAAAACAGAAGCATAAAAGGCTAACAAATCATGCAAAAATAGGGCCATGAGATGGATACAACGACAAGTGACATATGGAGGCCCCAAACAGTGATGAGACCTTCAACAATATTTAAGAATGGCTCAAAATAAGCTACATTACAGTTTACATAATGCCTCAAAATAGTTTAAAAATAGGCCAAAAATGCTATGCAAGAAAGAGGGATACAAGAGGGGTAATGAAGCAAGTGCCAAAGGGAAACCTCAAACAGGGAAATACCCTTAAACAAACATGAAGAAGAGCTTAAAAAAATGCTACTTTCAGTTAGGGTCGGAGCCCAAAAGTGTAAGAAAGAATAGCTAAGAAAGCATGCAAAAATGAACTCAAAAGAGGGGTAAAGAGGCAAGTGACAAAAGGAAGCCTCAAACAGTGAAGAGCCCTTCAACAATGTTGAAGAAGGGCTCAAAATAAGCCACTTTACAGTTTGGGTCGGAGCCCAGAAATGTAAGAAAAAGGGGCTAAGATATCATTCAAGAGAATGCAAGAAAAGAGGAGATGAAGGTTTACCCTTGTAGAACAGCAATGCAGCAGCCGTTAATCTGAGAAAATGAGCTCCTAACCTCCGAAAATCAGCCTCAAGGTGTTGGAATGGATGATGGAGGTGGTAGGCTATGAGTTGGTGTGTAAATGGTGCAAGGACAAGGGTGTTTTGAGGCTTGGATAAGATAGATATGGAGGATTGTATGCAAATGCTCCAACTGGTTTTTCTAACCCTTGCAAATGGAGGGGGAGTGTTGGTTTTATAGAAGACAAAGGGCCAAGGCTTCTTGGAGAAGCCTCAAGCAAAGGGTGCAAGCTTCTAAGAGAAGCTAAACCAAAAGGGTCAAGCTTCTTCAAGAAGCTAAAACAAAGGGTGCAAGCTTCTAAGAGAAGCTAAACCAAAATGGTCAAGCTTCTTCAAGAAGCTAAAACAAAGGGTTCAAGCTTCTTGGAGAAGCTAGAGCAAAAAGTTCAAGCTTCCTCAAGAAGCTAAAACCAAGGGTTCGGCCAAAAAAAAATCGGAAGACCGACCACGCCGACCGACCATGCCGACCGACCTTGCTGACCGCCCTTGCCGACCGCCCTATCACCAATGGCCGGTGGCAAAAAAATCTGCTCCGCAGGTCCAATTTCAAACGTACATAACTCCTTCATGTGAACTCCTTTTTAGGTCATTCTTGTGTCCAAATTGAAGCCCAAAAAGTTATATTTCCAATGGAGCAAACCTTGCATTAAAATTCCTTCTGTGGAAAAAGTTATGCCCTTTTTGGTGAAGCCGCGCAGATTCAGTCCAACCGGGATGATGCCCAACTTCAACTAATCATATCTCCCCCATCCGGACTTGGCTTTAGGAGATTCTTGAATGCAAAATGAAGCCCCAGAAGTCTTCTTTCCAACGGTGGAGGCCTCATAGCTTAAATCCAAGTGCACAGATAGATAAGCCTAATTTAGCGAGGACCACTCGACTCTCTCTTAGCGATTCATACCCAACTTCCTCCCCAGCTAGGTTTCTTCTCTCTTCTCCTCTTTTCTTCAACTCTAAACCCCTAAACAAGGTGTTTTGAAAGATTTTTCAAAGATTTCATCTCTCTTTCATTCATTTTCACTTTGTCCTTGCTCGGTTTATCAAAAAAGCGCATCATTTGACAAAATGTGAGCCTCGGAACATTGTAGAAACTTTATTTCAAAAATGTTTTGAAAGAGAGGGTTTTAAGGTCTAAAAACCATTCAAAATAACTTTGGTCCAAAATGGGGTGTGAAGTTGAGATTTGTCTCTCTCCTTGCCGAAGAAACTAAACCTTTGCCCTGCACACCTTTTTCCACCAAGTAAACCATCAGTATCGTTCAAGTCTTAAGGGCAGTCAAAAATGGGGTGTCTACAGTTCGGCCTTTACTTGTTGACAAGTAAGGTACCTTGATACAAACAAGGCTATGTCCTTCTTCATTCCCCTCCATCAAAACTGGCGACTAAAAAGACGGTTTAGATATCTAACACTCGAGTCAGAATACATATTCAAGCCCTTCTCTACCTTCCCACTAGATATCTTCTCCAAGAGGGGTCTCTACTTCATGATCACCCCTCTGTGCTTCTACAACTCAGTTCACAAGTGTAGGTTGTGCAACAATAGTAAACAAGGCAGCCAACTCAACAAACTCACCAAAATGCAAGTCAAACTCGCCAATGGCACTTAACATTTACCATTCCTAGATAGAAATACTCACTACATTACTAATGGACTTCCTACTCAAAGCATTGACCACAACATTAGCCTTCTTCAGATGATAGCGCAACTCAATGTCGTAATCCTCCATAAACTCCATCCATCTTCTCTGTCTCAAATTCAAATCCTTTTGTGAAAACAGATACTTCAAACTCTTATGATTAGAGAATACTTCAAACCTCTTACCATATAAGTAGTGCCTCCAAATCTTCAAAGCAAAGATCACAGCTGCTAGTTCTAAGTCGTGAGTAGGATAGTTCCTCTCGTGTGTTTTCAACTAACATGAACCATATGTTACTACATTCCCGTCTAGCATCAAGATACAACCTAAACACTCCAACACCCACGAATACAAAACGACACCCCAGAAACACACTAGGATGTATCTAAATAACTTTAGGGAAACGAAAAGATAACCACAAAGACCCATATGTTCCAAGGTAGCAAGGATAATCAAAAAGGAATTGAAATTTCTAGATTGAAATACTAGATTTGTTTTAAAAAGGAATTGGGACATCATAACGGGGGTAAGGGTTCTATTTATAGGCATAAAGAAGCCTTGGGAAACACTCTAGGGGTACACCATCGCTAACTCCTTGCGCTTCCTGTCTAATTCGCACTTAAAATCAAAACTTGCGCATTGGTGGGTTGTGCGGGTGCACAGCCCATGTGCGGTTGCACGAGTGACCAAGCCTCAAGGTGTGGGCGCACGTGTCCTCGACGTGTGCCAGCCATGCATGCATGCACAAATATGTGGTTTTAGGTTCTTAGAGCCTTCTTTTACTAGGTTTGTTTGGCTCTCAATTGACGTTTTTGTATAAAATTAGACTCAACCAGGCTTTTCTTCCTAAGTGAGACCAAAAAGTTATTTTTGGCTAAAACAGGTTCATGGGTAAAATGGTAATTTTCATAAAAATATGATTTTTGGCTAAAATGGGGTTATATAGCAGCTCGTAACAATTTCAAATACTTCCAGGGATGAAATAATTACCGTTTCATCATCGCAAAGCTTTTAAGCGCCCAAAGTCTTAGGGCCAGTAAAAAACGGGGTGTCTACACAAGCCCAACCCATTAATTTATCGGGCCGAAAATGTTGGCTTAGCTTGGCCTTATAGGCTAAAATAATCTTCTCAAGCCCTAAGAAAATACTTCACCTAATCATTAAATATTGTTTTTATCGGTTCGTGACCGGTATGAACTAATTTGGGGATTTTAAGCTATAATACATCATATTTTAATAATTCAATATCATAAAAAAATAATCTTAATGTTTATGGTGCTTTTTATCAATCAATAAAAAAAATTATAAATATTAAGAGAATTACAATTGAACAAATTCTAAATATAAAATTTTTACTTTAAAACTTTAAGACCTACATATTTTTTTTTGACTCTATAACTAATTTTTAAGATAGCAACTAAAATAAATTTCAATCATTATTATATGGAGAGACATATGTGACAAGAGTTTTTAGTACACAATTTTAAAAAATAATATTAATTCAAAATTTTCAGTATGGAAAATATATACCAAACTTTTTGTTATGTTTGATTCATGGATTTGGGTAGGAATTTGAATAAGAAAGAAAAAAAATAAGTGAAATGTGAATGAGATATAACTATATTTTATCTAATTTTACACATTTTCATTTTTCCTTTCAAAATTTTTACCCAAAATCATGAACCAAACACATCATCAATGTTTAAAAAGAGTTTTGGATCCTTTTATGGTATTGATATACACTATCTAGAAAAAACCTATTATTGGCTTTTTGGCTTTTCGAGGGTTATATTTGTAAATGCGAGCGTGCCAGCAAGGATCAATCAGTCCTTACAGAAATTATAATCGCCAACCAATTATCAGGCGATTGTGTTTTAGTTCTTTCAGCCTCAATGAAGAGAACTTTTACTGGTGGCTTGACTTAAGAGAAATTAAGCAAAATAAAAGGTAAATGACGAATAATTGAAGTATTTCATTAAAATGAAAACTTATAATGAGCCAAACTCAGTCTCGTAGAGGTTTATAGCAGCAATCTACTTGAAACTACTCCTATGAATGAAGTGCAGTGTAGGAATTTAAAGTGCAAGAATGTAAAGAACATGTATTTAAAGTGCAGGAAATGTAAAGAACAGGTATTTAAAGTGCAGGAAATGTAAAGACGGGAAATGTAAAACTGGAAAAAAAAAATATGAAGTAAATGACTGGTTTGTTGGATCTGAGTCTGGGGGCTTTTTTGGGGGGCTTCCCTGCTATTTATACTTGTCAAGGATGACCTTCGAACTGCACTTCAAACCGTTGAACTGCTCCTTCATGATCGTCGATCATGTTGCCTTATAGATAGTTCCACTACTCCATCACTTGCAGTTGAGCTTCCCTTTTATATTTGAATTTGAATATGAGTAACCGTTGAAGCCACATCACCTTGCATCTCTTGACTAATCCAATGCTACTCAGACCACGCGAGAACCAATATTAACTGCCACGTGTACGATCAGGATCGAAGATTTGTATAATTTTCCCATATTACCCTTATTCTGCCACATGTCGAATTGTAACTGGCTTATACAAAATATGTAGCCAACATTACCCCCCGCACTAATATACCCAATACTTGGTGATATTAGTGGAACGAGGCCTTTCTCCCGCGCTTTTAGAACGTGCATAGGGTTTGCATTCCCCTAGGAATGCAACTGTCATTCATCATTTGCATTAAAACTCTCTTTTAATCTTTTGAACACCCCCACCACCTTAATATTCGAATAGGCTGATACATTTTCCATGGCCGAATCAATTTTCTCCTCCATTGATCGAGCACACGAAGAGTCCTATGATGACGATGTCCTTCCTCGAAAGAACTTCCTCGCATTAATTAGTCATCTCTACCCACCTTTCTATATTCAGGTCATGGATGCCTTTGCAAATTACCAACCTTTGAATTACGAACACATTGTCCTTAATCCTTCGACTCAGAAAGTTGCAAACATAGACATGGGAAATTCTTCTTCTGATCCATCCTTGGATTGTGAACAAACCGCCCTTAGTCCTTTGATTCAGATATAGACATAGGAGGCTTCTTTACACAATCCTCTGCATGGGATAAGGCTACGGCTTCAACTTCCTCCAGGGCTTCAGGCTGGTCAAACTGGTCAGAACCTGAGGTCTGGGAAATACGGGAGCGAATTAACCATCACTTTGTCGAATTTACTGACCCGTTGGACTTTCTTTCTTATGTGCGAAGCTCGGTGGTTTATCCTTACATGCCTATCGACTGTCGATGCAATTTAAAGGACAGTCTACTCATGGCATGGCACACATCATCCGTGCCTACAAAAATGGTACGATCTGTTCCTTGTCCAGAAGAGGCACAGGGGTATAACCCTTCATTTTTAGCCAAGAAGCTTCATCCTTCTGACTGGCTTGATTGTGTCAATGCTCCTCAATTTTCTTCTTCTTTCGAAATGGGGGCCTTTATACTTCCTCCTTCGAAAAAACTTTCCTGGATAGAGAAGTTGAAGCTTACCCTTTATGCAGAGAAAGTTTTCCCTTCTTACGAGCCTCCATCTTCTCCTACTCCAGCTCAACAAAAGCAAGCCCAACTCCTGCTTGCAGCCTTTTCTCACCTACCCTTCAATGTTCTTGAGGAAGATGTCCCCCTTAAGAACCTTCGATGGGCTTGTAATATTCTGACTCGGGGCCACGTTCTCAACCCCATTGCTCAAGCAGAACTTCACACGTTTTTGGATCAACTTCCATCACTTCTCCATTGGCACCGTACTTCTTTGGCCACCATTCAATCCTTGGATCAACTTTCATCGCTCCGAGTTCATTCTCAATATGAAGCAGAGAACCTCATTGAAGAATACAACGACTTTCAAAATAAGGATTCTGCGTACTGGGATGATTTGGAAATGGATGAGTTGGAACAAGGACTAAGAGAAACGACGTTCGAAATAAAGGCTGAGGAGTTCTTTTATGAAGTGAGAACACATCAGCTCATGCAGCCAATGTTAGAAGAAATAGAGGATAGAATAAAGAAAGAACAGAAATTCATTGATCATAGTTGGACTAAGTTTCATGATCTTGTTATTTATTCTATTCCCTATTTTTATGAGCTTGAGTTTGTACCCAAATAGGGCTATTCGATGTAATCACTTTTGCTTAAATATAATTAAGACTTTTCCTCTGTTCGGCATTGTCTCTGTTTACCTTTAAAAGCAAATTCAAGGCTTTGAACTGAACAATCTCATCCTTCGAACATGGATTCGATTGTCTTAAATGAAACACTACAAAGAGCCAATTATGAACTTTTCCAATTTATGAAACAAAGTTGACAGTTTCTTGGCTGATTTTCAATCAGAACCAGTGTTTCGAATGTAGCAATCTTATACTTAAAGCTTGTTTCAACCATAATCAACATCTGACCAGGGTTAGTATGATCAATTTAGTTTTAAATTGACCATCCTTTGCTTCGAACAACAGTTTATGCTGCTTTAGTTCCACATACAGCTTTTCTGTAAACCAACCATTGGTTTTGATGTTTCGAACACCAAATCTTATCTTTGAAGAGTCTCAAGTTTTGCCTCGAAGGACATTACCTTCGTTAAGAAACCTAAAACAGGTCTTTAAACCTTTTGGAGTAAAACAAACACTTGAGTATTCTTATATTTTTTAAATATGAAATGTGCTTCGAAGCCAAATATTTTACTTCGAAGCTAAACTCAATATCTGGACTGTGTTTTTCCCTCCAAAAGTATCAATATTAAAGGAAACTATTCGTATTCGTACTTCTAGTACTTAACGACTTACGCAATATATGTTTAGACACAAAAGCTTTTTAAAAACCTTTTTGTTTCGTGCCCTGAAATCACTTGCTCTTTTTAACACACAAACCCTACCGATCTTCTGTTAGCCCTCTCTTCCTTGCTACTTGCTATCAATGGATCCTTCCTCGCTGAAAGTGCTCGCTGGCGACCGTATCAGCCCTACCATGGCTTTGAAGAAATGTATTGATAAAGAAATTGCCAAGCTAACAACTGGTGGGTCAAGCGCCATAGATGGACATCTCTTTGTTCCTCGCCACAGCAACCAACAAGAGTACGTCCTAGGTCCCATCTTTCGGGAGGCCCCTGACCAACTTCCAGCTTTATATCCCCGTTTGGAGGATCACTTTCTTCTCTACGAATGAGGGCTTGATTGGAGGAATTGGAGAATGACACGGCCTCATCGCTGCTGGCCGACATTGAGAACCGAATGGGAGGAATGGTATGATAGGGTTATGCCTACGAGAGAAGATGACCTACAGGAGCTCTGCATCCTCGACGCTCTTCGTCTTTCCAGGTTCATCATTCCTAAGGACCCCTTTTTGATTTCTGTTGCTTTATGCTTTTGGAATATGGCTTTTAATTTCTTCCAATTTCGGTGCGGTATGATGGCCCCCACTGTTCTTGATATTTGCCATATTTTAGGGCTTTCACCCCTTGGCTCTCCTTTTACTCCCAACTACCCGGACCTCCCTGTCAAATTTTCCCTTCCAGCCTTAAACTCTTCTTACAGTGACTTTGTAAAGGCTGAAAATAAAAGGGAAGGCCTCGTGAGGGACAGAGAACTATTTTCCTTTATTTTATACTGGTTGTGCAAATTTCTCTTTTGCACCTCATCTCAAAGGATTATGCCCGAGTTTGCTCCTCTTGCGAAGGCACTTGTCTTGAAAAAACGCATAGCTCTTGCCCCTTATCTTTTAGGTCATGTCTACAGAGCTTGCTCCCAATTTTGCAAAAAACCTCTTGACGTTAACCAAGGAGGTCCCCTCTGGGTGCTCCAACTCTGGCTCTTCGCCTATTTCACTGATCTGCATTCTAAATGCCTAAGATTCCTTGTTCAGGATCCTAGCACCTATGGGAGAAGTATGCTAGGATTGCTCTTTATCCTGCTTCCTTCGCTTATTACCTTGTTTTCTTTCACCAACTCCTTATTTCTCCATCCCCCTCATTCTTTTGCCCTTTCGATGCCAACAAAGGACCTACCTGGCTGCAAACTTTTCTAGCTGATAAAGAGTGCTCCACCTCACGTCATAAAGATATGTGGGCTTCTATACTACTACCAAGGGAGTTGTTCATTGGCACTTTAAACCCTCGAGCTTATAAATGCATATCTGAGGTGTATTGCCCTTCTCAGTTTGCTAGACAATTTGGGCTCACTTAAGGGATACCTGTTCCACTTTGCAGTCTCTCGAATGTTCACCTCACAGCTAGAGACTTGAGAATATCCAAATCAAAGCTAGAGGCAGCAATATTGAAACTGCCGAAGGAATTGAATGAATTTCAATTTGTCCCCTTTCTCCCATCTGGCTTAGTTTTGAAAAGATTCCAGAACTGGTGGACAGCCAATATGGAAGTGCGCCTATCTGTACACCCTCATGACTTGTTAATAGGGTTAGGAGTGCCTTCGAAGGCTAAATCAGCAACAGTTGAGAACATTCCCCCTCTTCTTGAAGCTGCCAAAACTTCTCCTGCAGCCTCACCCCCTCCAGCCAGAGTTACCAGAGCTGCTTCGAAGAAGGGTAAGTATTTTCAGGTTCCCCCTTTTTTTTTCTTTTGAATCTTTTGTTTGTTTCCTTTACACTCATGTTCTTTAGTGCAGGGTCCCCACAAGAAGAATCCCCCAAGAGAGCTGAAACTTTAGCTACTCTCAAAGAGAGACAACAACAGAAAAAGAAAAGGAAGCTAATCCTCCTTCCTGAGGAATCTGAATCTCAGACAGAAGAGAGAGAGGTTGAACAAGAGCAAGAAGTACCTTTGCAAAGAACAAAGAGACCAAAGGTGGCTGTTTCCCCTTCTGATACAATCGAAAGACCTACTTTCGAGGCAACTACCACAATAATGGAGAAAGAACTCACCTCTGAAGAATCTGAACCCCAAGTTGAAGAGAGGGAGGTCGAAAAGGAGCTGGTAGTATCATTGCCAAGAAGGAAGAGAAAGAAAGTGACTGTTCCTGCTACTGACTTGGTTGAAGATCCCATTCATGAAACAGCTGTCAAAGTAGTAGAGCAGGAACATTCCAAGGCCATAATTGCCTTCAAGAGGGCTGAGAAGAGACGACAGCAACAATTTCTAAGAGAGGAAGCTGTTGTTGCTGATGCATTACAAAGGGAAACAGTAAGAATGCAACAGATTGCCGAACATCATTCCCTTCGCAGCTCTCCCATTATTTCCAATACTTCTGGAGCAAGTAATTTCTTTCATACTTCTGTTGTTTTTCCTTTGTCAGCTTTTGGTATTGAAGTTTGACATTGCTTTACATTTCTTCCTCTTGCAGCAACAACTACTGCGTTTATCTTTCCAATGAGGCCTCCCTCGATTTCAGTTGAAGTTGATCAAATGCAGAATGTCAGGGTTATCCAAATCGTACTCCCACTTCCAAGGCCTACATTCGATGTACCTTCTTTGATCCTCAGCATTCCTGCATCTCTTCTTCTTGGCTTAGAGCCATACCTCCCTTTCTTGACCTTTAACCTACCTCAGTCCACTTTTCCTTCGAGCCTTGCTTCTCTTCCTTTTTCCATAGAGATTCCAACCGCTACTCCATCTCTGATGGCAGTTGATCCTCCTATAGAGGGTGCTGGTAGTTCTCCAGCCCGTAATTCATCACCCTTACCTACTTCCAGCCCCTCCTCGCTTGATTCTTTGGTGGCTAAGACCATAGAGACTGTCAAAGATGCTCCATCCATTTCTCCTATCCCCATGCAGTCCTCTGTGCCTTCCACCACAACTCTCTCTGCGTCTCTCATGTCTATGGATGAGGTTGATGATTTCGAAGCCAAACTAGCTAGTCTCTTCGACATACCCTCTACCTCTCCAACATTGAATGTTGAAGCTGAGCCATTAGTTTTGGTTGACTCCTTGCTGGAAATTTTGGAGAGCTCTTCTTCCTCTAACAGCAAACCTTCTGCCCCTTCGATAGACTTGGACACGTGCCTGGAACTGTTGATTTCTTTTTCGAGGATCCCCTTCGAGGCTCTACAAAGGCCTACAATCAGAATTGGGTTCCTTCAATGCTGCAAAATTACTGAGCAATCTGGCATGAATATTTCAAGTCATCTATCTCAGGCAGTAGCTACTGTTGATTTTTACATCAGCATTTGTTAGGCTGCCAAGGCTGAGGATGAGAAATTGGCTGGCGACCAGAGTTTTGTTTCCCAAGTACATACTGAAGTGTCAAAGCTTAAGAAACAACACTCCTCTGCATCCCACTTTCGAGTCCAGCTGCTAGAGAGGAAAGCTCAACTTGAAGAGGAGCTGGCTGCAGTAAATCAAGCCTTAGTCCGAACTGATACCAAATTGCAAATCACCAACCAAAGACTGACTGATCGAAAAGAAGAGATGGCTGCAGCTATTCATCTAGTTTCATCACTTAGCAACAGGAAATCTATTGTACAAAAACAATTAAGACACTGTAATGATTTTTGGGCCAATTTATGGCAAAATGTACTTAATTCTTTATGAAAGAACAATTTTTTATCTATCATTTGAACAGTCTTATGTTCTTGTGCTTAGTGTTTATTTTATTCCTTGTGTTTCCAAATGGTTGGAAAATAAGGTTTCAAATATCTGCCATTAATCTTTTTGAGATGTACGTAACCATTCAAATTTCTTAAATGGTATGCTCCAAAAGGCAGAACTCTATGAATTTGATATGGTCCTTCCCAGTTAGGTGACCATTTGCCAAACTTATGGCTTTTAATTCCTATTAGGAGTATTGTCTTCCATACCAAATCACCTTCGTCAAAGCCAATGTGTTTGACCTTCTTATTATAATTCTTGGCCGCTTTCTTATTTTGGAAAAGAATGCTGTTTAATGCCAAAATTCTGGCTTCATCTATGCCTTCTAACTCCAAGCACATACTTTGATGGTACTACTCAGGATCTAACTGATCTTGGCATCTTACCCTCAAAGATTTAACATTAATCTCCACAGGTAACACTGCATCATGCCCATATACTAAGGCATAAGGAGTGACTCCTGTGCTTGACCTTGGGGAAGTTCTGTAAGCCCACAAAACATCCAACAACAGGTTATGCCAATCCCTAGGATTATCTTCCACAACCTTTTGTATTCCCTTTTTCAAGGACTTATTGGATGATTCAGCTTGACCATTAGCTTGTGCATAATAGGGTGTGGAATTAACAAGGCTAATTCCAAAATCTGCCACAAAAGATTTCACCATTTTCCCATCGAACACAATCCCATTATCCACAGTTATAGTTTGTGGGATGCCAAATCTATGGATCAAATCTTTGATGAACCCAATGACCTCTGTCTGGTCTACAGCCTTGTAAGGCTTGGCTTCGACCCACTTAGGGAAATAATCAGTGGCCACTAGAATGAAACAACGATGCTTCGAAGAAGGTGGGTGTATTTTTCCCATCATATTCATGGCCCATCCTCTGAATGGCCAAGGCTTCACTACTGCATGTATGTCAGTTATGGGCACATGCCTTATTGTGCCATGCTTTTGGCATGCTTGGCAACCCTTTGCATATTCTATGCAGTCTTTAAGTATAGTTGGCCAATAGTAGGAATGCCTTCGAAGCAGCCATCTCATCTTCACACCACGCTGATGAGCACCACAGATGCCTTCATGAACCTCAGCCATAGCTGTTAATGCTTCTTTTGGACCTAAACATTCCAGCAACAAACCATCTCCCTCCCTTTTGTAAAGAGCATTACCATATATCATATATTGCATAGACTGCAATTTAACTTGTCTGCTGGCCTTCGAAGATGGACCAGTCAAGTACCGCATTATTGGATGCCTCCAATCTTGTTCTTGTAAGTCATTATGATTGACTTCCAAGACCACATTCCTTTTGTTCAAAGGTTGTATTAATCTCTGATATGTTGTTTGGCTTATGTCTCTTTGGGAATTATCCCTTATCTTGAAGTTCGAAGCTTTCTGAGCCACATCATTAGCTCTATTATTCAAGAATCTTGGAACATGAGTTACATTTGCTATTTGAAACTGAGAAAGCAGATGTAATGCAACAACATAGTATGGCAAAATACTTATGCTTTGACACTTGAAAATCCCTTTCACTTGGTTAACCACCAATTGAGAGTCTCCAAATATGTCAACTGCATGTACTTGTAATCCAATAAGAATTTCTAATCCCACTATTAAGGCTTCATATTCAGCCTGGTTATTGGAACAGGTAGCTTCATCCACTCTGAAACCATGTGTGGTTTCTACCCCTTGTGGAGATTTAATCACAATACAAATTCCAATTAAACCATTGGCTTTCGATCCATCAAACCACATCTGCCATGGCTCAACACTAGCCATGCCAAGTTCCATTATCTCTTGGCTCTCTGTTTGAGATGGATGGTCTGCCAAAAAATTGGCCAGAACTTGCCCTTTTACTGTCTTTTGAGGGACATATTCTAGATGAAATTCTGATAAGGCTAGTATCCACTTGCCAATTCTTCCCCTCAACATAGGTCTAGATAACATGTACTTAACCAAATCTGTGATTGTAATTACCAAGACAGTTGTAGGTAAAAGATAATATCTTAATTTCATTGCAGCAAAATACAAAGCAAGACACAGTTTTTCTACAGCTGAATATTTACATTCACAAGAATTTAAAAACCTACTAAGGTAATAAACAGCTTGTTCCTTGCCTTCTTCATTGTCTTGGGCCAAGAAAGCTCCCAATGAATCTTCTGCTGCAGCTATGTATAACTTCAAGGGCTTATTACCCTTTGGTGGCATCAGCATTGGAGGGTTGGCCAAGTAGGCTTTGATACCTTCGAAAGCAATTTGATGCTTTGTTGTCCATACAAATTCCTCTTCATCTTTCAGCCTTAACAAGGAAGAAAATACTTTAGTTTTCCCTGCAGTGTTAGAAATGAACCTTCGAAGAAAGTTAACCTGTCCAAGGAACCTTTGTAATTCTTTCTTACTTGATGGAGGCCTGGCTTCAATGATGGCTTTGGCTTTATTCTGATTAATCTGTATTCCTTTCTTGTGCACTACATAACCCAAGAAGTTTCTAGATGATACACCAAATGCACACTTAAGAGGATTGAGTTTCAACTTGAACTTCCTCATTCTTTCAAAAGCTGCTTCTAAATGAAACAGATGTTCCTCCATGGACTGGGATTTCACTACAATGTCATCAATACAACACTCTAAATACCCTCCAATGAGGTCATGAAAGATAGTGTTCATAGCCCTCTGATATGTAGCCCCAGCATTCTTCAGACCAAATGGCATTTTAACCCATTCGAAGGTGCCAATATTCCCAGGAAATCTAAATGCTGTCTTGTAGATATCCTTTTTTGTAATACAGATTTGGTTATAACCAGAGTGCCCATCCATCATTGATAAAACTTGGTGCCCTACTGAACTGTCTACCAACAGATCTACTATAGGCATAGGGTACTCATCTTTTGGAGTTACTAGATTCAAGTTTCTGAAATCAATGCATACCCTTATTTTTCCATTCTTCTTAACTACAGGCACAATATTAGATAGCCATTCAACATACCTGGCTGTCCTAATAAAGCCTGCCTTGAGTAGTCTAAGAATCTCTTCCTTAACTTTCTGAATTATTTCTGGACTCATTCTTCTTGGTTTCTGCTTGTATGGCTTAAAGTTAAGCTTCATAAGGAGCCTATGTTCCACTAATGACCTATTCAATCATGGTAGTTCATTATAAGACCATGCAAAGCAATCTTTTTATTTCTTCAGAACAACCAACAACTGGTCCCTGTCCAGAACATTCAAACAAGCACTTATATAGGTGAGCTGTTGTATAGAACCTTCCCCTAAATTTACTTCTTCTAAGGGGTCTTGTGTCTGAGAACTTATTGAAGCTTCTTCCTTGGTTTCTTCTACCTTTGAAGCAACCTTCTCGCTCTGTTCTGCTCCCAGGTTCTTTAGTTCAACATCTTTGCCCTCCTCTTCATAGACAAAATCTGTCCATAAGGCATCCTCTTCCTGTATTTCCTGGACTTTTGTTTCAATGTCCAATGCACAGTATTTATCAAGGGTCAAAACTCTGACCTGTTGTTGCTCTTGCTTGCAACCAACTATCATGGCCGCTCTCTCTTGCTCCTGTACTTTCTGGACTATTGATTTTACATCCAGTGTTGAAAACTTGATTAGAGCCAAAGACTTGGCTTCTTGTTCTTCATCTCTTTGCCTACAACCAGGCATCATTGTCATCCTTAACGACAATCTCTTCATCAGCACTCTCTTGGACTAAGTGCTTTAGGTATGTCACTTCCTCATCAGCCGTCACTTCGGCTGAGCCATCAGCTTTCCTCAGTATACTAAGTGGTGTCACTCCCTTAATATACAACTTGGCCTCTGCAAAGTCTGCACAGGCTATGAAGGGTTGAGGATCTGCATCGATTTCCTCTGTCTCTCCATTGCCTAAGGCCATCATAATTTTCTGATGCAAAGAGAAAGGCACACATTTGTTAGTGTGGATCCAATCTCTCCCAAGTAAAGCATTGTATTTAGCATTACTGTCGATTACGAAGAATGCTGTCATGCAGTCCCTGGTTTCCACACTCAGGTTGATGGGTAGAATTCCCTGAGCCATCTGTTTGTCTCCAGCAATGCCAGCGATGGTTGTACTGGTTGGGATCAACCTAGGATTCTTTTTCCCTAATTTCTTCAAAGAAGATTTCGGTAGTAAATTCACTGCTACCCCATTATCTATCAGGACTCGGTTCAATTGTATCTCATCGAAGAAAGCCTTGATGTACAAAGGCTTGACATGTTGTGTCATAGAATTCGAGGGATACTCAAAAGGATATGAGAGGTTAATGCTCACCTCTTCTTCACTCTCATATTCAATTTCCATCGGGATAGCCATTCCAGAATCATCTTGTACATACTCACTTGTGAGTCTTCACTGGAGATAGGAATATGATCGATTTCTTGATCATCTTGGTCCTCATCTTCAACCTGGAACTCATGGGGCAATATGTGTACCATGTTGACTAATACTGGAGGAAATGAGCCAAATTGGATGGCTGACTACACCTGTTTCCCATCTTGGCTACCTTGATCAGTTACCTTAGAAGCATCCTCCATGCTGCATTCTGGCACTTCATTGCTAACAGGTTCCTTCGAATGGTTTTCCTTGACTGGTTTTTTAACTAGAAATGTTTGCTCAGCCATGAAGGCTTCAAACATTTCCTCCTCCACCATTTCTTTCTTTTGGCTTATACCAATTTCTTCTTCTGTCTCGCTATCACTCTCTATCAGGGCTTTTTCCAATCCTGCTAAGCTAGACCTCTCTCTGGCTTTTAGTTCAGAATGAACCTTGGCCAACTGTTCTCTGCTGCAACCCACTTTGCTTTGTAGCGTTGGCTTTGGAATATGGTCTAGCTTTGGAGTCTTTTTTCCTTCTGTCTGGACCAATGAAGAGCTCTCTCCATTTTCTTTCATATCTTTTTGGTACTGAGTGTACCTACGCTGAATCTTTCTCCTTTGTGATCTCAAAATGACTGGGACCATGCCTGGTTCCTTTGTCTTTGGGTGTTTAAGCAATACCCAATTGTTCGGAGCCACCAAAGGAGGTTTAACCATCCTTCCTTGGTTTCCAACATCCTTTTAGGCAGGCACTTCCCTAGGTTTGTTTTGCATTACAAACCAGTCTGGAACTCCAGGTACCCACGAACTTACTGACTCAGATGTTGAACTGCTTTTTTCTACCTTCGAAGCCATCTTCGAGGCTGGCTGTGAAGGTAAGTGCTTGGCTCTGACCTAATGTTTCGAGCCTGATTCAGGCCTTCGATGAAGGTGGCCACTTTTTGTCCTGCGTGAGGTTGGTCTAGGGGACCAATCTCTGGCTTTGATCCCATATGCTGAACTCCTCTCCAGCCTTCTTTCAAAATGAATGCTCTCCATTCTGTAATAGTTAGGTGGCCTGGACTCATACAAGGGCCTCTTGCCTTTAGCATGCATTCTGTCCACTGCAGGCTCAACCACTGATGGCCGCTGCCTATCACTAGCCGAATACGGCCTTTTGTTGTAAGCATTGGTTGATTTAAGATGTCTCTGTACATCCCTGTAATATTGCTTCCCATCAACTGGAAGGCCTTTCAACCATTTATAACTCAGTCTGCACCTAGGACACATCCTTTGCATTACTGCTGCCTCTAAGGAATCATCATCCAGTGATTCTTCATCAGAGTGTTCCCTCCGGTGAGAGAAACCTTGTTCAATAGCTGGTGGGTTTCTAGTGTCCTTCTTGATGGTTGTCTGGTTAGCAACATGCATCTGCACATTGACCTCTTCCAATTCTGTCAAGGACAAGTTCTAGAAATCTGACATAATGACATTGGCTGCCCCTTTTCTAACTTCTGGAAATGGGTTACTGTCAATCCCCATGGCCTTTTCTGCTTTGGCTGGGAATTTCAAACTTCCTTTCCGAATTTGTTCTTGGATCCTGTCTCGAAAAACAATGCAGTTTTTAATCGAGTGAGACCAAGAGTTATGTCATTTATAATATACTTTTCCCTTAAGTTCATCTGGAGATGGCAGTTTTACTCCTTTTGGTAACTTAAGAAAATTGGCCGCAAGCAAATGATCAAAAATGTCATCTGCCTTGGTTAAATCGAAAGAATACTTCTTGTGAAAGTCTTTCTTTTTAAACTGCTGGTCAATCGTTGTATCCTTATGAATTAATGCTTCACAGATTACGAGTTCTTTGCCCACAATCTCTACTGCATCGATCTCATAACTAGGATCTCTATAATATGTCTTATACGATGCATTATTTCGATCTTGTTCCTCTTCCAATAATGCTTCATATTTAGACACCTTATAGGTTAGTTCCACCAAATCTCTGAATTCAGTTGAGTCAAACTTCTTTTGAAGCCTGAACTCTAAGCCATTTTGAGCCAATCTTACGAATTCTGGCTCTGGCAAGATGACTCTACATTTATTTCGAGCCCTTTTAAATCTGGCAATAAACTGAGTAGCCTTTTCTTCTGGCCTTTGACTCAATCTTGCCAAGTCTGCCATGGAAACCTCTAGCTCCAATTGGAAGAATTGGGCATGAAATGCCTCTTCCATTTGTTACCAAGTTTGAATGGAGCCAGGTGTAAGGTTGATGTACCATACAAATGCTCCCCCAGTTAGAGAATTTGGGAATAATCTCAGTTTCATAAAGTCATGATTAGTAAATTCACCGCATTGAGCAGCAAACCTAGCAATATGCTCTACTGTTGATTGATTTCCACTCCCATAAAAAAGGGTAAAATCTGGTATTCTAAACCTCCTTGGGTATTCATGTACCCTATCTATCCATTTTGGGTATGGTTTTCTATACATAGGAGTCTGGACCCCCCGAGCCATTGGTCCACACATCTCCCTAACAATATCAGCAATTTGGTCCCTAGGGACCATATTTTGTGCTTGTTGAACCACTACTGGAGGAACAAACACAGGGTTTGGTGGACAAACTTGTGCCTATGGTTCTCTTGGTCCATGAGGTGGTACATTTGGGACTGGTTATCCCTGTGGTGCAGGTTGCTGTTGGAGGTGTGGGTAACCCCTTTGAGCCTGTCCTACGAAAGGACCTGCGAAAGGTGTTGGAACAGGTGTTGTGTCCTTTCCGTTTGTGGGAAAACTTTCCAACCCCCCCGGGTATAAATTCGAATAAGGGATTATTATACCCCTTAGTGCCAGGTATGGCTTCGAACATGGGATTTGTAACCATTCTTATGCCAGTTTCTTGTACTTGACCAGATCCACCAATTTGTATGGCTTCATTGTTGGGTACTGAGGCGTTTTGGCCTGCTATAGGCCTCGAAATGGGTTCATACTAAGACTGAGGTGATGATCTTTCATAATTTTGATTACTAGTTTGACCATTAGAATGTCCATTAACTTGCATAGGCTGTTTATCTCTAGCCAATCTTTGCTGAGGGACGTTTGAAACTTCCTCTGTGTGTCTTGTGTTTGTTGGTTGGTGGTTATTCATTCGATCCAAAAAAGATGTTGCCCACCTTTCCATTGTGTTCATTAATTGTTGTCCCATGGCATCTACTAGGCCATCCCATGAATTTGTTGGCTGAGTAAATGGAACAGTGGATGGTCCAATTTCTTGGTTTCGTCCAATATTATGAACATATGGTTCTTGTCTAGAAGTACTGGTCTGTTCGACCATAGGTTCTGATAACATAGGAGTTTCCACAGGATGTGTTACCACATTATTCTCTGGATTAGGTACTTCTACCTCTCCTTCTACGCCTTCTTCCAAGCATTCATTTTCTCATTGTTGTCTTCGTCTAGCCATTTTAATAAGTCCCACCGGGCGTGCCAAAAATATATGTTGGCTTTTTGGCTTTTTGAGGGTTATATTTGTAAATGCGAGCGTGCCAGCAAGGATCAATCAGTCCTTACAGAAATTATAATTGCCAACCACTTATCAGGCGATTGTGTTTTAGTTCTTTCAGCCTCAATGAAGAGAACTTTTACTAGTGGCTTGACTTAGGAGAAATTAAGCAAAATAAAAGGTAAATGACAAACAATTGAAGTATTTCATTAAAATGAAAACTTACAATGAGCCAAACTCAGCCTCGTAGAGGTTTACAGCAGCAATCTACTTGAAACTACTCCTATGAATGAAGTGCAGTGCATGAATTTAAAGTGCAGGAATGTAAAGAACAGGTATTTAAAGTGCAGGAAATGTAAAGAACAGGTATTTAAAGTGCAAGAAATGTAAAAACGGGAAATGTAAAACTGGAAAAAGAAAAATATGAAGTAAATGACTGGTTGGTTGGATCTAAGTCTGGGGGCTTTTTCTGGGGGGCTTCCCTGCTATTTATACTTGTTAAGGATGACCTTCGAAGTGCACTTCAAACTGTCGAACTGCTCCTTCATGATCGTCGATCATGTTGCCTTATAGGTAGTTCCACTACGCCATCACTTGCAGTTGAGCTTCCCTCTTATATTTGAATTTGAATATAAGTAACCGTTGAAGCCACATCACCTTGCATCTCTTTACTGATCCAATGCTACTCAGACCACGCGAGAACCAATATTAACTACCACGTGTACGATCAAGATCGAAGATTTGTATAATCTTTCCATATTACCCTTACTCTGCCATGTGTCGAACTGTAACCGGCTTATACAAAATATGTAGCCAACACCTATATAATATTTGGTGGGAGAAGCAAGTTCTTAAATGGATCATCAATCACATTAGGAGGGAATCACATCATAAGGAAATAAAAGTTAGCTAATAAAAGATTTTTTAATTATTTCAAAAATTAAACATCAAGAGAAATAAATTATGGAATATGTGAATTGATTTCTATATTTTAGTGGTACAAAATCTAAATTTTAAAAATGATCATTTTTAAATTTCTAAATAGATTAATGAATCTTTCTTTTGAAATGTGTAAATCAAGGCATAATAATATTTTTTTAAATGATTCAATAAAAGCTATAAGAATTTTTCTTAAAATTTTAAAATTGATTAATTAACTTTCATTTTCAAATTTCTAAATTTAAATTTATAAATGGATTAATTAACTTTTCTTTTGAAATGTGTAAATTAAGGCATAATAAGATTTTTTTAAGGGAGATGCACCAATAAATCCCAAATTAATAACTTATGCACTGTTTAGTCCTAAAAGTTTTCTTATAGACTGAAAGGTCCCTTTACAATGTTAATAACATCAGATACAATGTTAATAACATCAGAGTCATGTTACAAACATTAAATTTTAAACATATAATGTTCATCAATTTTCAATAATGTTTGAAAATATAGGATGAAAAACATCTAATGTTCATCAGATTTCAATAAATTTTGAAATTATAGAATGAAACATCAGATCATTTACATCATTTACATCATGCTGATGTAAAAATAGGACTAAATGGAGCATAAAAAAACTTTTAGGACTAAATGGTTCAACGTTTCAAAAACTAGGACTTATGGATAAATTTTCCTTTTTTTAAATGATTCAATAAAAGTTGGAAGATTTTTTAAAAAATTTTAAAATTGATTAGTTAACTTTCATTTTTAGAATTTTAAATTAAAATTTATAAATAGATTAATTAACTTTCCTTTTCAAATGTGTAAATCAAGACATAATAATTTTTTTTTTTAATAATTCAATAAAAATTAGTCAGTAGAAACTTTTTATTTATTTAAAAATTAAGAATTCTAAAAAGATAGTATGAGAGTTTTAAATTTTACAATACTTTTTTCTCATTAGAGACCTGGGTAGTGTTTGGTAGAGTTTTCTAAATATGATTTGAGAATAGAGTTGTATTTTGAATTTGTAAGTTTTGAAATTATGATTTGAGTGTAAAAAATTTGTTTGGTTATGAATTTTGAAAAGAGTTTTGAATTGAGTCCGAAATGAATGATGTAACATATGATATTTAATTCAAAAATTTACAACTTATAACCAAACACACAACTCAAAATCATATTCAAAACTCATAAAAAAATTTTAAAAAATTCTTGCAATATTTTTTATTTAAAATATAAAAATAATAGGTTAAAAAAAAAAAAAAACTGAATACTATTCCAGTCAACCAGTCGGACGTCCCGGGGGACGTCCAAGTTAGCCAAATTTTCTCACCTTGAAAAGAGTTTTCAAAAGTAGATGTGAAATTAATTTTTGAAAATTCTAAACAAATAAGACACTCAAAATAAGAGATAAAAATATATTTAGAGAAGCTAACCAAACACAATTCTAATTTTTCTTAATATATGATATAAATAGATAGATTCACACTCTTAATATAAAAAAATTGAGCAGGCCAACTGATGGGCCAGCGACTAGGATTCATTACTCGAATTACATGCCCAAGTTAGAACGAACAACCCGAGTCATAACCCAGGTCAATTAAAATGCTCGTGGGTTGGTTGGGATTAGGTCGGGCTGGGCATCGGGGCCTCGAGTCAAATGATAACCCTCATTATTAGTTAAAAAATTTAAGCAAAATGTTTTCTACCCCCAGTTTTCTTTACATTCAGTGGCACGTGTCACTGGGTGATTAGACTGAAATAAATAAAAAAAAAAAATTGACCAGTGGGGGAGCCCCACGTCACTCGGGTCAACCCCCACTTGGTGTATAAGGGAAAGTCGAAAATTTAAATACTATATTAATAATTCATTTTTTTTTATAATCATCAAATTAATTACAAAAAATATTAATTAATTTTTCAAACACAACTATTTTAGTTAAAAAATATTTAAAAGCTCTAAAAAAAGAGTTTGAATAACACTAATATATGTGTGAGCCTCATCTGATTTGATATTTTAGTTTTGTGTGTGTTTTTATTTTTTTTAAATTTATTTTTCACATCATTAAAACTCTAATTTTAAGAGAATGAATTACTACTATATTTTAATCAAATTAAAATAATCAAAAAATTAAATAGTCAATTTTCCAAATAAGACCGTAATCTTTCCAACTTAAAAAAATGAAAAATTAAAACCATGCATTTAGGAAATGATTTTTTTTTTTTTTTTGTGTGTGACTAAAATCTACTAAAAATAAAATAAATTAAAATAATTAGTAATAAATGTTACATCAAATTCATTATTTTACTCTTTTTTTTCTTTATAAATATTACATTTAATTATTAAAAAATCTAACACAATTCTCAAATATTTTAATTTATTAAAATAACTAAAAATTAAAATAACCTATTTTAACAGCTCACTTCCGAACGAGGAGACAGCTTATGTGGTGCTTTTGGTGAAGGGGTCACTAGCCCGCCTTCTCAATTCTCATCCATATATTCTTTTTAGGGTTACGATTTCCACACCTGAAACCCTCTCTCTCTCTCTCTCTCTCTCTCTCTCTCTCTCATCTAAGCTAGGGTTTTCACGATGATGCAACCAGCAACGAGCGTAGTTCAGCCACACCAGCAGAACCACCTTCAATACCAACAACAACAACAGTCATGGATGATTCAGCAGCAGCAGCAGCAGCAACAACAACAACAACAACAACAACAATGGCAGCAACAACAACAACAACCGCAACACCAGCAACAGCAACAATTACAGTATCAGCCTCAGCAGCAGATGTATTACCACCAACAACAACCCCCTCAGGCGCCTGCCACGGCGGTGCAACCACCCCAGTACTCGGCGTCCCAGCCCTCCAGCGCCGACGAGGTCCGCACTCTTTGGATCGGTGATCTCCAGTACTGGATTGATGAACAGTATCTCATCAGCTGTTTCGCCCATACTGGCGAGGTAAATTATCTCTTCTCTCTCTCTCATAATACATACAAAGAATGATATATAGTTGTCTTGGTTATGCATTGTGATGTGTCTCTCTTTCTTTATCTCCATTTTTTACCCTTTTTCCCCATCAAACTTGAGTGAAATTTTCGTTAAAAAAGTTTGATTTGATATGGGAACACTCCAATCATTAGGGTTTTTTTTTTTTCCATCAATATTTTTTTGAAAAAATTTCAATCTTTAGTCTTTTTAAAATTTCATCAAATTAGAGTAAAAATATGACTGTTGGAAATTCGGCGAAGGATTAAGTTCATCCTTTATTTTTGTGGAAAAATTGCCTCTCCCTTGATTTGATAGATTTGATGAAATGGTTGGAGCATTGATAGCCATTTTTTTTTTCATGAAATTTGGATTTGATGGGAAAATTGGTGAAGGGTTGGAGAAGCATTGCAGCATTTTTTTTTAATTTTTTTTTTTTAAAATGTTCTGATTGATAGGTTTGCGAGAAAGATTGAGCAAAACAACTGCTATGTAATTGATTGATGGTATTGGAGAGAAGTACACTCTGTCATTTTTGTTATGCGGTTGAATTTGTTTAGTGTCATGGGTGGTCTTTGTTTATCGCATTAATTGATTATATGAATATAAAATATAGACACATATATGTAATATATAATCCTCACCCACACACACACACACACACACATATTTCATACTTGGAATTTAATGTTTTTGGTTCAAAAGAGTTGTTTATGTGTTATATTTGAGGTCGATTTCAAGTAGTATAGGATGGGGTTGATTTTCTATTTTTATTTTTTGACGCAGAGAAGTTTTTGGTCAATATTGGATGGAGGATATGGATCCAGGGTTAAGACAATTTGAAGAATTAGGATTATAGAAGCAGGCAGAGATGGCCAGTTTTGAACATTTTAATTATTATTTTAAACTAAATAAAAAATATTGGAGGTTTGGGTTCAAAGAGGCCTTAAGGCTAATAAATTTAAAAGTTAATGCAAGACAATGCTAGCAAGTTGGATTAAAAAAATGCTCTACATGATTGTCGACATGTATTATTATTATTATTATTATTATTATTTTCTACAAGGCACAGTAGCAAGTCGTTTTTGGTACTAATATTTAAATTTTATTTATTTTTCATGCTATTATTTCCAGCACATTGTTTGGTTTTTAATAGTTGAATTCATAATTCTATAATTTTGTGGGTTTTTTTTTTTTGTTTTTTTTTGTTTTTTTTATTTAAATGGCATTATTCACACAGAGATATGGTTCACCAATCACAAGTGGAGTTTTTACTCGGTTTTGGAGAACTTAAAGTGGGATGTGGAAAACATATTTATGTTTCAAGTTTTTTTTGCAAATTGAAATCAAGCAGTTGATTTGCTGTATAAGTATATATATCATCATGCTTGTGATTGCACTGTGCACCCACACTGAGCATCACCATAGCCAGATTATTTATAGGCATAGATAACTGTGCATGTCAGTGGTCCTCGTCCTCCCACAGACCCTTGTGTGTCTACTTACTGGAAGTGTTCTTGTAGGTGGTCTCTGCAAAAGTGATCCGTAACAAGCAAACTAGTCAATCAGAGGGTTATGGCTTTATTGAGTTCGCAAATCATGCTGCTGCAGAAAGAGCTTTACAAACATATAATGGTACCCAGATGCCAAATATTGAGCAGAACTACAGACTGAACTGGGCATCCTTTGGTACAGGTGAAAAACGTCAAGATACTACCCATGACTACACCATATTTGTTGGAGATTTGGCATCTGATGTTACAGATGACATGCTGCAAGAGACTTTCAGACCCCACTACCCCTCAGTTAAGGGTGCAAAGGTTGTAACCGATAGGATGACTGGAAGGACTAAGGGCTATGGGTTTGTTAGGTTTGGAGATGAAAGCGAACAATTGCGTGCTATGACCGAAATGAATGGAAAGTTCTGTTCCACCAGGCCCATGCGTGTTGGACCAGCTGCTAACAAGAAGAATGCAGGTAACTTGCATACTTCAGCCTAGCCTTTTGTTATATTATTGGTCCATATGAGTCACTTTGCATTCAGATGACATTGTTACTTGCATAAAATCTTTAATCTTTTTGTGGTTATGTTATTATGTTTTATTTTTTAACTGAATATTATTGTGTGCTTTGATTATTCAATTTTGGCCTTCAGAATGGTGATGTGGAGTACTATTCTTTTCACAATATTTCTTATCTGCAGTCTTCTAAAGAATACTCTTTAGTTCAAATTCCTTTCAGTTATGCTCTTGATTCTCAGATAAAGCCAACTTTCACTGTCATTTCCTTCCATTACTTTCCTTTCGAAATTTTGGGCATTAATAATATATGAATACTGAAACTTGCAACGACTTATAGAACTGTTGTCTCGAAGCAGGGTGTTAAGAGGCTCTATCATTTAGGGACTGGGAACTGATTTCAGCTGAAATGGTTACCCTATAGTGCGTGGCCATACTTAGGTCAGTTTTCCTTTTTTTATCATTACTTTGCCCTTTATATCAGTTCCTCGTGGCATTAATTATGCTACAAGTTTCAAATTCTATTTTCATTTCCATGTATTGATTTAGTAGTCAGTCTAGTTATGTCATTTTCCATTCCAGTTCTTCTCTATTATTTTTCATTATCCACCAGTAGAGTTATTGATTTTCGTCGCATAAGGCTATACTGCATTTCAGAAGTGTGAAATTATATCCTTTTGAATTTAGTAATAATGACGGAGAGACATTGCTCCACACTTGAGTCCTGTTTGTTTTGATTTGAAGGTGATGGGATTGGACTAACAACCCGGTGGGTCCCACATAAATCCTGTTTGCTTTGGAACAATGACATGGGACTAACAGTCCCCCAATGAGACTATGAATTCACTCGAAGGGGGGTGTTAACAATCCCATGGGGGGTTGGGTATCACAATCCAATCCTATGGGATTGGAGGTGAAAATATCATTATACCCCCACTTTACAAAAAGAACAAAGCTATCTTTTATATATTGAGAACTTCTATGTAAATTCATAGATTTAATCCCAACCGACTAATACCACCACTACTATACAAACAAACACAATTTATCTTATATCTCCAGCCTAATACCGCAACATTAGTAATCCCCTCACTCAATACTAATATCCCATCTAACCTTGTTCGGTAAACAAACGGGGCCTTGCAGTTACTTTACTTTTGGATGTATGGTATAGTAATAGACATGGCTTTTGCAGCGTTTTTTTGTTGCCTAGCTATATACATAGTGTGATGAAGATTTGAGCTTGTAAGTTTATATGTTTTACTATATTATATTAACATAGTCAGCTGAAGTTGCTTTCATCAGCAGTTTACTGAACCCATGGTGGTGTGGATCTTCAGCAGGTGTGTATAGTTCCTATTTTGATTTTTATTGTATATAGAGATTTTCAGGTCATGCCTTTTCTAGATTCTGGATGGTCTAGTTCCCCATTCTTGTGCATTGTTATTATACATACAAATATCTAAAATTACTAACCGCACTTAATAAAATCAAGAGAAACAGCACAATGAAGGGCTGAAACTGCAGCATTAAGCCATGTGACCATGTCAGAAAACTTAAATCATATTAAAGAAAACAGTGGCTCTCATCTGTATTGCAACCAAAATCATCATTGCCATCTATGTTACACGGACTCGGGTACAAGTATTATGTTCTGGTGCTTGTCCAAGAGTCAAACCTTCGTAAACTTAAATCTTAAGTTATTGGGATATGTATATGATGATGTAATTATGTAGCAATAAACTTAAAATTAAATAGGATTTAAGAAAAATATGAAAAGTTGGATGTGGACACTTATATTTCTTTATTAGAAAATGTGAGTTTCTTTTCATTCAAACATTGTAAGAGTTAGAGGATCTAAGTATGTAAATTGGGTACGGGCTTTGTTATTAGAATCTTATGATTTGCGATTTAGTTTGTGATTCATGCATAGATTAATATAAATTTATAGGCGAATCTATTTTGGTATAGAATCTATTGTCAATCGCATGGTTTACAATCGATTCACTTTTTATAATCCACTCAGTTTTTGAAACTATTGTGTCAGATTGATTCCAGACATTTTTTAGTTTATTCAGTAGTGTATGGGCATGGCTTCAAAATAATGATTAAAGTAAATCCTGTGTAGCTTTTTCAGTAGTGGATGGGCATGGCTTCAGGTTGACTGCACGATCTTTTGTTTAGGTTGTTTTGTTTGTTGGCCTTTGGTTTGCTTTGAGATTTGAATTTGTTTTGCTACTTAATGAAACCCTTGGCTGGCAGAATTTTGTTGTGCGTTTGTGATTTGGTGGATCTACCTGGGGATAGTAATGAAAGAAATATGTATAGTTCACTTCATATATGCCTTTACATTCTTGTGCATACTGCTTTGATGTTTATAAAGAAGGTTTATTGTATCTTTTCTCTTTCTCTACATGTGTTGAAATATGGAACTAGTGTCATGAGGTTTTCATTTATTCAAGTTTTTTAGCTAAACACGTTCTGTTTACAAGATATCATATTTCACTCTGGCTATGTTTTTCTATTAAAAGATTATCCTGAATGGCAGTAACTTGGACAAAGTAGTTATAATGTGCTCAGTTAGGGGTGTGAATCATCACATCTTTTGTCAGTTTGTAAGTTGTATCTATTGAGCTTCTTCTTTCCTCTTTTTCTTTTATTTTTATTTTTTAAATTTCCTTTTTCCCTTATTTTTTGGTGTTTGAGGATCTTTTCATGTCTTAAATTTAGCATATTTATGTTCAATGAAATTGTCCGATTTTTTTTTTTTTTTCTGATCCATATGTTTTGCATTTTTGTTAGAAGGGAACATGCTTATCAAAAAACGAAAAAAGTTAGAAGGAAACATCTCACGTTTAAGTCGTTACTTCTGCATTTTCTTCACCTGTGCTTTTTCCCGTTTGCAGCTTCATATCAGAATACACAAGGAACTCAGAATGAGGATGATCCAAATAATACAACTGTGCGCAGTTTTTCTCTTTAATTAGGATAATATTGCTATCTCTCTCTCTCTCTCTCTCAGTTTTTATTTCCTTTGGGGGAAGGGGAACTGATATGATTCTGGCCAAAAACTTGCATTGTCAGATATTTGTCGGTGGTTTGAACGATAGCATTTCAGATGACCAACTCAGGCAAGTTTTCAGCTCATATGGGCAGTTACTCCATGTAAAAATACCAGCTGGCAAGCGATGTGGTTTTGTTCAATTTGCTGATAGGTAAGATCGGTCAGCCTCAGTTTTTTCCTTTATTGGAGTTGTAATGCATGTTATTACGAGGGACTTTGTTCTGTTCCATGTACCTGGCGGTAGACATTCTGCTGAGGAAGCATTGAGGATGCTAAATGGAACCCAGTTAGGTGGACAAAATATTAGACTTTCATGGGGTCGTAGTCCTTCAAACAAACAGGTTCGTATCATCTGAAACTAACTTGTGCTTCCTGCAATTAACTTCACATTTTCCCCAATGAATATGTAAAACATACTGCATCCATCTATGGGCTTTGTTCAGACTCAGTCGGATCCAAACCAGTTGAATGGTGGGTATTATGGATATGCACCTGGATACGAAACTTATGGATATGCAGCAGCTGCTCAAGATCCTAATCTTTACTATGGAGGCTACCCTGGATATGGAAACTACCAGCAACCCCAGCAACAGCAGGTGAGACACGTGTGTACTTTGGCTTCTTTTCTGTCCAATATTTTCTTCCTAGTAAGTGATGTTAAAAGTTTTCTCTAGGTTTCCGTATTCCTCTTGCTTTTCACAATAGGTGCCAAGTGAATGAGCTTGGTGATCCTAGGTGTGTACTCAGTGAGTCATATGATATGAGAATATGCTGTGAGTACTTCAGATGTGAGATGCCTGTAGAGGGATTGACCGTAGGTTACAGGTTCACCAGAGTGATAAAATACGTCATAAGAAGACAAAGGGATTAGATATAGAGAGAGAGAGATGGAACAGTCGAGCCAAGAGAGAGAGAAAGAGAGCTAGAAGTATGGAGCTTGACTGGAAATGATGTATTCTAACCATGATGATAGCAGTACACCCTTCTATACATAGAGCACGTGGTTGTAACTAATTGCCTGAAATATCCACCTTATTTATAGGGAGCTTATCATAAATTAATTGGACCGTTAGGATTACATAATGATATGGGGAAACCCAATGGTGAGGTCTTCATCATAGATTTAGGTCTGGCCTACAGTAGCTTTACCACACGGTGCAAAGTGCCATCTAGCCACCAAGTCGCAAGACGTTAGAATCTTGCAGTGCATGCCGAAGGCTTTGGCTTTCCTTAGACCTTAGGTACATGGGTTATGCGGTACATCATCCGAGGTGATGGAGTGGTGCAACTATTCTGGTTGAGTGATGATGAGGTGCAATGTAAGACTTCTACGATTAAGAATTAGCATAGACTCGACCGCCATAGGTTGACACAAATGAAACATATTATAAGTTTGAATATAATAACTTAGTATTCAATTGTACAAAAAATAAAACTTAAGTCTATTATCGTTTTTTAGTTAAACTTTAGAAATTAGTTTTATGATGTATTTTGTTATTATCAATGAATTAAATATGGGAAAATTACCTCCAAAAAAAAAAAAAAAAAATCTAGAGTTTGACCATTCTAATAAAATAAACCTTGAACATTTAAGGGTGGTTTGGGATGTTCTAAATAAGTGCACTTTTTGAGTTTTTATAAAAAAATGTATGGAAAAGTAGAGAGGAGACATTGATAAATGTTGATTGATGTGATCCAAATAAGTGTATGTATGCAAAAAAAGTGCAATTTTTTAGTGCATGCCAAACACCTATTTAATTTTGTCAATTTAAACTCTAATTTTTTGATTTATTTTTAATCTGAACCATTTTGCATAATTCTATTAAGGCCCTGTTTGGTAGGGCTTATTTCCAGCTTATTTCAGCTCTTAGCTTAATTTAAGCTATTTTGATGTGTTTGGTTCAGCTTAACAATACAGTTCATAGCTTTTTGTAAGTCAAAAATCAACTTATTCTTTGAGTGGGGGAGGAGAAGCTTAATTTATAAGTCAAAAATTAGCTTATGTTCACAGTTATAAGCTATAAGCTGTCAAACTATAAGTTATAATCACTTTTTCACAGCTTTACCAAACGGGGCCTAAGTAAAACTAACGGGGAAAAAGAATATTTTATTCATTAAATTCAATGAAAAAGAGTATTTAAACATTTTATGTATGCCTACATGCAGTTTAATGACTAAAATAGCATTTTCCGTCAATTTTATGTAATGGAAATAGGCGTATGATTTAGATTAAAAACAAATCAAAGATTAGAGTTTAATTGATAAAATAAAAAATTCAAGATTTATTTTGTTATAAGGGTCAAACTGTGGGGTTTTTTTTGTCTAATTTCCCCATTAAATATTCATATACTTAACATATATTAAGTGTTTATTCTTAGATACATATATAATAAATATATATATTTTGCTCATGTTCCAAACGTGTCGTGTCTTACACTTTTCAAAAATTTCAGTGTCGGCAAGTTCATGTTTTGTGTTACGTATACTTGTTCTGTGCTTGTTAGTGGAGTTGTAAATCTGCAAATTCATGCATGCCAGAGGACAGTGAAACCTATTTTGTAGTTACCCTCTGTGTTAATTTGTTAATGCATCAGAGTACTAACAGAAATAGAAGGGGGCTTTTTGATAATACAAATGAGCTTATTGTTGATACAAATGAAACTATGAATTGACTCAATTGATAAACTTCCAAAATTTTTGGGGGTCCTATATATGCTGTACGTCACCAAGTTGTATGGTTATTTTCTTGGGCACAAGCATGTTTACATTGAAGTTAAAGAGGTAATTAGTCAGGCTCGTGTTTCATTTTTATTATTGTTGATAGTACTCTTGTACTAATCTTCATTTTGGGATTATATAATGACCCTAACAGTTTTACAATATGATGTGCAGTGAATTTCTGGTCTGTTTGCCGGCAAGTGATGATGGATGGAGATTGACCTCTGGTGAAATCTAGCCAAGGAAAGTAATGCTTACATTGTGAAAGAATAGAACTTTCAGCCCCTGTTTATTGAGTTTGTAGGATTCTATATTGGAGTGGTGTCTATTTCTGGCTTGCATGCTGTTTCAGTTTTGAGCAGTTAATTTTTTTCCTGCTGTTTTTCCTAGTTGCTCTTGTTTTTAAATATGTTTTTATTGTCTGTTTACTCTGTTGAGAGCTCGCACAATTAACATTAATTATGTGTTTTGATTATGGTATTAGCATGTATTTTCATTGCCGTGAATGTATACCGTGCTATCTCAAATCAAGGTTGCTGCAGAAGCAGTTAGCGTAGTAGTTATTTGTATTGGTTAATTTCCTGTCTTGCCATTTTACTATGTGTGAGCTTATCTTAACATGTGTGAGCTTGAGAGATTCATGGGGCCCACTAGGGGTTGATTTTAATTATTTATTTTGTAAAATCTTCGATGTATATTATTCTTGAAAAAATTAGGTCGATTTAAAAACCTTGACCTTTTCTTTTTATGGAGTTTATCTAAAAAATTAAATGGTTTATTTTCAAAACAATGTTCATTTTTTTGGAGCTTTTGATAAAATAAAAATGTTACGAATATTGAATTGAATTAATTTTTTTCATCGATGATATACTTTGAAAGTTTTACAAAATGAATGGTTTCCGTTCATCGAAATAAGATGTATGGTGGGTTTCATGGGCCCTTAAAATCATCTCATGTTAACATGTGATTATAAGATTTGTTAATAAGAAATGGGAAATTTACTCGCAAGGAATATGTAATAAGTAAATGGCAAAGGGGCAAAGGGGCAAAGGGGGAGGCTTACATGGACTCGTGGTCTTGCTCCAAGGTATCAAATTGATGTATGTTTAATGCTGTATCTTTTGTCCTCAAAATACTCCATTTATGGGGAGGCTTACATGGACTCGTGGTCTTGCTCCAAGGTATCAAATCGATGTATGTTTAATACTGAATCTTTTGTCCTCAAAATGCTCCATTTATCTTAGGGTAAATTATAAATTTTCATTTAAAGTTGCTTAAAATATGAATTGTTTCATAATTTTAAAAATTATAGATACTCTATTGTCAAATTTATTTGTTTTAACAGAATTAACAAAAAATAAATAAAAATTCTAACTATTCCTATATAATAATATGCTCTAAAAGGAAAATTATATGAATTGTCAATTGAATTATATTTTGAGGGATTTATTAGGAATTTTATTTTTTGAAGTATTTGTATATCAAGTAGTCCATATTATATTTTTGTATTTAAGTAGGTTTTATTATTTAGATATTTGATCCACCAAATCTTAATTATCATATTTAAGGTATTTTATGAATAATTTACCTTTACAAATATTTTTTGAATGCATAGCAACTTGGCGATGTGAACATTTATATTTTATAATGTGAATATTATTATAAGAAATATTTTGGTAACTATGTCACTCATAGGACTCATAGGACGTAATATTATTATGGATATTTTGGTAACTATGTCATCTATAGGACTTATTAGAATATAAAAAAAAACAATCTGAACTAAGTGAAACATAAGTAGATGAATATGGATTTATGAATAAAAATGCCCTATATATTTTTAACATCATTAAAAATTATTAATCGATTTCATGATTTATTAATAAAATATATAATTCATAATGTGATTAAAAACTTGAAGGGTGAGATGTAATTTTAAAATCACATAAAGTAATTTATATTTTAAATAAATCTAAAGGGGTATATTAGTAATTTATCTTTTATATTAGGGAAATTTTATTTATGCACCATTAATCCTCTAAATACATACAAACTATCAAAAGGTAGAGTTATTTGCTTTACACATGATGTGGTTTTTGATAAATTTCTAACAAAAAAGAATAATTATAATAAAATAATACTTTGAGAAAGTTAACTGTTGAGTTTTAAAAAGTGCAAATGAGTCAATTTAAAAAGATTTACTGTAATTTACCCGTTTGACATTTGGTATAACATAAAACAAAAGTTTAACATAAAATGTTTTTTTTTTTAGGCCAAGATTGTAAGATATTAGTTTATTAATAAAGTTAAATTACAACTAAAAAAGTCGCTGATACTCCAATTCGACCATTGCCACACCCAAGGTCTAAAACATGGCTCTGGGGGCAAAAAATTATACCAAATATTTTTTGAACTAAAAGCTTACAAATGACACCAAATTATCACCATTACCTTTAATACAATCAAACACAACTAAACATAGAAAAAGTTCTCTCCATAAAACTTTTTTCATTGAAAAAAGAGACTGCTAACTCAGAACATGCAAAATTTTGAAAGAAAATCTACAAAACTTGGTGCTCACTTCAGCCATTCATTCATTTAACAGTATATCTGTTAAGTGTAGACCTAATATTGTTCATCGAGCTCTTTCTGGGCTGCAGAAGCAGAAGTCCATGTATGTTTATTAATCCATGATCACAAGCAAAACTTATGAATGCTATTGTGTCAGTGATAGCTGCACAGCCTAAGAATTACTCCAGGTTCATATCACAGGTCAGTGACAAAGTCCTTTTCAAGAACTCAAAATGGATATGACTGATTGAGAGACCATTAGTTTCTTCTATTTTTTCCACTTTTCTTATGGGCTATGAAGCACGAACACCTCTTCGAGAGCTGCGTATTAGTGTCGGACATGGACACGTGTCGGACACATGGACATGTGTCCGACATGCAGTAGAAGGTGTCTTTTTTTTTTGGCAGACGAACACGTAATAGACACGTTCGGGACACCACGGGATGAAATTCATAATTTTGAAACTTCTGTGGAGGTCATTTGTAAAAAACAAAAACAGATCAATTTGTAATCTAGAATCGAATAGAGAGAACAGAAGAGAGCGAGAGAAAGGTTCGTTGGGCACACCTGATCGCTCTTCAGTGATCGGTCGTTGGTGGTCAATGTTCTTGTTGTTATCCAACGTACAACTTCGATCTTCTTCTTCATTCTTCTTCACTGATCTTCTCTCGTCTCTCTCATTCGCTCTCTTTCTCTCTCTCTCTCTCGGTCACTCTCTCTTCTGCTCTGCTTTTTTTCTCTTATTTTCTTTTTTCTTTTTTCTTTTATATGCTGATGGTAACATCTTTCTCTCTCTCTCCTATTTTTTTTTTCCCGATTTATTTTATTTTTTCTTCTCTCCGTGCCTCTGTTATTTGATTATATTCTTTTTTTTTTTTTTTTTTTTAAAGTTTTGTTAAATCAATGATTTTTTTTTTAAACATAATTTTAGTAGTGTTATTTTGTATTGCTCTCTCTCTTCTTTTCTTTTTTCTTTTATATGCTGATGGTAACATCTCTCTCTCTCTCCTATTTTTTTTCCCGATTTTATTTTATTTTATTTTTTCTTCTCTCTGTCTCTGTTATTTGATCATATTCTTTTTCTTTTTCTTTTTTTTTTTTTTTAAAGTTTTGTTAAATCAATGATTTTTTTTTTTAAACATAATTTTAGTAGTGTAATTTTGTATTTTTTATTACCCTTCAATGATTTTTTTATTATAATTTTATGACATAATAAATAAATTTAATTATATATAATGTATGTATCCCTATCGTGTCATATCCTCCATTTTTTGAATATTTACATGTCCGCATGTCCATGTCGTGTCCGTGCTTCGTAGCTTATGGGAAAAAATAGGCTATTTTCACTCACCATGGGAAAGATGTTTGACCTGCACCGTACTTGCAAAATTTCACAGAATTTTTTGGTCCGATGGCAATGGGTTACACTACAAGGAAGAGTCCTTTCCCTACTCATGACAGCTAACCAGGGTTAAGGCGGGACTCCATTCCAGGTCCAAGAAGGGACTTTACCAACAAAGCTGGTTGACAACTTCAAATTTCACAGGTTATTGAAGTATAAAGAAAATAATATCAATGGTATCAAAAAGCTGATGTTTAATTTGGTATTAACTATCAGTTCACACATTTCAAGCGAAAAATAAATAAAATCCAATCACTCAGGTTGTCAAATATCTAATTCCAAAAAGATTTTATTTTAAAGGTTCAGACAAACAAAATAGTTGGAAGAAGTACCGAGCTTAATCATTCTAATTTAGACTTAAAATCCATTCTAAGTAACAAAGATTCAACTCTGTTTACAGGATGTTTTAGCTCTCTACTATCAAAATTTTTACCAGAGCTGATGTCTACTAATGAACTCACGGATAGAAATGCCAATTGATGAGGACCATCATCGTATTCAATCTGGTTTCTTCAAGTTCAAGCAGTTATCTGCTGCTTGGCCAAACAAGTCATGGACTTGCTTCAATTCCTTCTCTGGCACCACCAATAGCAGTGAACAAAGGTTAGCTTTAGGAAAGACAAACAGTTAAAAGCACCGAAGGTCCCCCAAATGAGCAGATCAAATGAATACAAGCCAAGGATAGACATCTTCCATTTGCTGTTTTTTCAAGGTCCACATGAAACTTGGCAAACATAGACTGATAAATTTATAAGCTATACCATCATTTGGGTTTTCATATCCAAAATCCATTTTTAAATAAAAAAGATGAAAAGACAAAAGGAAAGTCAAAAGCTTTACCTGCAGCTTCCAGTTGCCTCTGAAGTTCCTGGCCTACAACATCATTTTCAGCCTGAACATTAAGTTCACATACAGGAAGATTATGAGACCATGTTTCAATTTGTCTATCAGATGGATGACTCTACTGCTCAACATCATACCTGAAGCTCTGCAATTCTTTTTAGTTGAGCCTCTTCACCTCCCTCAGACAAAGGAAGTGCTGCAACCAATGCATCGAACTGCATAGGAAAAACTCACATTTCTGTATATGAAACTTATCTAACAAGCTTGGATGGTACGGGAAGAAACAAAAGAGATGATCAAAGCCAAAGTGTGGCGGGTAGTCAACAATTTCATACTTTCAGAATCAATTTTGCTCCAGGGAGTTTTCTGATGGTCAAATTTTGATAATTGAACCTCTTATTTTATGGGTATTGTTGAGAAAGTCTACTTATGGTTTCTACTTTATACAGGTTTTGATGCTGCAACCAAGGATGGTTTCAACGAGATGTTTTGATGATAGCTAAAAATCTGCTTGTACATATGGAGTCAGGGAAGCCTACTTATGGTTTGCTACTTTATACAGGTTTTGATGCTGCTACTAAGGATGGTTTCAACGAGATGTTTTGATGATGGCTAAAAATCTGCTTGTAAAAATGGAATCAAGGGTCTCTCCCTCCCTCGCTCTCTTTCTCTTGCATTTGGGGGTATGAAAGCAAATACTTCATTAAGGTGAGGGAAGTGTTAAAAAAAAGGAAGATAATTTCTCCTTAAAGAAATAAGGAAAAACCCAGCAAATAAATAAGTAAAGCAACTCCACAAGGCAAAAAGGAGTCCCCAACAGAGTTTTCAGGAGAAGCCATATTCCTTTCTGCAAGGCAACTAGCTATGAAGCACGGGTACTCAAAAAATGGTGCCATACGAGTATCAGGTACTAACCGGGTGTAGGTGCGGGTGCGGGCATGTGTACTGGGTATGCCGAAGACATGCCAGGTACAGAAAATATGTTTGGGTACATCATGGGTACGGCACGGGTACGGCGAGGTATCTTTTGTTTTATTTATTTATTTATTTATTTTTTTGTAGCTGCTAGAATTTGTTAAAACCTTTATTATTATTATTCTTTCAACTTCATAAATCATCAAGTAATTTATTTTCAACGCCTTTTACCCATGAGTCATGATTTTGCTCTTTTTTACATCATGTTTTAAACAATAAAAAAAGAAGAAGAAAGAATTTTATAATTTTTTAGACAAGTTGTTCTCTTTTTAGTTTTGATATTGAAATTTTGATTTGTATATTAGATATTTAGCTATAAATTTTAAAAAAAATTGATGTACCCCAACCGTACTCGTACCCTACTTTTTAAAGAATTTGCCGTATTGGCGTACTCGTATCATACCCGTACTTGTATATGTACCCGTACCCATGTTTCATAGGCAACTGGTCTCCAGATTGGTTAACATAGGAAAATAAGATTAGGGCCAACCAAAAATTTTAAGGGATCGTCTCCTTGCTGGATCAGAGAATAAATCCACACACCACTTCTTCCATTTTTTTGTAAAATCATCACAAAGCTCTCTTACTCCTAAAAGTTCAAACCCAAAACGACTATATTTGGGACAAGACTTGGCTATAAAAAGAAAGCTATCTTGAACTCAGTTGAGAACACTAAAAGACTGTTATTATTATCATTTTTTTTTCAGTATTACAACAAATAAGAACAGGATTATCCACCATGTTGGGTTAAAAAAAAATAGATACTAGTTTGACAAAAATAAACGCAAAAAAACAATTTTCAAATTTTAAAAATTATTTTCACCCCCATAAAGATAAAAATGTATGAAACTTATGAATTTTTTAAAAATTTTTTTACCAAACTAATTTTTAGTTTTTTGAAAAAAAAAAAAAAAACATAAAACAGTTTTAAAAACTCAACCAAACAGGGTGACAGTATTTATAAGACTCAAGAAAATTCTTGACAAGACGACAATTCAACATGGAAGGGAGAAGGTTGAAAAGGATAGCCTGTTTTGAAACCTTTTGACCAGAATGGAGAAAATACTAATGGAGGACTCTGCACCACTATTTTGATGGCACAATGTTCCAAAAATTCCATTGAAGAACTCAATGGCAACAATTTTATATTCAACTACTTCAAAGATTACACTTTTATCAGCTAACCAAACTTTAAAAGCTGGGAACTTTGGAGATACTTCTACTAAAACCAGAAACTTTCTGACTACAAGACTGTTAGTTTTCTTCCCATAAGAATGAAGTAGAGCATCTAAACCAACCCTAGATGGTCTTGATAAATAGAGAACACACCAATAAATAAAATCAAGGGTGAATTACCTGACCTCCCCTGTGATTTGGAAAAAATACAAGCCGTCTCACAGTTGACATAATTACATTGACCCCCTTTTTAGTAAAGTTAAAGAGACTGAAAGCAATGCAAATAATGTGAAGACACAAAGATAAACAAGAAAAAATTTAAATTTAAATTTAAATTTAAGTCATATGACATCATTTTTCCATCCATATAACTAACAAATTATTGATAAAAAAAGGGGTTGAATTAAAACCTTAAGGGATCTCAATGTAATTATGCCAAAATTGTGAGAGTACTTGTATTTTCTACAAACCTCAAGGGAGCTCATTGCAATTTACCCTAAAATCGAACTAGTTAGATCTCTTTTCATTTGTTTTGGGAATGACCAAACCTAGCCAAGCCTTCGTCAATCACACTAAAGTGGAGCACCCAACTATGGCAAGGCCTCCTTAAGGATTAGGTTAGTCAATTCGGCCCCTTGTGTAATACTAAAGAACGTGAACTAACCAGGAATGATAAGTATAGTTTCTTTAACTCAGTTGAAGTCTCCTAAAACAAACAAGTCAGGGTGAATTGGGTTTCCTTTTGGAAACAATATTTAACATATATCATTCATAAACAACAATTTACAAAGTATTTAATTGGAGAATTTTTTGCACACCTGCTTAGCAGCCTTTACCAGAGAAGCACTCATGAGCTTAGGTTGCTCTGCAACAGTTGCAGCATCTTCAGTAGGATTAGCAGGAGGTTCTGGGTAATTTGGAGAGAGACGTACAGGTGGGGCATCCCTTTGTAGTGTCCCGAAGGCATTGAAAGCAAGAGCTGCTATTGTGTTGGCTTGTTCTTGTAGTTGGGAGATTATGTCCATCGTGCAAACTTGCCTCCCCAAGAAAACTGAGATAGACAGAGTTTGAAAGCAAGATTATACAAGGAATACAAATGATGACAACCTACAAACTAACTACCAATTTAGATGAAAGCAAGTGAGAAGAGGAAGATTTCTTGAACCAAGCTAGATTGTTAGCGTAAAACTGTAATCTACAAAAAATGAGAGAGCATAGCATAGGACACCCAAAAGAAAAAATTAAAATTGAAATGGTTGATGAAGCAAAAGCAATATCCACTCAAAACCATTTTGCTCCTTTTTATTGTCAAAAGCAATTTCACATTCCCATTTCAAAATGATTCATAAAAAAAAAAAAAAAAAAATTGATATGGGAATGTGAAATCATCTATTAATCAATTGTAAATATACTATCTCATGAAATCATCTAATAATCAATTGTAAATTGCTCACTTTCGAAAACGAATGTCATTTGCATATCCAAAAAAACCCATAAAAAGAAAGATTTCAAGGCATATCATACATCATATGCTAACCTAAAAACTTTTGTATATCTTTGAGGCAATTTCTCAAACATCTTCAGAGGGAGATTATAAAAAAAGAAAAGAAAAAATACACGTGGGAAAAGAAAGAAAGAAAGAAACAAACAAACAAAAAATCGCAAATATACATTGACTCGACAAACTTACTCAAATGAAGTTTAGTTTCAATTCTCAGCTGTAAACAAATCCAATTTTAACTGTAAGCAAATTCAAACATAAAGAAATTCAAAAGTTAAGTTTTCATTTTCATTTTCCAATTGTATAAGCAAATGGGGTTTTCTTCAATCCAGGTCAATCAATTAAATTACAGGTTTTAGGGTTTCATAGAAGAAAAAAATTTAAATTGATAAAAATCGCAAAATTTAAAATCCCAAAATGGTCTAGGGCACTATAAACTTAAATCTACATGACTGGAAACGTACCCAACTGTAGTTTTCGCGATGTCAATTTGCTTGATTTTGAGAGTATGGAGGAGAGATGGATGGTTCAGTGGTGGTGACTGGAAAGAGTGGATTGACGATGTGAGTTCAGTATTTGTGAGGGTTTATGATGGAAGAGAGAGAATAGATGTATTACAGTCGCTGATTGTGGGGAGCTCTGAGGGAGGAGAGGGAACCAGGGGGGATTATGGCCATGCTTGGTATTTCAGTTTTTATCTTAATTTAAATTATTTTGACGTGTTAGGCCCAGTTTAACAATACAATTTATAGTTTTTTATAAGTCAAAAATCAATTTATTCTTTGAGTGGGGAGGAGAAACTTAGGATTGGTTTGGAATGTCCTAAAAAAGTGTACTTTTTGACTTATTGGTGGGTTTGGGTTGGGTTTGATGTGATGTGTTAGAGATGTGATGTGATTTAAATAAGATGATATGACTTAAATAAGATAGTGACTTTTTGACTTATTTAGGTTATGCCAAACTAGCCCTTAATTTATAAGTCAAAAATTAACTTATGTTCATAGATATAAGGTATAACTTGTTAGGCTATAAATTGTAATCACTTTTCCACAACTCTATCAAACGGGGCCTATGTGTATGTTTAGGCACCGTTTGGGGACTTTAATTTTTAACTGAAAAGCCACCGCAAATGATCACATTACACTTTATTTTTTGAGTAATTTTTATATGTAGATAAGATATACGTCATATGATACTTTTTATCATTGCGATTAGTTTTAATAGTAATATTTACTATATTTATATTATGTGTTTGAGGAATAATAAGAGAAATATACATTTGTAATTGGTGAAAAGTAGTGTCATATGATACCCCATTAATATATAAAATTTTCTCTTAATTTTTTATATATCATTTTATAAAAAATTAAAAAATTAATTAAAATTGTCAATTCCTAAACAGGCCATAGAAATTGGGGTCACTGCTGAAATTTGGGAAAAATAATTTAAATTTAAATTATTTATTTTAATAATCTTAATCCTATCTTTCTATAAAAATGTTAGTTGAATACTTATATATAATATAATAAATTTAGTTAAATTATTTTTTTATTTTGATAATATTAGTTTTTTGTGCTATAAAAGTGTAATTATCATATAATAATTTTAGAAAAATGCCCTAGACCCCAGCGAGGGGCGTTAAGATCCTCTAGAGTGTATTCTTTAGAGTGATCCCCTAGAGTGATCCATCTAAGGGCTGGGATTAAGCCTCACCGAAACGACGTCGTTTTGGTGAGAATTTTTTTTAAAAAAAAAAAACAAAAAAATTCAGATTTCAGGGGCTTTGGAAGAGAATGTGAAGGAGTTTCCAGAACTTAGTGAGAATGGTTTGGTTGATGAATTCAGGGGCTTTGGAAGGGAAAAGAAGAAGAAGAACAATGCAACAAAGAGAGGTTTGTAGAGAAAGAGTGAGTAGGACTTACTTGGATTTGGGTGGATTGGAGATGTTAGATATGGAATTAGAAGATGGGGTTTGTTGGATGAGTTTGGTTCCTCCATTGATGAACAGAGATTGGCTTGTTGTGAGATTAGGTGTGTGAAGTGGAAAAAGGGTAAGACTTGGGAGCAAAAGAAGAAAAAGAAGAGAGAGAAAGAGAGGAGAGAGAGAGACGAAAACATTTCGACCTGCAATAAACCAGGATGTTCATACGCACCTAACAAAAAGTGGTGCTAAATCACACTCTTGCAGAGAGCATATTGAACTTGATTTCAAATTCCAGCGATGACCCTCCATAACCAAGTAAATGGAACCCATGGATGGTTTCATCATAAAATTATCTGAAGAGAACCAAAAAACATGAAACTCATCACAAACCATTTGGTTCCTACTCTCTCCCTCATGCTCGTATAATCTATAAAGACCAGAACCACTCTCACTCACTTTCCTAAACACAGTAAATCACCATTGTTACACCCACAGGGAGTTTTATCTCTCTAGATTCTGGAGAGAGAAGCTCCTAGTAGTGAAGCCTTGAATGGACGAATTTTGAAATCTGAATTTTTTCTTTTTTTTGAATTTACTCACCAAAATGACGTCGTTTTGGTGAGATTTAATCTCGACCCTTGGATGGATCACTCTATGAGATCACTCTAGAGAATACACTCTAGAGGATCTTAATGCCCAGTGAGGGTGACCCCTACCACCCCCACTGTTTTCTGATTGGTTCATAACCTCTTTTTTTTCTTCTACTACTTGTAGACCCCTACGTGGAGGTGGGAGGTGCTGGGGGTCACCCCCACTGGGTCCCCAGCATGGTTGATAATTTTATATGATATATATATTAAATTATAAAATAGTAAAATAAATATTGATTTTGATATTAAAAATAATAGTTAAATTAGAAAGAAAATTAGTAATATAAAATTAAAAGTGATTCTAATTATTTATTTTTATTTTTATTTTTATATTTATTTAGAAAATAAAAATATGTAGAAATAGAAATATACAAAATTTATTTAAAAGATTAAATATAAATATGTTGTAATTGGATTAAGAAGAAAATATATAACTTAAATATGCAGAGTATTGATTTTTTCTTTAATATTATTTGTGAATTATTCATATATATTGTATATAGGTATATAAATTTTAAAGTAAATATAAATATTTTGTAATAAAATAATTTCATGTTAAATAAAAATTAATTATAAATTAATATTAAGACATCAATAAGGTAGATGAAAAATATAAAATATAAAATAAAATTAATTTGATCTATGCAATGTACATAATTAAGCATATTTTGTATTATTTATTTATTTGTTTGTTTATTTATCGAGATAATTTTTTTTTTCAAATATCATAATAATTAAATTAAAATATCAACTATATAGAAAAAAAACACAATGAAAAAATATGAAAAATAAGTATTTATTAAATAGAGTCTATATAAAATTAATTATTATAATTAAAATTGAGTTTGTAAAGAACTTTATAGGTCAATGGAAAAGGCGGGCCAATATGGCTTTTTTTTAGAAAAAAGTAAGTATTTAAAATGTGCCATCTAAATAAAGGGAAAACACTATTTTTAATTTTATATATATATATATATGATGACTATTTAAGCTCTCAGTTTATTTTCAAAAGTAAAAATATTTTGTGATTTTTTTGAATATATTGATCATTCATAGGTTTGAATTGTCCAAATTATACATAAATATGAGAAGAGGGGAAATTCCATGTCATGAAATTTTCACAATTTAATTACACAATCATGAAAAATTTATGATTTCACTTTTTAATACTTATAAAATTTATCATTAATTTGAAAATATTTTTCTAAACTTATATTGAAATGAAATTATTCCTTAATTAATTTGTTAAAATTAGATTCTATTAATATTTTTTTTATAAAATTATTAATAACATTAACAAATTATATAACGTGAGAGAGATGGAGAGGCGCAAGATAAGATTTAAAAAATTGATATGCCACTAATGAAAAAATAAAGATGATAAAATAATATATGTAATTTGAACGGAATGGATCGTCGACACGAGGCCATCCAGTCCACAAGAAAGGGGATGGAGGGCTTTCCTCCGGTCTATGATCGGATTGGAGAGTATTGTTGGGCCTGTGGGAGCGCATCACGGGTCTCGTTTTGATAATTCAAACCGCCAACGTGTAGAGTTCATTGAGTACTGTATATTTGTAACAAATCACGTTGATTGAATATTGATAGCTATGTGATCAAATTAGATTTTTGTAAGCCGTTTATTTTTTTCATCATCTATTTTTTTTAATACAAAATTGATTTGATCACATAGCTATTGATATCTGATCAATGTGATTTTTTATAAATATATAATAATCAACGAGTTCTACACATTAAACGGTTTAGATTATTGAAACGGAACCCATGGTGGCCTCCCACAGGCCCAACAGTACGGACCGGAGGGAGCCATTCCCCACTAGAAAATACTTTTAATTTCTGCAAAAATTGACTCTTCAATTCCTTTCCTTTATATTTAGGTGTTATTTTCCATGAAAATCATAAACAAGAGAAAACAAAAATGAGAGAAGAAAAAGAAACGGTTTTCCCACTAATTTCGTTGATCAGAAATGATAACTGAGTCTCTGATCCCTCTTTGATACCCTTCTCAAGCATTCCACATTGCTCTCCTGATTGAAAATCTTAGAAGCTTTATATTCGTAAGTCTTTCAAATCTTTGTTACATGTCTATATATTCATTCATATATGTATGCATGATCGTTTTGTTCCTCTGCAACATTTTTAATTCAAAATTTAATATAACAATTAGTAGTTTCTCACTGAACCCAAAATGAATCTCACAATGGGTTATCTTATCCTTGTGTGTGCATGGGTGTGCACTATTTTCCTATTGTGACTGTTTGGTTGATAAGAAAATGTAGGAAAAAGAAGAAGTTAGATTGTTGAATCTTCACTAATTCTTTAGTGTTTATGGTTCCCAGAAACAAATCTCCACCACCCAATAGGTCATTGACTTTCCTTTGGATCAAAATTTCTTATTGATAATTTTGTTTGCTGCATAGGAACATGTTTGGTTTTTTTATATTTATGTTGAGAACTAGAAATTGAAAACAAAAACACAAAACTTTTTTCTATGAGCTGAATTAAGCTCAAATTCTTAGTGGGGTTGTTTCAAAACACAAATGAGATGAAAACTATGTCAGGTGTTGCAAGTGTAAGAAGTGAGTTGTGGGAAACAACATTGGGGTGAAGGTTAGTCATTAATCATGATGAAGTATATTAATATTATGGATTTGATTTTGAATATATAAATATATATATATATATATATTTTTTGGTGGGGGTGGGGTGGGGGGAGAGAGGGAGATAACAAGGGTATCTAAAACATTGCACCGACTAATTTTTAGATACATATAATCTCTCATCTTATATGAGTTAATTATCGGACGGAGTTCTTAGGGTGGCCCTAAAGGGTCAAAACACTTTATGAGATTCAAACTCGTGATCTATACTTCCTGAAATATTTATCACAGTTTAACTTGCTACTTGCCCCTTCAGATTATTGTTTAGAGCTTTGCATGGCCTTGTAAGATTTCTGAACAGCTTTCTGTATCTCATTTATTCAATGTGTGAATTATTACAATCAGACCTTAGATTATATAGCCTTAAATCCTAAATTAAAAGGGAGAATACAATTATACCTCTAATAGGACTCTAACACAATCATACCTCTAATAGGACTCTAATTTGTACAACTACAATCATTAGAAAATACACAATATATTCTCACAGGCCTATCTAGCAGAAACAAGTGAAGGCGGACTAGTAGAATTTTATCCTTGGAAATTGTTTGGTACAATCATTAGTTCAATTGGACCCTGAGAAATGATAATTGCACAGAATTAAAACATAGAAAATGTACATAAAGGTATAATGGGGTTGTTTGGCAAGTTGGATTTTAGCCTTTTTTTTTTTTTTTTTTTTTGGCTAAAATCCACAAAAAGATAAAATAGGCTAAAATAGCTAATTTGACAAAATATCACATCAAATCTATAATTATTTCACTTTTTTTTCTCACAAACATAACATCTAACTACAAAAAAAATCTAACTACCTTTCCAAACATAAAAATTTTAGTCTACTCAAAAACTAAAATAGCTTACTAAAATAACAACTTTCCAAACACCGACAATGTGTGCCTAAAATCTATCTTCAGTATGATGTGGGTAGTACTAAATAAATTTAAATCACAAACACACTTTATGAGCATGTTTCTGTATTTTAATTCTATGCAGGTAGTACTGTTAGATATGATATATTGGAAATTTTTTTTTTGGTCATATCTTCATAGGATTAAAGTAAAACTATGCAAAAATAATTGACTAAAATTATTATGGGTTTTCCCTTCAAATTGTTTGTGATAATAAGGAACTCTTGCTCATTTGTTTCTAGAGAAAAAGTTCTGGAAAAACAATCCAGAGAGGCAGGTATTTGTATCAAATTGTTCAAAATGAGTCAACAGAACAAGAATGCAACCTCTTCCACTCAAGCAGACCACCCTCCGGGGAAGCGAAAACGCGGTCGTCCACGTAAGGATGAGAAAGCTCATCCCCCTCTACCTCCCCCATCTGTTGATCTAAAAACAATTCAGCATGTCGAAGTTGATTTAGGTGACGACATTGACGATGACATGGTAGGTCAGGTGGTTTCCGGTGTCATTGAAGGGTCTTTCGATGCTGGGTATTTTCTCACTGTAAGGGCTGCCAACAACACCAACAAGCTTCTCCGCGGCGTGGTATTTCAGCCAGGCTTGTTCACTCCTATCACCGCATCAAATGATGTCGCTCCACAAGCTAAGATGCACACTAGAAGAGAATTTCCCATCCCGGTCCTCAATCCACAAGGTCCGGTTAACGGTTCTTTATCACAATCAGAACAAAAAAATGAGCAGTCAAGTGCCCAAATTTCACTTCCTGACCAATCTGCCTCTGTTACAGTAGTACCTGTGACTGATAATTTGATAAAGAATGATTATGATTCATCTGTTAGCTTGGGAGGAAAATATATGCCCCAGGAAAATTTTGAATCTGGAGTTGAGAATTTCACTGTCTTGGGAGGGGAAAACCTGCCACAGCTTAAGGGTGAGTTTGGACTTGAGAAACAATCTACACCTCATTTCGAGCATGGTAAAATTGTCGAACATGAGAGGATGATGCAGGAATTTGAAGCTTCGACTATGTCAAACGGACCTAAACTTGATGTAAAAGGATCAGAAAATATGATGCTTGAAATAGCATCTAAAATCACTGTTGATACTTTTCCAGGGAATGAAGAAGCGGTGACACGGGTTCAAGCTCAGGCTGTGGATTCTGCACTTGAGCCAAGTGAATTGGCTCACCAAACTCTGCTAGCTTCTGAACTTAGACTTGCGACCGGTGAACCAATTAGCAAACCCGTGAACACAACTGAGAACCCTTTGTCCTTGAAAACTGATATGCCACAAACTATACAGCCAGAGTTGGCTGAAAATCCAGCAGGAGATGATGAAGCTAATGGAAGAGCATTTGGTGATGTTGCTGACAAAACTAAAGGAGCTTTCACATATGGAAGAAGCGGCGCAATGTAAATCTGAGCTTGACATAACTGAAGGAGGACTTTTAGTCTGTTCATCAAATACCAACCAACCTGTAATGTTGAAGCGACAAAAATTCGAGAATCAACAGCTAAAGAAAGATAGAGAATCAACAGATGATACATATAGAATGAAAATTTCAGAACAACAGGTTACACAACAAGTAGTGGATTTATTGATTTAAATCACTTGTCTGTCCACCACATGAAATGTTATTGTATTTTGCAATTTTGCATGCTCTACCTTGGACATTTGGATTTTACCCTTTTATTGTTCTCTTATATTGATAAATATTGGCATGTTTGCTTATGTTTTTGTTTTCTTCCTCGTGTTCTGAAATGAATTGCCGTTACTGCCTACACAGTACTTAATTGTAGAGTTTTTTTGAAATTTTAAGGGTGTGTAGAATGAACATGAGGACCAGCTTACTATAACGCTCTATTTGTTTGGAAAATATTTTCTGTATTTTTTGGCAGTACTGTTAGTGTAATTACTACCAAAAAATAAATAAAGGACAAAAAAAAAATTTAATGAGCCAAACACCAACTGGTACAACAGTGGGGTGGTGGTAGTGGTGATGGTGGCGGTGGTCATGATGATGGTGGTGTAGTAGTGGTGGTAATACGGTGACATTGGTAAGAATTTAGTTCAAAAAATATTTTATATAAAAAATATTTTCTGACAAAATATGCTTATTTCCATCGAACAAAATATTTGTCGTTAACTTTCGTTTTCTATTATATCAAATGTCACAAAATAGAGAAAATATTTTCCCAAACAAACAAAGCGTTGCAGTAAGCTGGTCCTCAAGTTCATTATTTTCGTTAATATTGGTTTCTTCTTTGGAAACTTTATCCATAAATCCCAGAAGAAAAAATGTTAATCCATTTAGTCTTTAAAGTTTTCTTATATGACCCATTTAGTCATATTTGTTTTTGGAAAGGTGGATGTAATAGTTTTGGTACCATTTGAGTTTTCTGAAATACCCTTTTTGATTTAATTACTTTCCCTGTTTCTTGTTTTTGGGTTGGAAAGGTAAGGTGCACAAAGTATTCTTTTGTGGGATTGAGTTGAGTGAATCACGGTGAGTGTGTTGGTGATGCCTTGTTGGTAGATACCTTATTTGTAAGGCAACATATAAGATTAATGTAACAATTGTTCACAAATAAAATTCTCAAAATACCATATACTTCACAAAATACAATAAACTTCACATGATAATGTAACGAAAAATATGAAGTTTGTTGACCACCTCATAGAACACCATATGGCACATTGTCATTATTTAGTGATACACGAACACTGTTAACAAATGTAACATTAACAGTATACTATCGTTTCCAATCATTAGTAGTATACTAAAGTTTTAAATAAAATGCTACACTAACATATAAATGATACATTAATAATATACTAAAGTTTCAGATAAAATGCTACACTAACATTTAAATGTTACATTTGTTCACATACTTCACAATATGTCATAAATCTCACATAACTACATATGTCTAGCAGAACCCCCACTTATTGTGATGATAAGCCCATGGGGAAACAATATAAACACCACGGAAATGAGTACATCACAATGTGAACATTTGCGAGCCCCATTAATATTGAGAAACGAATCTTTGAATATCAGACCCACCAATAATAGATGATAACTAGGGCAAACAAAATCAAATTTCAATCATTCATACACAAGAAATTCACGCAACCCAACCGGACATGGAACCAAAATATGACATTCCAACCCATGAGTCGATGATTCCAACACTATTATGACTCGCAAATCGAATATCTCATTTACAAATCAAATGTATCCCAAAAAATAGTTTAGTGTCCAATTAACATTAACTGTCTCCGTGATGTGAACATTTGATTGTCACATTAACATTGACAAACTATCACCGAAAAATCAAATCCACAAATCACATACGACAACAATGGCATTTCTTGAACGAGTGTCCCATTAACATTAACTGTATCCCATTAACATTGACAAAATAGTTTAGTGTCCCATTAACAACACCAATTATGATTTATTTCACCCTAATTTTTTAATTTGAAATATCAATAACCAATGACGATAATCAAATGTGTCCACTTTCAAATGTCACACTCAAGACAAGGGAAGAAGAACTCAGAGAACGAAACACAAGACAACATCAACAACAACAATGATGAGGAAAATGCCCAAAAATCACATATTAGACATGCATATTGTAAACATTCGAGATTTTTATTCGCATAGATGAACCCTAACATCAAGTTGAACATTACAATTATACAAAAACAAACATCCCTTACCATTGTGTTTCATTGTCATCATTCTAATTTCTACAATCCTAGACAATTCTGCAAACTCAGTCTCGATCTGCTCCAATTCTACGTCTATTTGTGTTTGTCCAAATCTCATGATGAACAATGTAGGGTTTGCATCCCCAAATTTGAATGTGGAAATTATATATTATGTACAGAAATTCCTCTCCAACATTTAAGTTTCTATAGATTTCCTCACCAAATTTGAACGATGTCACAGTGGTTTGAGAATCTTTCCATTTTGGTAGTGTGGGATTCATTCATCAAGGAAGGAAAACGAGCAAGGATCCTCTAGAGTTTTTTTTCCCTAAAGTTTCTTAGAATAGTGCATTATGTGATTGAGATTTAATGACAAGTCACATCAATTTTTCAGCATTAAATCTCAACCACTCAATACACCACTTTAGAAAACTTTAGAAAAAAAGTACTCTAGAGGATCCTTGGTGTCAAAAAATAATTATATACATAGGTGTAATGTTACCACTTTGTGCAATTTCTACTCAAATGGAACATTTGGATTTATAAGGAAAAAAAAAAAGACTAAAAATAACTCATAATGTTATCAATTATGATTTATTTGTGCTTCACCCAAGTTTTTTATTTAAAAAAGTTTTTATAAAAGAGAAAAAAAATCAACAAAAGGTAATTATTAAAAAGTCAATTACCAAACGACCGGTAGGGTTTGTCCTCTTTTGAATCGCCATCAGCGGGTTGTCTTCTTCCTAACGGTGTTTCAAACTTCTCTCCTCTCATCCACGCCGAAACACCCAAAATTCCAAAAGGGTTTTACCCAAAACTCGAAATTTCGAAACTTTCAAACCGCCAAATCACAAATTTCAGATTTTTCAAGATCAGAGCAGACATTGGGCACGAACCCAATTCAAATAATGAAGACCCAATTAAGAAACTCCTTAAACGTGACTACAAGTGGGGTTTCAAGGCACAAATCAACTCGTTTTCGATCCCGAAAGGGTTTTCGAAGAAACAATTCAATTGATTTCATCGCGAAAGAACGAACCCAATTGAGTTCTTGAGTTTAGATTGAATTCTTATGAGAAATTCTTGAAAATGATTGAACCCAAGTGGTCAGACAATCGGTACCCTCCGATTGATTTTCAGGATGGTAGGTGAGTGTAGTGTGGTAGGTAAGTGTAGTGTGGTAGGTAAGTGTGTTAGTAGTGTGTTAGTATATTCTCTTCCTCTCCTATATATAGGAGAGTCATTGTAGTCATTTTAAATCAATCAATAATATCTATACATTAATTTCCTACATGGTATCAGAGCTATAAGATTTAGGCCTGTATTTCCTTCTCACCGGCGGGCGGCCGGCCGGCAACTTTGCCTTCGCTGCCCACTGGAGTTCTCTCTGTAGAGACACACACAGCCATTTCTCATTTCTCTCTCAATTGCCTTCTTGGTAATTTTGCAGGTGTATCAACAAATTGAGAACGATCATCTGTAGAATCATCCTGTTTGCCTCTAGGGGGTGCTTGTTTGATGTTTGGAACTATTTGGTTTTGCTCAACACAAGTGGCATTATTATCAACTACAGTTTCCACCCCAACAATTTTCCAAGAGGAAGACAAATTGTTTTTTCTCAACAAAAATCAAGACTCAGAGGTACCAAATCATCTGTGTTGGCTGTGATGGCTTCAATCTCCTTTTTTGAGAAGAGAGATTTAACATCTTGCAATGCAAGCCTTTCTCTCCACTCTATGTTCTCTTTATGAGGACCAGTTAAAGTATCATTTTTGATACTTTAACCCATGTGCAATCCCAGATCCAGTCCAGAAGGATCCGGATGTCGGAAGAGAATCAGGCACTCCAGAGACAGCTCCTACAGAAACGTGCAAAAGAACTAAGTTTGCAGATAGGAGGGGAATGGGATGACAGTCTACAATCAAAAGAACAGATTGAAGCCAACTTACTTGGCAAGTATGAGGCAGCCATCAGAAGAGATAGAGCACTGGCTTATTCTTTCTCTCTCTCTCTTATTATGCCCATGAGACCCAATTAGTCTCACCCCCAGTCTTCTCTACCTTCACCACCGAACCATCCACCGCTCCTTTTACTCCCCCTCCCGAGTCTGTCCAGTTGTCTACACCTTCCTCACCTAAAGTGCCATTTGCTCGGCTTCTCGACCCAAATCACCAAAATGGTGAATCTGGTCAGAGATTCCCGTTTTCCCAATATGCATTCCATTCTTTGCTCTCTCTTTCCCTGGCTACGCTGTGCTTTGGAAAATGGGTAAGTGAGTTTTTTGGTTGGCTTTGGTAGTTTACAACTAGTGGGCCGTCCGTGGACCAAAACCGTGGGTCCCAAAACCATGTCAACCACTCTTTACCTTTCGTTTTGATTTCTCAATAAATTTTCTTTCACATTATTTCTTTCTTTATTTTTCTTTCACATTATTTTTAATCTTTTTCAAATCAAATTCATACCATTTAGATTTGCACACCAACTTTATTTTATTCATGCCAGGGATCAAACTCGATCACCATTTTACATCAAAAAAAAAAAAAAAAAAACCCAAACAATCTCCAACCTACAACCACCACATCAACCAGCCTTACTTTTTCACCTCTTCAGCTGTTCTCTTCTTTTTGCCTTTGTTTTGGGCGTCTCTTGCCGGTGCTGCCTCCGTGTTTCCCACGCCGCCGAGCACGTTCACTTCCCGTTGCTCCTCAACTGTCACATATGGCGGACCTCCAAATCTGAGCATCATGGTGGCCTTCCGCTTCCTTGTTTTACGCCTTCAAGCACATATCTCTTTCGGGCATTCAGTATACATCTTGGAAGCGAGCAATTAAACTTTTACTTGCTGCACCTCAGTTGTTCTACTCTGAAACCGGTGCGACAGGTTGTTGACCGCCGTCATTGTCTCAACACAAGACCTCAAAGTATAATAATTGGCCTCAATATCGGATTGAGCAGCCATTATCTGCTCAACTGCCACCATCGGATAGTTCAGGCGCCAAAACCGGGGGCTTGGTCGGGCGCTTGGTTGCGGTTCGAGAACAGCTGCGGTTATCTCTCTTGTGCACTCATTGAGGTCGGAAAGAGTGGCGAGACCGGGAAGAAAAGGCTATGTTCTGGGTAGCGGAACGAGAAGAAGAAGCCATTTTCTGGGCAGAAGTGTTACAGAGTATCTCTCTCAGCAAAATGAAGAGGTTTTCAGAAGTTTTTCAGCAGATGTTTTGTTCTGCATCAGCGGCAGCTTCGCCTTGGTTTAAATAGACAAGGCAGACACGCGTATCACGCGCCTCTCAACACTAGACGATAAATCGGCGCGCCTTTTGATGGCTCGACTTTTGATGGCTGTCGGGCACGTCTTTTGATGGCACGCTTTTTGATGGCACGCCTTTTGATGGCACGCCTTTTGATAAGATTGGGCACGCCTTTTGAGGGTGCGACTTTTAAGGGTCCGACAAGACTCTGTAAACTGTCCCGACATTGATTCCGGTTAGCTCCTATATGGGTCCGACAAGACTCTGTAAACTGTCCCGACATTGATTCCGGTTAGCTCCTATATGGGTCCGACAAGACTTCGATGGCTGTTACATTGATTTGGTTCTCTTCTACAACGGTCCGACATGACCCGATGGTTGTTTTTACAACGGTCCGACATGACCCGATGGAACTTTTCTACAACGGTCCGACATGACCCAGTAAACTGTTTTCTACAACGGTCCGACATGACCCCGTAAACTGTTTTCTACATCGGTCCGATATGACCCCATAAACTATCTTCTACAACGGTCCGACATGACCCCATAAACTGTCTTCTACCTTGGTCTGCCATAACCATACGGTCTTCTACAACGGTCTGACACGACCATACAGTGTCTCCTATCCACTTTTATTTTATTTGTCATTTTATTTTCCTGTTTTGTTACTCTCTCCAAACTCAAGTTGGTTGGTTCCTATCCCCCTTGAGTTTGAGGGGGGCTGTTAGAATATTTTATGTTAGTGTGGTAGGTGAGTGTAGTGTGGTAGGTGAGTGTAGTGTGGTAGGTAAGTGTGTTAGTAGTGTGTTAGTATATTCTCTTCCTCTCCTATATATAGGAGAGTCATTGTAGTCATTTTAAATCAATCAATAATATATATACATTAATTTCCTACAACTTTGAATAGCCTCGATAAGGCTGATCCTGAGCTTATTAAGAAATTTGATGAACTTCAAATTCCAGTAAGTGAACAGAAAAGATTGGCTAATGTTGTTGTTGATGGTGTTCTTGATAGTGTATGTATTGTAATAACACATAGGAAGGAGTTAGAGAAAGTGGGTGTGATTTTTTGTTCAATATCAGAGGCAATTAGGGAATACCCAGATTTAGTTAGTAAGTATTTTGGCAAGGTTGTTCCATCTGATGATAATTACTATGCAGCTTTGAATTCAGCTGTGTTTAGTGATGGGTCATTTTGTTACATACCTAAGGATGCAAAGTGTCCTATGAAATTTCAACTTATTTTCGTATGAATGCAGTAGAAACCGGGCAATTCGAGAGGACACTTATAGTTGCAGATGATAGGAGTTTTGTTGAGTATTTGGAGGGGTGCACTGCACCTTCTTATGATAGGAACCAGCTTCATGCTGCTGTAGTTGAGTTGTAATGTGGTGAGGATGCAGAGATTAAGTTGTCCATGGTGCAAGATTCGTGTGCCGGTGATGATGAAGGGAAGGGAGAGGTTCATAACTTTGTGACAAAAAGAGGTGTTTGTGCTGGGGCTAGATCGAAGATATCATGGATGCAGTTGGAGACTGGGTCTGCAATTACTTGGAAGTAGCCAAGTGTTGTTTTGGGGGGTGATGATTCAGTGGGGGAATTCTATTCTGTGGCATTGACCAAGAATCATCAGCAGGCGGATACGGGGACAAACATGATTCATAAGGGGAAGAATACTAGAAGTAGAATTGTTTCGAAGGGGATTTTGGCTGGAAATTCAAGAAACTGTTATAGGGGGCTTGTTCAGGTTCAGTCAAGTGCAGATGATGCTCAGAACTTTTTGCAGTGTGATTCAATGCTCATTGGTGATAATGCAGCTGCCAATACTTATCCATACATCCAGGAAAATTTTTTTGAGCTGCTGAGTACATATAAAAAAAATAAAAATAGATTGTTGTCTAATAATATTGACAGATTTTATTATGTTCTCCATTGTCCATTTAGCGATGGTGTGGGTGGTTCTAGGCAGGGGATAATGATGAAAGACATGATATGAAGTATATTGATAGGTTGATCCTAAATTTGGACATTCAAGTTAAGAAATAAGTGTTTTTACAGCATGGACATTGTGCTGCTGCTTTGTGGAACCAAGGATTGCAAAGTTTATGGTTTAATTGTTCTAGCTGATCTTTAGGAGTTGAGTTTTTGAATCTTTTATTCCAGTTACAAGATTAGGGGCTTTACACGGGAAATAAGAGTGAAAGATGTGACTGTAAAAGGAACTTACTGTCTACATACAAATAAATAAGTTAGAAAGCAACCGAATGGGCAGTCCAGGGCCTTTTTTTATTTTTACTTTTTTTTATTGGTATGAAAGTTTTATTGACTACAACTGTTGCTGAAATTTATTATTATTTTTTTGAATTTTTGTTAATACTGAAGGATAACTTGGATAAGTCTGAAATTTCCACCATGTATGTGACGATCGAACTTTCGATTGAAATGACATCTGGAATCCTATTTAAATTATGTGGGAGGTAAGAAGAATATGAGTTGGACTGGTAGTGTGGGACAACTATCATTTATTAGCAAGTCTTACTTGAGATGATCTGTAATGAAGTATGAGATGGTTGGATGAGGATGAAAGAAGTCAGATTAGATTTTTTTTTTTTTTTGGACCAAGCATTAGTTATGTTTCTGATGGTTCATTAAGGGGACTTGTTCTTGCTATTCATTGCATATATTTGGCTCATAGAAATTTTAAAAATATGTTGGAAGACCCAATTTAAATTTATTTATTGTTTTAGCTTAGATCCATATGGATGTTGGCTTTGGGCAAAGTACAAGGATGATAGCCATTGAACTGTGTGCTAGCATGTTATTGAAGGTTTGCCCACTTTGAAGTGAGAACTAGAACTTTGAAAGTATGGAGATTTCTGTGCTTTTGTGGTTCATTGCAGAATCTATTCAATGTGATTCAAATTTTAGGAGAAACCAAAGTCGAAGTGGTGTTTACCAAACATGTTCCCCCGTTTTTTCCAAGCTCAATGGGGTCTCTTTAGAATTTGGTTTGTTAAGTGCTTCAATGTATAATATTATTTTTGCCTTCTTTTGGACGCTGTCACAATTCCACAGTTATCCACCATCTAGAGGATGAGACTGAATAGATTAAAAATCATCATAGATAATTGATATTCTCACCTAATGCAACAAAAGGTGCATAAAAAACAAGCTAAATTTATTTTCAGGTTATACACATTGGAGGAATGTTCTCTTGGGATGCTCATATCCCCTTGAAAAAACTAACATTGTTTTTAATTCCTAATAGCTGTATATGCACTAATTTTTATTTTGTTTTTAAAGTGGAATACAAGATCACTAAAGACAACTTTGATTGTGATTTGAAACATCTAGGCTATGTGATGATAAAATCAGGTGTATTGCAGTAGTTATATTGAATTTCTTTTGATCAGTGCACTGTACTTTACTGCCATCGTCCATACAAGTGGGAAGGTTTTTCCGACTTTTATTTATTGTTTAATTTAATGAATTAATGACATTCCATTTTTTTAAATAGGTGAAGAACCGCAGAGCCAACATTGAACATGAAGCCAGCATCTCCAAAATCGGTGACGATCAGCTATTCTACTTTGAGCAGAGAGGAATTGAATCCGAGAAAGACATGGCAGCCATGATTTCTGGGTTTGGCAGGGATGTTTTCAATGAACTTCCCGATGAGTTTTGTACTGAAGTGAAGCAACTCATGAACTCGAAGGTAGAAGGATCTGTTGGTTAGGTAGCCAGGGGTGGAGGCACGTGAGGACTAGGGGAGGAGGTACGTCTAAAAATATTTTTCAATTTGTTCCTTTTAAGTTTCAAGCATGTGCCTAAATTTTTAAACCTCCTTTCAACAAAATCCATTCAATTTCTCACTTTCAATGTTTAATTATGCTAAAATCTTCAATTAAATTTTTTATATTATTTATCCACATTCTATCTCCTTTCTTTCTCTATCCCCTTCTATATCTCCTTTTGTGTATGTGCATCTTGGTATAATTTTGTTCTCATCTTTTATGGTAGTATTTGATTGCTTTTTAAACTATGATGATATCAAATTAATAACAAAAAAGAAAAGAAAAATGATCAGTTAACTTGAGCATACATCTCTAAGTATAACTTTAGCGTCATACTGATTTTTAGTCCTACCACCAAATGAAAATTGGGTTTGGTTGTTTGTGATTCTCGCTAAGATTTCAACTCAATGTTGGTGCACCCTTCTCTTCTCTTACGTAGTAAATACTCATTTATTTTAAACAATCAATATTTATTTCAAAATCCAATATTTGCAGCATCATTGTACATTCGACAACCCCCACTGCCATTATCGATTAGGAGGTGGTATTTTGTTTTGTGTAACGGGTAAACATACCCATCCTTCATGTGGATTTCACAATTACGGACTCCACTTGTGTATGAGAGAAAGAAGCACACCATTGTAATTGTCAACTGTCAAGCCATAAACATCAGTTGGGCTACACGGATACATGGGACTCATGCAAATACTCTCCTTTTCATGTCAGTGTTATTCAGTCATCTGCAATAATTTTTGTTTTGTGAAATTTAAATTTAAAATAAAAATTCTCAGTATGTTTTATTTGAAATAGCACCTACGATTTTGTGTTTGTGTTCCATGGCAGGTGGTGGGCACTGCAAAAAGCTTTGCACAAGTATTGTTCGGTTAGCTTTTAGTTTTCTGACATCAAACATTTCAACAACCTTGAAACAATCTAAACAAAATGAATTGGCAAATAAGCAATGCATATATATAGAAAAGGAAAAATGTCCAAGATCAAAAATAAGTTACTGAAAGCTCTTAGAAATCACTTCTTTCCTTCTTTTTTTTTTCTTTTTTTTTTTTTTTTTTTTTTCTTTTTTTTCTCTCTCTCTTTTTGTTGAGAAAGCTCTATAAAGTCAATGGTAAGTCTGACTGTCTTCAACCTAATAGCTACTAGGAAAGTACATTTACTTCATCCTCAATTAACAACGGAAACAAACACACAAGTTAGACTTCTCTTCCATTTAATCTGCAGAAGTGAAATTACAACTTGAGTACAACTAACTGATACATCATTAGCTAAGCTAACTTAACAAGTAAATTGGGAAACTAAAGTACTAAAAGGTAAAAAACCATTTTAAAATTTGAACCATTAAAGAAACTCCCATTGCAAGCCTCTAATTAACCAACATTAGCACTGAAAACCTTCACCATTCAACAAGTGACTATTGCACAATCTGTATTTTAAGCATGTTCATAAATTGGTATTCACACCTACTTAACACCTTGTAAGTTGTAAGCAATTAAAACATCAATTCAACCACATAATTATCACAAACATACAAACAATAATAGTTAGCAAAAAATGGATTGAATTTCAAAACAGGGCCTCCGCAATCTTTTAAAATTTAGGATAAATTACAAATGCACCTCTTGAAGTTTACTTAAAATATAGATTGCCTCATGTATTTTGAAAAATTACAGATACCCCATTGTCAGAATCTTTTATTTAACAGAATTAACTGAAAAAATAAAATTTTTAGCTGCTCTCCTATACAATAATAAAATTACCTAAATTATTAATTGATATAAATTTTTAGCATCATTAAAAATAGTTAATTAACTTTATGATTTATTAATAAAAATGGCTATTTGTTATGAAATTAAAAACTTTAGGGGGTGTAATGTAATTTCTAGAATCACATGGGACAATTCGTATTTTAAGCAAATCTCAGAAGGTGTGTTTGTAATTTATCCTTTAATTTATCAATTGACTGTTACAAAAATGAAATTGTTAAATTTCTCAATTTGGGATGAAATTTCTCGGTTTTGGGAAGAAATTTGCCAGTTATTAGGATTTTTTTAGTTTTGGGATGAAATTTCTCACTTTTTGGATTATATTTCTCAGTTCCATAAAATTGATAAATTCTCAGTTTAAAAAATGAGTAATTTTGAGCTTCAAAAATATGAAATTTCTTAATTTGTGGATTTTGTCAGTTTGTATGTTTTTTATTATGAGAGAAATATTTATTTATTTTAATACTAATGCCATTTTCAAAAATAAATTTCTCAATTGCTTGAAACTGTGAAATTTCTCAAAATAATAGACATACCATTTCTTGAACTTTGTTAGTAGATCTCAACCATACAATTGTCAATTCGTAGTTACAACGTCATACCAAAAATCAACACACTTGTGCACAGGGGGTGGGTGGAGTTTCTCTACCCCAGACATATTTATTTTATTTTATTTTTATATTTTATTATTACTATTATAATATTATATATAATTATATAGTATAATATATATACATATTTATTGTTTGTCGGATTTTACCACAGACAGATTTTGCTTATTTATTTATTTTATTATATTTATTGTTTATATAATATTATTAAAATAATATAATAAAATATAATTATATTATGTCTAATATTTAAAATTTTTGAAAACACATAAATGTTATACAAAATTATAAAATAATATAAATAAATAAACTATTAGCAAGCTAATGTGTAACATTTTTAGACTCTCATCAATAACTAAAAGAAAGAGAGACTAAACTTGACTAACATCATTGAATGGCTGTGAAGTGAAGGGAGGGTCTTGTGCTTATATAGTTGTGTGATTAGTTGATCTTCGTTTTAGGTATCATATTCATTTTGTTGGGGGTGAAGGCTGTGTTTGGAAAAAAATCACCTGTTTGGGTTTCAGTTTTCAAAAATATATATATATTTTTCAATTTGTATTTTTATATTTTTAATAATTTTTTTGATATTTTAATCAATTATTATTATTATTTTTTATTTTTAGATTCTCAATATACTTAAAAAGTAAAGAAATTATACAAAAATCTTTAAAATATTAATTGAATATAACAAAATACGAAAATGTATTGAATTTTAGTATATTTTTATATTTTTTTGTATTTGGTAATTTTTTTTAAGTTTTTTTTTTCACAAATATTATATTTTTTAAGCATATTTAGGTTAAATGTATCTAAAAAATAATTAAAAAAAATTACGTAAAATATTAAAAAAATTCACTAAAAACAAAAATAAAAATATATGGGAAATAAAAAAATTTAATTATTTAAAAAGTGGACCCAATTTTCTGGAACCAAATAATTTTCTGACAACTTTAATGTGAAATTAAAGTGGGACTCAATCGTCTATTGAAGTAAGTCTAAGTAAGTCTAGATACTCCTAATTGAGGAGGTTACCCCACAAAAAGAATAAGCAAAAATTATTAAGAAATGAATGAGAAATTGTCTTATAAAATAAGTATAATAAAAGAGATTTTGGAGAGGTGAAAAATCATTTATCCCACATTAGTGAGATATGAAAATATTAATGAGTATTTAAGTCTCTAGTTTTCACAAAGCCTTTTAAGTATCTAAATTTTATGAAGGAGAGGAGTTATGGATAAATAATGGTGGATGGACTTGGACCAAGTTTGTTATGGAGAAATTGTCACACGCTTGTGCACGCTGCTGGACCAGATCAGGTCCGTGTATCTTGATCTTGGGCTTGGGCTTGGGGTTGAACATGGGCTGGGTTGAGTCGAGCCAAGCTTGTGACTTGGGATGGACCTGGGTTGAGCTAGCTTATGTGTGGGCTTGGACCGGGTTGTTAGCCCACAACCTGAATCCATCATACGAAAATTGTGGAAGGAGCTTTTAACTCCTGTAACAACCGTGGTAATGGCCTACATTAGTGGCCCTATTCTTGTAACAGCCGTGATAATGGCCCTGCATTAGTGACCCTATTGAAAGAGAGCCTTGGGCAGCCCCCCCAACACGTATAAAACATCGTTCAACCACTCTTCTATATTGGAAGATAGATATCGGCAACCACTGTTCCATTTTGGAAGATAGACACCAACAAACCTTAACTTTTCCGGTGAGGTGACGAATATTTTTAAGGATATGAAAATTGTGGGAAGAGCTTGTAACTCATGTAACAGCCATGGTAATGGCCTGCATTAACGTTTAACCACCATTCTATCTTGGAAGACAGACATCAGCAGACCTTAAGTATCTTCCGGTAAGCTGGCAAATTGTTTTAAGGATACCGTGGGTTTATGGGTTTCTTTCCTAGCTTCTGTTTATGGAAAATCCAGTCCAATGTCATAATTTGCGTAAGAATGTACCCCATAACATAACTCTACATTAAAATATATAGCATGTTTAATAATACTCTTGCTATTATATAAATAATTCAATCAGTATTAGATTTTATATATAAATCACCACTAGGCCCATGCAATCTTAGATCATCCTCTTGGACGCTACCAAATTAGTACAAACTAGCTTGAATATTTGTCATGTGGCATTTAATGGAGAAAAGAGAGAATTTTTTGCTAATAAGGGTAGGATTTTTTTTTATTTTTTTTTCGTGCTTATATGATCAACTTTTGATAAGTCAACTTAATGTTTGATTGACAGAAATTGCTGATTGTTACATAATTTCCTAAAGTAAAGAGGGGTAATGATATTTCAAAGAATAAAGGGGTGATAGTGTAATTTCAGAAAAATAAAAAGAGTGTTAGTGTAATTTAGTCAAAAGTGAATTCACATATTTTGTCAATTGAAGTTAGGGTCACAAATCATATGACATTATGATGTTATTTCTAAATAATATGGGTAAAAGGTTGGAACAAATGGGTGTCAATAGGGTCGCGATATGGGTCAAGCTAACCGTTTCATATTACCATAGGGAATTATATTTTTGTGCTGACAAATCAATATTGAATCGGCAAAATAACACAATTATTTTTCAAGCAGTGGACAACCCTTTCATAGTCTTTCTCATCATAACCACTATATAAAATTGAAAGATGAGAGATTACAAATGCTTATTTAAGATTTTCGACATATTTCTATATAAAGATGGTGATTAGGTTAAAAAATAGAATATAGGTATATATGAAAGTAATTTTCTTTCAAAATAAAGATGGTGATTAGGTTAAAAAATAGAATATAGGTATATATGAAAGTGATTTTCTTTCAAATGACACCGATTTTTAGGGTTAGAAAAAATTATTTATTTATTAGTTTTCTCCAACATCTTATTTTGTTATTTATGAGACTTGATCATTCAATTTTTTTTTTTAATTACCTATAGTCGACTATATCAATTTACCATAAAAAATCATGAGATAATAGTGTACCTATTTGGTAGTTAATCATTCATCACTGGCATAAATTAGATTATCATACTCAAATTGTTGTTTTGGTACCCTGCAGTATTTGCTCTCCCTTGTCAAACTCATCAAATAAATATCACACCAAATATGTGTGATTGACACATGTAGATTTCAACTCTCTTCTTTTTTTTGTTTGTTTTTTAAAAAAAACAATAGAGGTGACCAAATCAATTTAAAAGAAATAAATCCTTATAAAAATTTAGGAAAATTGTAACTTAGAAAACCACAATTTACCACTATATTTTGCATTACCCCTTAGTTGTTTTTGTACAATTTTTTAATTTTATTTACTTATTTATTTTATTTATTATTTTGCTTATGAAATCAATTTATTGTTAGGTTTAGTAATTTGTGTTTGGTAAAATCTGTTGTTGAAATTGGCTAATTAAACGAAACAATTACACTCATATTGCATCAATGAAATTGAATAACATAAAATAAAACCATACTTTATAGATTACATTGTAGAGCATAACATGAAACAAATGAATAGAAAAAACATATTTAATCAAAATATGAAAATAAGAAATCAAACCAAATTCTGTGTGGTACCACAGTATCCTTAAAACAGTTAACGCCTCACGGTGGGTCTTTGGAGAAATGTCTATACATCTCTCAGGATAAAATGGCTTAAACCGACTAACGTAGAAGTACATTCTGTTAGCTTGGCGAACCGACAATGGCAGCACTCTCTTTCGCACAGGAAGATTATTATACTAGTAAGCAAACTGACTATATGACTAGAAGCAAAAAACTTGTGTACCAAACCAAAGGGAGATGGATCTCTTCTTATACACAATGAGAGAGAGATGAGGAGTCTCCAACCATCAAGGCTGGCCACTAATGGAGGCCATTACTCTTGCAAACTGCTGGAATAATGTACAAAACTGATGGAAATTCAAAGTGTGAGTTACACACAATATAAACATATGTGTATACACATTTCTGTAACAAACTTGGGCCTGCAATAGACTTAGCCCAAAAAGAATAAGTTGGTGGACCACTAATCCGGCCCAGCCGAAACCTAACCTAAGCCCAAGATCCATGGACCCGGACCTAGCTCGGTCTGGGAGGGAGGGCGGCACGCGTGTGTGTGGCAATTTTGCCATAACCAACTTGGACCATAGTCTTGGCCCAAATCTATCCTTGAAAGATCCATGCCTCTCTTCCTTTAGAAAATTTGGATGCCCCAAAGGGCTTATGCCCTTCTCATTATCTTGAGGCTTAAATACTCATCAAAGTTTTCCTCCACAATCAATGTGGGATTGGTAGTTATACACAATTCCCAAAAACTCATTCATGAGGTCATCTTCATGAGACAATTTCTTATTCAATTCTCAATGGTTTTTGGCCATTCTTTATGTGGTGTAAAGACCTTGTTACAAAGAATTTAAACCCATTTAAAGAATTTAAACCCATTTAGGTCATTCTTTATGTGGTGTAAAGACCTTGTTACAAAGAATTTAAACCCATTTAATCCCATCTAAACCATTGAGAATTGAATGAAAAATTGTCTCATAAAGATGGCTTCATGAATGAGTTTTTGGAAATTGTGAATAACTACCAATCCCACATTGATTGTGGAGGAAAACCTTGATGGATATTTAAGGTTCAAGATTATGAGAAGGGTAGGAGCCCTTTGGGGCATCCAAATTTTCCGAAGGAAAGGACGCATAGATGTTTCAAGGATGGGCTTGGGCCAAGACTATGGTCCAAGTTGGTTATGGCAAAATTGCCATATGCGCCCGCCACTTGGACCGGGCCGGGTCCGGGTCCGTGGATCTTGAATCTTGGGCTTGGGCTTGAGCTTGAGGGAATGAGTTAGGTTTGGGTTAGGCCGGATTGGTGGTCCACCAACTTATTCTTTTTGGGCTAAAGTTTATTGCAGGCCCAAATCTGTTGCAGAAATGTATATACATTCATATGTATATTGTGTATAACTCACACTTTGAATTCCCATAAGTTTTGTGCATTACTTCAGCAGTTTTGCAGGAGTAATGGCCTCCAATAATGCTAGCCTTTATGGCTGGAGTCTCCTCCTCTCTCCCCCATAGTGTATAAAAAGAGACCCATCTCCCTTGGTTTTGAACACAAGTTTTTGCTTTCCAATCATATAGTCAGTTTACTTACTAGTATAATATTCTTCCTGTGTGGGAGAGAGTGCTGCCATTGTCGGTTCGCTAAGCTAATAGAAGGTGCTTCTGCGTTAGTTGGTTAAGTCATCTTATCTTGTGAGACAGAAGTCGATGTTTCTCCTTTTAAGGACACTGTGGTAGCACACAGAATTTGGTTTGATTCGTTGTTTTCATATTTCAATTGAATATGTTTTTTCTATTAATCTTGTTTCATGTTTTCATGCTCTAGAATGTACTCTATAAAGTATGGTTTTATTTGATGTTATGTAATTTCATTGATGCAATATGAGTGTAATTGTTTTGTTTAATTAGCCAATTTCAACAAGAAGCTTAAAACAGATTAAATCATGAAATTGGGTAATTAGATTCATATATGTACTGTGCTGTTCTATTTTTTTTTAGTTTAATTAGAATGGCTTTTAGTTATAGATATCTTGGAATATATAGTATGTGTGATTTTTATGATCAATTTAATTGAAATGCTGTTGTGTTGTTTTCCTCGTGGGTCTATCATACATGGTATAAATTTTGTTTATGAAATAAAATAAAAAATATATATTTTTATATATATGCTTAAGCCCACTGATTATCTAGTATAATTACCATGTTCAATAATTTTCATATACTAGAGTAATTCATAGGTTTTAAATTTCTAGATATAATTTGCATGTTCTTTATTTTCTAGATTGTGGTATAAGTTACATGATTTTAATTGCTAGAATTTTTACATGTTTAAATTCATTTATAATTCATGGCAATTGATTTTAATTTAATTTTCTTGTCTAAAATTATGTACATGATTATTGTGTTATAATTTCCAATAATTTTTTGTCAATTAATTTAGTTTTAATGTATTTGGGAGTTATAAGTTTAAATATTTATTATGAATTAATTTCATTCATAAATCATGAATATTAATTTTTAATTTAAAGTTTTAATTTAATTTGGAGTTACAAATTTTAATTTAAAGTTTGAATTTAATCTTGGAGTTACAACAATTTTGATTTAAAGTTTGAATTTAATTTTGGAGTTACAAATTTTATTTTTAAAATTGTACATTTAGTTTTGAAGTTTTATTTGTGTAACTAATATTGCATTTTTTTTTTAAATTGTGCTATTCATGATAGTGATAGGAGGGTTAAGTACAAGGTATTTTTTTAATTAGTTGCTATTATTTTGTGGTTTGCTACTAACTTTCTTTGTAGGCATATCAATGCGAAAGAGAATGGAAAAACAAAAACCAAAACCAAATGAATAGATTTGGGTTGCACAAATGAAATTTATGGTCTATATGATTTAAGCATTTGTGTTTGAGATTTATTTGGTTTGTTTACCAAGTTGAAAAAGCAAGTTTTATTTGCTCATGTTGTTGTAGCAATTTTTAATTGCATATAAGTGTTGAACCTTGGTTTGCTTTAACCTAATTCATCCATTAGAAAACTTAATTCTAAAAATTGTTTCTTACGGACTAGGAGTCAACATGCTCTTGAAAGTTTTGTGAAAAGGTTAACTGGGTTTTAAGTGGGACCAATGTGACCCCTCCAGTCTTCCTGGGAACATTCTTGACCATGTTCAATTCTAGGTTTAGTGATGAGACTAATTTTTTAATTAACTTTTCAACTATGAGATTTGCTAGTGTTAAGTTTAATTTCTAGAAAAACATAGAAAGTGATATTCTGGTGTAATTTTCAGAAATGGCAATTGTCACCAATGCTGCTGTTACTGTTAACGTTGGTGGGGATCTGAACCCCGAGGCAACTAGGTTGCCAACCCCTACTGCTGTGACCTCTGTGGTCAACCTTGGCGTTACTTTGGTTGTTCCAGGAGGATCGCTCAGTCACTATGAGCGCTTAGAGAAATTTATTGGGGTGAACTTCAAGAGATGGCAGCAAAAGATGCTGTTCTACTTGACCACGCTGAACCTTGCAAAGGTTTTGAGCGAGGATCCTCCAACTATGGCAGAGAATAAACTAGACAGGCAGAAAGTCATGGTGCTTGACACATGGAAGCAGACAGACTATCTCTGCCGGAACTATTTGTTCAGCAGCTTGACAAACTCACTATACAATGTGTTTTGTGCCAAGAGCTCAGCAAAGGAGTTATGAGAATCTTTGGACATGAAATACAGGACTGAGGACGCTGGGGCAAAAAAATTTATCATTGGCCGGTTCTTGGACTTTAAGACGATCGATTCAAAAACTGTGATAAGCCAAGTCCAAGAGTTCCAAGTGATCTTGCATGAGATTCATGCTGAGGGGATGTCGTTGAACGAGTCATTCCAAGTTGCTGTGATCATTGAGAAACTTCCCAATGGTTGGAAGGACTTCAAGAACTACTTGAAGCACATGCGCAAGGAAATGACGGTTGAAGAGTTAGTTGTCCGACTCCGAATTGAGGAGGATAATAGAAAGAAATGAGGGAGTACCTTCTATGTGAAGACCAATGTCATTGAGCATGGCAAATCTTCTGGGGTGAGGAAGAAGCCTCCTGTGATTAAGGGCTCAAAGCTGGGGCCAAGGGGTGGTGTTGCAAAGAAGCCGGCATACAAGCCGCAAGAACCTGGTTATCAGTTCTTAGGGAAGTGCTACAACTATGGTAGCGAGGGGCATCGGGCTAGTGACTGCCGCAAGCAAAAAAAGCCATACAAGACCAAACCTCGTGCTTATATGGCAGATATACAAGAGCACTCCCATGAGAAGGATGACATGCACTTGTCTGCCGTTTTCTCTGAGGTGAATCTGGTGGGTTCAAACCCAAGAGAATGGTGGATTGATACTGGGGCTACATGCCACATTTGCTCCGAGAAGAAGCTGTTTACAACTTTTGAGTTGGTTACAAACAGTGAGAAGTTGTTTATGGTAAACTTTGCTACCTCGATTGTTGAGGGTAAATAAAAGGTGGTCCTATAGTTGACTTCAGGAAAGGAGCTGACCTTGAACGAAGTCCTGTATGTTCCGAACATTTGTAAGAATCTTGTCTCACGGTCTCTTCTCAGCAAGCATGGTTTTCGCATGGTCTTTGAGTCCAACAAGGTCGTGTTGACCAAGAGTGGAGTGTATGTGGGTAGGGGCTATATGTTGGGGGGTATGTTTAAACTCAATGTAATGACTGTTATTCTAAAGATGAATAAAGATGCATCTTCTTCTGCTTACATGCTTGAGTCTTCCAATTTGTGGCATGGTAGACTAGGACATGTGAACTTTGAATCTTTACGTAGATTAATCAAGTTAGATCACATACCATCTTTTAAGATTAATCCAAAACACAAGCGTGAGACTTGTGTTGAAGCGAGGTTGGCAAGATCTTCGTTTCATTTTATTGAAAGAAGTTTAGAGCCGTTGGACTTAGTGCATAGTGATGTGTGTGACTTAAAGTTTATACAATTACGTGGTGGCGATAAGTACTTCATCACTTTTGTTGATGATTGCACTAAGTATTGTTATGTCTATTTGCTCAAAAGCAAAGATGAGGCTATTGACAAATTTGTTCTTTATAAGAATGAAGTTGAGAATCAATTAGGCCGCAAGATTAAGACTTTAAGAAGTGATCGTAGTGGTGAGTATGAATCACTGTTTATTGATATTTGGGCTCAATCCGGGATTATCCATCTAACCACGGTGCCTTATTCTCCTCAGTCAAGTAGGATTGCTGAACGGAAGAATAGGACGCTAAATAAGATGATGAATGTGATGTTGCTAAGTTTTGGGTTGCCACAGAACTTGTGAGGGGAAGCTATTCTCTCTGCGAATTACATTCTAAATTTGTGAGGGGAAGCTATTCTCTCTGCGAATTACATTCTAATTAGAATCCCTCGGAAGAAAGTAGAAAAGACTCCATATGAGTTATGGAAAGGCCAAAAGCGTTCTTATAATTTCCTACGAATGTGGGGGTGTCTTGGAAAAGTGGCGATACCTACACCCAAGCGGGTTATGATAGGTCCGAAAATCATGGATTATATATTCATTGGTTATGCACAGAATAGTAGTGCATATAGGTTTCTTGTGCACAAGTCTGATATTTTAGATATCGACAAGAATACTATAATGGAGTCAAGGAATTCGTTTTTCTTTGAAGACACATCTCATTGTCGAACCCGATAAGAGGATTAAAGTTATGAGAAGGAACTTGAAGATGATCAAGATGATGATCAAGTAGATGATCAAGATGAGGAAGTAGACGAGCCAAGAATGAGTAAGAGGGCTAGGATTGCCAAGTCCTTTGGCCTAGACTTCTTGACGTATATGTTAGAGAGAGAACCTTAAACTTTTTATGAAGCCGTGACTTCATCTGAAAGTCCCTTATAGAAAGAAGCTATTAAGAGTGAAATTGACTCAATCTTACAGAACCATACTTGGGAGTTGGTTCAAGCAGTAAGGCCTTGGGGAGTAAGTGGATCTTTAGAAAAAAGATAAAAGTTGATGAGTCAATTGATAAATATAAAGCTAGGCTAGTTATCAAAAGATACAGACAGAAAGAAGGCTTGGATTACGTTAATACGTATTCACATGTGACAAGGATTACATCCATTTGCATGGTGATTGCGATAGCCGCTTTACGTGGTCTAGAGATACATTAGATGGATGTAAAGATAACTTTCTTAAATGGAAATTTAGATGAAGAAATCTACATGGAACAACCCGAGGGGTTTTCAGCTCTAGGGAAAAATAAGAAAGTCTGTAAGCTTGTCAAGTCATTATATGGTTTGAAAGAAGCGCCTAAGCAATGGTATGAGAAGTTTGACAACGCTATGTTGTTAAATGGGTTTAAAATCAATGAGTGTGACAGAAATGCGTATATGTTAAAGACAACGGCATGGTTATGTCATTTTGTGTCTATACGTAGATGACATACTCATTGTTGGTAGTAATGATGAAATAGTTCGAACTACCAAGAGATTGTTAAACTTAAAGTTTGACATGAAAGATATGGGCCTTGCAGATGTCATTCTAGGTATTAAGATTACCAGAACATCTAGTGGTATTGTACTTTCTCAGTCTCACTATGTTGAGAAGATACTTGAGAAATTTGGTAAATCAGATACAAGTGTGTCTAGAACACCGGTAGACGTGAGTCTACATTTGACCAAGAATAACGGTGAGAGTGCCTTCAGCTAGAATATTCTCGTGTCATTGGAAGTCTGATGTATCTGATGAGTTGTACAAGGCCGGATATAGCCTACTCTGTTAGCAGGCTTAGTAGATACACGAGTAATCTAAATACCACTCATTGGAGAGGCATTATACGGGTGTTAGGTTATCTACGCTACACTCGGGATTATGGGCTGCATTATACCAGATACCCAGCGGTACTAGAGGGGTATAGTGACGCTAATTGAATATCTGATATAAAGGACTCTAAATCCACTAGTGGTTATGTGTTTACCCTCGGAGGGGCAGTCGTGTCTTGAAAATATTCCAAGCAAATGTGTATATCGAGAACAACGATGAAATCTGAGTTTATAGCTTTGGATAAAGCAACTAAAAAAGCTGAATGGCTTCGCCAGTTCATTGAGGATATTCCACGTTGGCCGAAACTTGTGTCTGCTATCTGTATTCATTGTGATAGCCAATCGGCGATTGGACGGGCATAGAGCATATATTTAATGGAAAGTCTAGACATATCCATTGTAGACATAATTCCACACGACAACTACTCTCTAATGGAATTGTCTGTCTAGACTATGTAAAGTCTAAGAAAAACATTGCGGATCCGCTAACCAAAGGGTTAACTCAAGAGTTAGTAGAAACGTCGTTAAGAGGAATGGGGTTAAGACCTTTAGTAATGTTACTGGAACGGAAAACCCAACCTAGTTGACTGGAGATCCCAAGATCTAGGTTCAAAGGGACAATCTATTTTATGTAATGGGTGAGTCACTGAAGAGGTAAATCCTCTTACCCATTCATTTGTACAGTGATACCCAGTGGAGGTAGGAGGTAGAAGGTTAAGCTAATGTTTTTAATGACCTAAGTGATATGAATAGTCAACCGTAGTATAATGAGATACCTTCTATAGGTCACCTATGTGAGTGTGAAGTAGGGCCGTTTCTTTAAGAATTGGTAAGGCCGAATTCTTTAAAGCCACTCACTGAACCAGGCTAGTGTTCCAGGGCCATACCGGATACACAAGTGAGAACAAGAATAATGGTTGGACTAACTCTCGTGTGAGGTCTATTGTATCGGTTTACACAAACGGAAGAATAGTTCAAGACATCACATTCACTGGTCAGCTAATAAATCCGGTAGGCTTTCACTACAAAAGGTTTAAGGCCAACAGCTACCTTTTCTGATACAGCACTACAAGAATTTACACATTTGCCGACTACTTTTGCCGACCAAAAAAATTTTGGTCGCAAACAAATGACATTTGCCGACCAAAAGTAAATTTCGTAGCTAAAAATTGATACTATTACAGACTAAAATTTTTGGTCGCAAATAAGTAATTTTTGCCGACCAAATTACAGTAATTTTCGCCAAAAATATGGGCGGGAGAATGAAATTAAAAAGGGAGCTGTGTATGCTATTTTAGCGACTAATATAATTTGGTCGCTGATACCAAAACGACGTCGTTTTGGTATCCAAATTCATTAGCCGACCATTAGTTTGGTAAGGGATAACTTTATTAATTCAAACACATAAAAAATTCCTATGCGCCTCTTTCACACCTCAGTCGAATTCGATCAAAGTTTAGTCGCACCATTCACCTCACCTTACCTTCGTTTGCTCCACTCTCGTCGTCGGTTTCAAAACCCTAACCTTACCTTTGATCTTCTCCAATCCCTCCATAAGCCGTATGTTCAAATCCAGACCCTACACTCCCTTCAACTGTTTCAGAACCTTTGTCTACAAAGGACTACCGCCAGACTCGTCAAAACGCAGCGATCTGGAGCAATGATTGTGATGAGAATGATCGGTGGCGAGGCACATTAATCGTCGAAATGAAATCGAAGATGGACGGTTCATCTTTGCCCTAATTTTTCTCTCCATTTCGTTCAATCGACCCTCGATCTTCTCTCGTCGAGAACTTTGCACAGTTCTTGATTCGGTCCAGCTCCAGGTTCAGCCTTGAGGTACACACCACTCTCCTCTCATTCTCTACCTCTGTTTTTCACTTTCTTTCTTTTCTTCACTTTTCTCTCAATGAATTCAAGATTCAGATTTCTTTTTTTGTTTATATTTTCCTTTTTTTCCCCCTCAGAAACCAAAAGATTGGATCAATATACACATCTCTTACCTCAAATCTAGGTTTAATTTTTTCCTTCTTGTTGATTTCAAATTCTACTGAAGATTTTTTGTTCTTTAATGTTCATTAGTTAACTGTTTGATTGAGAATGGCAGTGTTGACTTAGAACGGTTGATGATTGTTTCTACCTAGTTTATTAATTTGGTTGTTTTGGAAAAACAGAAAAATTGCCTCTATGGAATCGATTCATCTACACTTTCTCGGTATGCCTTTTTATTTATTTATTTATATAATTTTTTAATTCAAATGTTCATATTCAAGTGTTCTACAAAAATTGATGGATTATACTTCGTGTGTACTTCTCCAAATGGAGCGAACTTGAATAAATTTAAGTTGTATAAATGCCAATTCATGTGGAAGTATTGGTTACTATTTACGATTTTAGGGAATGTTTTAAGTATTGGGTTTAATAAGCGAGATAGATATTACTATTATTTTTAATATCTATATGATTATATCTATTTATTTGATCCTTTGGAAGGTTTGCAATTTTAGGAGTCATATAAGGCGCAAGCTGATACTGTGATTTTTCCATTTCGGTTTCATGATCTTCACATTGATTGATTGCTATAATTAGGTTGAGACTGTTTTCCATGAGTTTGGCCATGCATTGCAGAACATGTTAACCAAACAAGATGAAGGTCTGGTTTCTGGTTCTCAAGGGATAGAGAAGGATGCACTATTGAATTAGCTTATCAGTTCATGGAAAATTGGTATTGCCAAAGGTAATATTTTATAACCATAAATATCTCAATTCTATATGTTGTGCCTACTTTTCTGAATGTGACTGCCTTTTGGGGGTTTCTCACTGCATTGCCTTTGAATCCTTATAAGGATTCAAAACATTGAAGTCTGAATGTGAATTACTGCATACTTATTAAATATTTATGCAAGCACCAACATTTTGTTTATGTCGTTTTCAAAAGAAATGATTCCATAACCTAGTGTTTTGCTTCTAATGACTAAGGGACACTACTAAAAAAAACATTTTTTATGACCGCTATAAGCCGTCGCAAATAATAGAAATACAGTCGCAAAAAGCCTTTTGCGACGGAACATGCGACGGCAAATGGGGGTCGCGAATGTGGGAGTGCCAAATACTTTTTGCGACCGCAAAACAACGGTCTCAAATACTATTTGTGACCGCCTAATCTACTTATGGCGACTGATGTTTTGCCGCCGCAAAAAAGTAAAAAAAAAAAATTCCTACAATGTATTAGCGACCATCTTGTTACTATCGCAAATAATTTTCAATGATATTTTATAAATACTATAATAATAGTTTTTAGCAACCAATATTTTGAAATAAATCTACCAGATAAGATCCTGCTGAAAATAATAGCACCAAACCATTTGTTTGAGACAAATTTGGCAAAATCATATTTAATTTTAGGCTCTAAAAAATGCTATCCCAGCTGCAATTCCTTGTAAAATTACATAAAATCCAACAAGCTAGCTACATAAAGTGTCAATAACCAATTGTCCTTGCCAAATAATAATACAATTAGCGATACAAGGTGCTCTTCCAACTCCTTTTTGTAGCCTTTTTTTTCTTGTTCTTCTTGTTCACATGAATCTAGACAATAAGAAAAGGGAAAAAAGAAAAAAGAAAAAAAAAAAAAAAGAATAAGAACAACGAAACACACTAAAATTATAACCTTTTAACATGACTCAAGGTATCTAACAATAAACACTTCAACCCCCAACCTTTTTACTGAATTTCAAGTCACCAGTCATTTTCCCATGATTCATCAGCATTTACAAATCAAGTTGAAAATGAACACAAATAAAGCATCAAGGGGAAGCATCAAGGTAAGATCAACTACAAAATATATTAAAAACTATACCTTGTAATAATGTGTATGGACCTTGAGACCCATTGATTCTGCAACAGCTTCAATAGTTGAAATTATAAGCTTAGTTGGTTGGCGGGAAACAAAACGAGTTTGCCGCTTTACATAGTCCTGCCAAAGATTAATAAAATTGATTGCCCCCCAGTTGCTAAATAGTTAGAAGGCAAATAGTTAATGAACAAGTCTACTTCACACAAAAAGCACGAGAAATAAACATTTCAGTATTAACATGCTACAAACAGAGAGTGACCCTTGTGATAAGCACATATTTTACTTGCACGAAATATCTCTAGCATTGTACCAAAAAATGTAGTACTTGGAATGTTATAATCACTAGGAGGAGCCGTAAGTTTACGCTATCAAATCCAGCAAGTATGAAGTTTATGATAGTACTACCCAAATGAATAACAAAAACTAGAACAAATAGAGTATTGATTGGAGATTAAGTGATGCTTTGGTTCCAAAATAGAAGGTATGTAAGCATGCACGGCCTTTGTCAAACAAAATTTGAAAGATTCAACCCACGAAAGGGTAATCATTTCAAATGCATTCATTATTAAGGGCCCACTCGCACTAGTTGTGGATTGCTCAGTTACATACTGATCCTGCAAAATACCAGAAACTACCAATATAACCATACAGACTTTGAAAAAAAATATATTATTGAAGAGAAAGGATAGGCAATAGACAAAAATTGAAGAGCATCATGATATGGTTCCTGCGATAGAAGTCTTTGAGATTTTATCATAATATTTGTTGATATCAATAGAAAATAGGTTTGGGAAATAACAATAAAAGGGGATAGGGCAAGTCACAGTGCTAGAATTTGAAGTTTTTTCTATTGTTATCAACAAATATTATGATAAAATCTCAGCACTTCCATCGCAGGAACCATATCATGATGCTCTTCAATATTTGTCTATTGCCTATCCATGCTCTTCAATAATATATTTTTTTTCAAAGTCTGTATGGTTATATTGGTAGTTTCTGGTATTTTGCAGATCGATGTAATCGAATCACAACTAGTGCGAGTGGGCCTTAATAATGAATGCATTTAAAATGATTTGAACTTCTTTTAGTAACTAAATGAAGGTTGAGTAGCACAAATTAATGCATAGAAATATGGACAAATATGGATTATTTTATCTTTGCCTTTATTGTCGTATTCAACAATGACACCAAAAATTTGTATCCATAAAAATATTGCATTTGCATTTACAATTCTTGGAGCTCAATGTCTTAAAGAAACTATGTACATCGTGGCAATGGACAATCTTATCTGTATCAAGGTCACGTAGTTTCCTTGTAGGATGATTTTATTCAACACGTGGGATTTTATTTATTTTTATTTTTATTTATTTTATTTTATTGTTGTTGTGTTGAATGATTTTAAAGAACATTTCTATGTGGTGAATTCTAATTTTGATGGACTATGTTTTCACTTCTAGGGTGGTTTGAAGCCTGGTGGATTCTTTGTCCTGAAGGAGAACATTGCAAGAGCTGGTACACTTCTTATGTTTCTCACTCTTAACCTATTGCATTATGGATAACTTGTAGCTGCTTGCATATTCACAAATTATCTTTCCTATAGAGTTACTCTTGTTTTTATCTCTCCTCTTGAGTTAATTGTTCCTTCACTGAGTCAAGCTTGAAGTCATGGAAGCTAAAGTGGTGCCAGCTGCAATATTGGAAATAAGCGTGAAATAGCTAATGTCCAAATTTACGCCGGATGTTTATGAAAATAGCCTTATGATTCAGATGAAGTCATTCATGCTGGTTATGAAATCAATGGTTGTCATGATCAAGTAGCATGTACACTTGAATGGTGATAGATACTTCCAGTGAGGTGTTGTGTTAGTGTCAAACACCAACTTCTTGGACACTCGTAGAAGCATGTCTAACATTTAGAAAATGACTTTCTTGTAGAAGCATTTCTAACATTTAGAAAATGACTTTACTTATCAAAAATATAATTTAAAATGAGAGTGTTAATTTTGAACACTAAACACAACCCAACACCCCCCTAAATATATATCAGATTTTATGCTCTGGAAGAAGATGTCACGTCATCATATACATAACCTCATTAGTCAGGCATGTAATGAACCGTTCTATTCTAGGAACATAATATCGTTGTTGAGAACATAAATTAATGAAAGTCATAGTCTAAGAAGCACAAACACTTCTAAGAAGGTGTCGTATCATGTTGGTTTCTAACACGGCATGACACTCGTTGGACAATTCCCAACATTTGTCGAACATATGTCCAAACATATCTTTAAAATTTGGTTACTTGGGCACAGTTCTTACACTTAAGAAATATGTGTCTATTTCTTAAACATACATGAATCACATTATAATTTTGAATAAAATAGCTTGAAATCAAATTATTAAAGAAAAATAACGTAAGTTTATATATTTTTTCTTCTCCTTTGAACTTTTAAAATTATTATTTTTATTATTATTATATTAAATAGTCATGTATATGGCCTTTAATAATTGTTTACCATTATCTATGCCATGTAGTAAGAATATTCAACTATATAGTTTGTGCATGTTCTCCACTTGTCATATCCTATATTTTTTGAAATTTTTCGTGAGGTTTAATATTAGTTGAGTTCCATCTTCCACAGTTTATTATTAATTGGGCACAAACTAATATTTTCTTTTGTCTTCATCTTCGTATTGTGTTGTATCAACCAAGAGACAATCAAATGAAAGAATTGACAAAAGAGATGTGATGCCCAAATCAAATTAAGGGAAAAATAAAAAGTATACCCAGTTTAGTACCCATTAGATGGGGGGTTTGGGAGGGGTAGATGGGTACCACTGAACTAGTGGCCTCCTATTAAAATAAAGGAAAAATAAAAAGAAATGCATAGTCAACTCAGGACTTAAAAGCCCTTTTTTTTTTTGCTTTTTAGTGCAAGGCTTAAAAGCTTCTGTATCTCTACACTTGTAACATTGTTGACTTGAAATTTAAGTAGGCGAAATGTATGCCTAGACATCTATTATAAATATGATATTGAAATTGGAGAAAATGAGATAAACTTGTGGTATGGTTGAATGTTTATTCATATTTTGCATGTAAGGATGGTTCTTTCTCTTGTTTTGGGGGAAATTAAGAGGAATCAGGCTGACCTCAAGTATCTAGCACAATAGCTGACAACATTCAAATACTGATGATGTCTGAAAGCAATTTGAAATCCCAAGTATCCTGTGAATGCTTAAGTCTTGAGGTTCAAAATTTTAATGATTAAATAAGCTAAGTACACATACTGATGATGACAAGTATGGAAAGAAGAAGAATAGCAAATATGGAGCTTCACATAGACTCCTAGGTAGGATTGAATTACTTCTCAGTATGTCATTCCATTCACAAAAATAGAAACATTTAGGAAAAGTTTCGGAACCTGTTTTATCACATGAAAGGCTTCTAAAAAGCTGTTTTATCACATAGCAGCACACACAGCTAGGGTATTGATTGTGGTTGGTTCTGGATTGAAATTTAATTCACATGAAAGGTTCATTGAGGAAGATAGGAGTTATTGACAATATGGATCAATTTCAGTTGGCATGTTGGTTTCTGCTGTGTAGCACTATATTGGATCTGGAATGTTGACTGATCCAATTTATTCTATAGTCATAAGAATGCTATTGTTTTATTTACAATTTGATAATGATAGTCATTTAATTTGTTAATGTGACCTTTCCTTTTCATGGACATTTTTCATTATTTGTCCAATTTTACATGACATTATTTCTCTTTTTCTTTGGTGCAGATGGATGAACTCGTGCATAAAGCTAAATTGTATAGGACAAATTGGCACTTTTTGCATTTTTGGAAGGATTATATATTTTTGTATAGATGTACATGGAAAATATTAGGATAGACTAGTAGTTATATTTTTGGATACACTACTAGTTATATTTTTGGATACACTACTAGTTATATTTTTGGATGGATGTGTATAGAAAATATTTGGTAGACTACTAGTTATATTTTTGGGTTGATGTACATGGATAAAAATTTAAAACATAATAACAAGTACTTGTTATGTTTTAAATTTTTATGGTAGATGAAATATGTAGTTTGGAATTATTTGTGGATGTAAACTTATAATAGTTCCTGACTTTCATTAAACAGGTTCAAAAATGGTTGATATATATAGCAAATTTTGTTGAATGTTGATGATTCAATTTATTTGTTAGTTTGAATGATTTTGCAAATTACAGATTATTTTGAATAAATTGGATGGATTATTATAAATTAGAGGTTTATTTTGTTGGATGTTGGCGACCAAAATTTGGTTTTGTTTTTATAGTTTTGGTGACCAATTGATTAGTCAGGAAAGATAAGTTATACTTTTTCCGACTAAATAAAGTGGTCGGTGTATCACCAAGAACAATTGGCGACTAAATAATTAGTCGTTAAAATTATTAATTTTAGCAACCAAAGGATTTGGTCGTGAATAGGTCTATTGCCGACTAAAGTTTTAGTTGCGCAAACATTTCTTTTGGCGACAAACATGTTTAGTCGTGGAATGTGACAATTGGCGACTAATTATTTTGGTCGTGGAATGTGACAATTGGCGACCAAACTAAGAGGTCGCAGAATGTCACAATTGGCGACCAAAATTTTTGATCGTGGAATGTAACAATTGGCGACCAAACTAAGAGGTCGTAGAATGTCACAATTGGCGACCAAAATTTTTGGTCGTGAAATGTCATAATTGGCGACCAAACTTTTTGGTCGTTGAATGTGATAATTGGCGACCAAATTTGTTGGTCGTGGAATGTGACAATTGGCGACTAAGATATTTGGTCGGCAAAAGGTGACTTTTCGCGACCAAAATGTTTTAGCGACAAAATGGATTAGTCGCAGTAATGATATATTTAACGACCAAAAATTTAGTCGGCAAATCCAACTTTTCCCGACCAACCAAAATTTTGGTCGCGAATTACTTTTGCCGACCCTCAATTGGCGACCAAAGTAGTGACCAAAAAAATTGGTCGCGGATAACTTTTGCCGACTAAAAATGGGCTTTTAGCGACCAATTTTTTTGTTGCCAAAAGTGTTAATTCTTGTAGTGCAGGGTTAGTCTGTGTGCTCTCTTTCTGAGTCTTTGTTGTAAACATTGTCCGTTTTTCTTATTCGGTCAATTTTTATTCAGGTGGGGGATTGTTGGAGAAAATGGGTTTTGGTAAACTTTAATGTGAAATTAAAGTAGGTCCCAACCATTGGTTGAGGTGGGATTAAATGAGTTTAGATTCTTTGTAACAAGGTCTTTATACCACATAAAGAAAGACTAAAAATCATTGAGAATTGAATGAGAAATTGTCTCATAAAGATAGCCTTATGAATGAGGTTTTGGGAATTGTGTATAACTACCAATCCCACATTGATTGTGAAGGAAAACTTTGATAGGTATTTAAGCCTCAAGATTATGAGAAGGGTATGAGCCCTTTGGGGCATCCAAATTTTCTGCAGAAAGGGAAGCATGGATGCTTCAAGGATAAGCTTGGGTCAAGACTATGGTCTATGTTAGTTATGGCAAAATTACCATATGCACGTATGCCCGCCACCCGCCCGGATCGGGCTGGGTTTGGGTCCATGGTCCATGGATCTTGGGACTTGGGCTTGGGCTTGGGCTTGGGCTTGGACTTGAGGCTTGAGGGAATGAGTTAGGTTTGGGCTAGGCCGGATTGGTGGTCCACTAACTTATTCTTTTTGGACCAAAGTCTATTGCAGGCCCAAATCTATTGCAGAAATGTATATACATTTATATGTATTTTGTGTATAACTCACACTTTGAATTCCCATCAGCTTTGTGCATTACTCCAGCAGTTTTGCAGGAGTAATGCTAGCCTTTATGACTGGAGACTCCTTCTCTCTCCCCCATGGTGTATAAAAGGAGACCCATCTCTCTTGGTTTTGAACACAAGTTTTTGTTTTCCAATCATATAGTCAGTTTGCTTACTAGTATAATATTCTTCCTGTGTGAGAGAGAGTTGTCACGACCCAAACTCGCCCCTATGAGTTTAGTATCGTAATCGGTGGGATTACCAAAGGCCTCTTGACAGATTAACATATAGTTAGGGGCTGCGGAAGCAAATATACAAAATATAGAAGGTCCAATGAGCTGTGATGACATACATGAGACAGAATAGTTCAAAACTTTCATAGACTTTCGGGTAAAGTCAAAGGATATAACATTTACATATTACACCTAGGCGTACATGATAAAAATCTCGCCCACAACTTAACAAACAACATAGTCTACTATGATTACAAAAAAACAGCCACAAAACTTGACTTCATTCGGAACCTCCTCGGGAGGCGCAAAGGTTGGCTAACAAAAACTAAAACTTAGGCCGTCAACCCTGGGCCTGATCACGTGCCTGCTTACCTACATACATAATATAAATAGTGAGCTGAAGCCCAGTGAATAACATCAGAGTAAAGGGGTTTAATGAATGTTGTCCATAACAGTTAGCGAAAATAGAATTCAATAGTTATCATAAATGGATTCATATTCACATTTAGAAATCATAGTTCATAATCAGAATTTGCTGTTAATCATACGTGGTGCATTCATTAGCATTAGCAGAAACAGTTGACCCATGAAGGGACGGCCATGAAGGCATACAGTTGACTCACGTGCACAGAGACGGTACAGTTGACTCATGAGACGTACAGTTAGCCCATAAAGGGACGTATACATAAGGATCCATAATAGTTGGTCCATAATTGGGACGTAACAGAACAGATAACAGATGTCATTTGAGGCTAAGAATGCCACGAATATATTTCAAAACATTGGATAACTATTCATTCATACAGAAACTAATTTTTCAGAAACAGATCATTTTATTTCATTCAGAAAGTACTTATAATTGAATATAGCTTTACAAAGTTATTACTCACAGTTGGCTTTGGGTGTAGACAAATAGAGCAGATTAATCAAACGGTTTATGGCACGCAACCTACACGAACACATAACAAATACACACTTGAAACACACGTTCGAATTATACATAACTTACTTTATTTGTTCTTAGCGTGTTTCTAGCCTTTAACCTCATTATGGAGTCTTAATCATGGCCTAAGAATGCCTAGTATGGAACGAGGATGCAAAAATGCACTTGAAAACATTTTCCAAAACTTGCTGAAAATAGGGTACACGCTCGAGCGTGGATTTTCTCACTCGAGTGGACATGCAAAGTGTGAAGGTTCGCTCGAGCGTGACTTCCCTCGCTCGAGCGGACTGTAAACTTTGGAAAAGTACTGGTTGCATGTTTTTCACGCTTGACGGATGCTTGATCCCCGCTCAAGCGTGAGACTCAGACCCTCGCTCGAACATGGATTCCCTCGCTCAAGTGGACTGTAAAACATATGAACTTCTGGATACATGCATTTCACGCTCAAGCGGTTATCATGTCGCTCGAGCGGAAGTGCACGCATTTAGAGTGCTCGCTCGAGCGTGAACTTCTACGCTCAAGCGTGGATTCAAATTCTAGAATTTGCAGATTTAATTCCCAAGCTTCAAACTCAAACCAAACACTTTAAAACTCAATATTTTGGGCCAAAACTTTAGGAAACTCATAAAAACTCATAAAACAACATGTTTTAAGGATCATTTCAAGGAATAATGGCCCAATGACATGCCAATTGTACAAAATTTCAACTCAAGATTTATGCATGATCCATAAACAAGACATGCATGCATTCCTTTAAACTCAAGCTCCTCAAAACATGATCAAATGCTACAAAACAACATGAAACTCAATGATTTCCCAAAATTAAGGTGAATTCAAGACATGCATGAGGGAATTCTTTGAAAACACTTTCAAAACTTCATGAAATGCACATGCAAACATAAATTTATTCTCAATTTCAATCTTTAGCTCAATTCTCATGACAATTCACCTATCTCACGTGATCCCAAGCATTAATCAACTAAATTATAAAACTAGAGGCTAAATTTCTTACCTAAGGTTCTTAATTCCTTATAGTTTAGAGATATTCTTGAGCAATCCTCCAAGTCCCCTAGCAATTCTTCCAAACTTCAAACTTGATCTCAACTCTCACTCTCTACAACTCTCTCTCTCTCTCTCTCTCTCTCTCTCTCTCTCTCTCACGTTTTTCTCTTGGAGGCTCAAACATGGTAAGAAAACAAAAGGCTCAAATGAGGTGTATAAGCCTTATGTAGGCTTAAGTGGAAGTATAATTAAATAAGGTCAAATAAATGGACATTAAATTAAATTAAATTAATCTAATTTAATCGCTCCGAATCAGATTTCAATTAAACCTACCATAAAATTCTAAAAATTCCAATTAACACATAAATCAAGCCAATCTCTAAATCAGATGCCGATAAGGCCTTCAATTCGCAAACTGAAACTAAAACATGGACAGATCTTTCTACGCGAAACAGATATAAACACAGATAATGCAACACACACATGCAAATTAATTCAGAATTCCTCCTTAATTACTGTTAGGCATAATTAATCATGGATTAATGTTAATTATGGGTCGGGGTTGTTACAAGAGTGCTTCCATTGTCAGTTCGGCAAGCTAACAGAAGGTGTTTCTGCGTTAGCCGATTTAAGCCATCTTGTCCTGGGGGATAGAAGTCGACATTCCTCCAGTACTCACGGTGAGACAGCTAATTTATTTTATGGACACTGTGGTATCACACAGAATTTGGTTTGATTCGTTATTTTCATATTTCAATTGAATATGTTTTTTCTATTAATCTTGTTTCATGTGCTCTAGAATGTTATGTAATTTGATGTTATGTAATTTGATGTTTTCTATAAAGTATGGTTTTATTTGATATTATGTAATTTCATTGATGCAATATGAGTGTAATTGTTTCGTTTTGTTGAAATTGGCTAATTAAACGAAACAATTACACTCATATTGTATCAATGAAATTACATAACATCAAATAAAACCATACTTTATAGATTACATCCTAAAGCATGAAAACATGAAACATGATTAATAAAAAAAAACAAATTCAATTGAAATATGAAAACAACGAATCAAACCAAATTCTGTGTGATATCACAGTATCTTTAAAATAGATTAGTCGCCTCACCGTGGGTACTAGAGGAACGTCGACTTTTGTCTCTCAGGATAAGATGGCTTAAACCGGCTAACGTAGAAGCACCTTTTGTTAGCTTTGGCGAACCGACAATGGCAACACTCTCTCTCACACAGGAAGAATATTAGACTAGTAAACAAACTGGCTATATGATTGGAAAGCAAAAACTTGTGTACAAAACCAAGGGAGATGAGTCTCCTTTTATACACCATAGGGGAGAGAGGAGGAGCCTCCAGTTATATAGGCTAGCATTAATGGAGGCCATTACTCCTGCAAAACTGCTGGAGTAATGCACAAAATTGATGAGAATTCAAAGTGTGAGTTACACACAATATACATATAAATGTATATACATTTCTGCAATAGATTTGGGCCTGTAATAGACTTTGGCCCAAAAAGAACAAGTTGGTGGACCACCAATTTGGCCCAGCTCAAACCTAACCTATTTCCTTAAGCCTCAAGCCTCAAGCCTCAAGCCCAAACCCAAGTCCCAAGATCCAAGATCCACGATCCACAGACCACAGACCCGGCCTAGTTCAAGTGGGCGACGCGCACGCGTGCACGTGTAGTAATTTTTCCATAACCAACTTGGACCATAGTCTTGGCCCAAGCCTATCCTTGAAGCATCCATGCCTTTCTTCCTTCGGAAAATGAATGCCCCAAAGGGCTCATACCCTTCTCATAATCTTGAGGCTTAAACACCCATCAAAGTTTTCCTCCATAATCAATGTGGGATTAGTAGTTATACACAATTTCCAAAACCTCATTCATGAGGCTATCTTTATGCGACAATTTCTCATTCAATTTTTAATGATTTTTGGTTTTTCTTTATGTGGTGTAAAGACCTTGTTATAAAGAATCTAAACCCATTTAATCCCACCTCAACCAATGGTTGGGACCTACTTTAATTTTACATTAAAGTTTACCAAAACCCATTTTCTCCAACAATCCCCCACATAAATAAAAATTGACCGAATAAGAAAAACAGACAACGTTTACAACAAAGACTCAGAGAGAGAGCACACAGGCTAACCCTGTATCAGAAAATGTAGCTGTTGGCCTTGAACCTTTCGTAGTGAAAGCCTATTGGATTTATTGGCTGACCAGTGAATGTGATGTCTTGAACTGTTCTGCTGTTTGTGTAAACCGATACACTAGACCTCACATGGGAGTCCAGGCCAAAGGACTTGGCAGTCCTAGCCCTCTTACTCCTTTTTGGCTCGTCTACTTCCTCATCTTGATCATCTACTTGATCATCATCTTGATCATCTTCAAGTTCCTTCTTAGAACTTTGATCCTCTCCTTGGGTTTGTCAAGGAAATGTGTCTTCAAATAAAGACGCGTTCCTTGACTCCATTATGGTATTCTTATGGATATCTGAGATATCGAACTTGTGCACAAGAAACCTATATGCACTACTATTCTGTGCATAACCAATGAATATACAATCTACGATTTTCGAACCTATCCTAACCCGCTTGGGTGTAGGTACTGCCACTTTTGCAAGACACCCCCACATTCGTAGGAAATTATAAGAAGGCTTCCGGCATTTCTATAACTCATATGGAGTCTTGTCTACTTTCTTCCAAGGGATTCTATTTAGAATATAATTCGTGGAGAGAATTGTTTCCCCCCACAAGTTCTGTGGTAATCCAGAACTTAGCAACATTGCATTCATCATCTCCTTTAGCGTCCTATTCTTTCGTTTAGCAATCCCATTTGACTGAGGAGAATAAGGCACCATGGTTTGGTGAATAATCCCAGATTGAGCACAAATCTCAATAAACGGTGATTCATACTCACCACCACGATCACTTAAAGCCTTAATCTTGCGGCCTAATTGATTCTCAACTTCATTCTTATAAAGAACAAATTCGTTAATAGCCTCATCTTTGCTTTTGAGCAAATAGACATAACAAAACTTAGTGCAATCATCAACAAAAGTGATGAAGTACTTATTGCCACCACGTGATTATATAAACTTTAAGTCACACACATCACTATACACTAAGTTCAACGCTCTAAACTTCTTTCAATAGAATGAAACGAAGATCTTGTCAACTTCGCTTCAACACAAGTCTCACGCTTGTGTTTTGGATTAATCTTAAAATATGGTAAGTGATCTAACTTGATTAATCTACATAAAGATTCAAAGTTCACATGTCCTAGTCTACCATGCCACAAATTGGAAGACTCAAGCATGTAAGCAGAAGAAGATGCATCTTTATTCATCTTTGGGATAACAGTCATTACATTGAGTTTAAACATACCCCCCAACACATAACTCCTACCCACATATACTCCGCTCTTGGTCAAAACGACCTTGTCGGACTCAAAGACCATGCGAAAACCATGTTTGCTGAGAAAAGACCCTGAGACAAGATTCTTACGAATGTCCGGAACATACAAGACTTCATTCAAGGTCAGCTTTTTTCATGAAGTCAACTTCAGGACCACCTTGCCTTTTCTCTTAACAATTGAGGTAGCAGAGTTTCCCATAAACAACTTCTCACCGTTTGTAACTGACTCAAAAGTTGTAAACAGCTTCTTCTCGGAGCAGATGTGGCGTGTAGCCTTAGTATCAATCCACCATTCTCTTGGGTTTGAACCCACTAGATTCACCTTAGATACAACAGTAGATAAGTGCATGTCATCCTCATCATGGAAGTGCTCATGTATATCTACCATGTGAGCACGAGATTTGGTCTTGTATGGCTTCTTCTGCTTGCGGCAGTCATTAGCCTAATGCCCCTCGCTAGCACAGTTGTAGCACTTCTCTAAGAACCGATAAACAGGTTCTTGCGGCTTGTATGCTGGCTTCTTTGCAACACCACCCCTTGCCCCCAGCTTTGAGTCCTTGTTCACAGGAGACTTCTTCCTCACCCCAGAAGATTTTCCATGTTCAATGACATTTGCCTTCATAGAGGAGGTACTCCCTCATTTCTTTCTATTATCCTCCTCAATTAAGAGTCGGACAACTAGCTCTTCAACTGTCATTTCCTTACTCTTGTGCTTCAAGTAGTTCTTGAAGTCTTTCCAACCATTGGGAAGTTTCTTAATGATCATAGCAACTTGGAATGACTCGTTCAATGGCATCCCCTCAGCATGAATCTCATGCAAGATTGCTTGGAACTCTTGGACTTGGCTTGTCACAGTTTTTGAATCGATCATCTTAAAGTCCAAGAACCGGCCAACGACAAATTTCTTTGCCCCGGCATCCTCAGTCTTGTACTTCTTGTCCAGAGATTCCCACAACTCCTTTGAGCTCTTGGCACAAAACACACTGTATAGTGGGTCTGCCAAGCTGTTGAACACATAGTTCCGGCAAAGATAGTCTGTTTGCTTCCATGTGTTAAGTGCCATGACTTTTTTCTTGTCTGGCTCATTCTCCTCCACAGCTGGAGGATCCTTGCTCAAAACCTTTGCAAGGTTCAGCATGGTCAAGTAGAACAACATCTTTTGCTTCCATCTCTTGAAGTTCACCCTAGCAAATTTCTCTAGGCGCTCATGGTGACTGAGCGGTCCTCCCGGAACAGTCGAATTAACGTTAGGATTGACCGCAGAGGTCACAGCAGTAGGGGTTGGCTGCCCAGTTGCCCCGAGATTTAGATCCCCACCAACGTTAGCAGTAGTAACAGCATTTGTGACAATTGCCATTTTTGGAAATTACACCAGAATATCACTTTCTGTGTTTTTCTATAAATTAAACTTAACACTAGAAAATCCCATAGTTGAAAAGTTAATTCAAAATTAGTTTTATCACTAAACCTAGAATCAAACATGGTCAAGAATGTTTCCAGGAAGGCTGGAGGGGTCACATCGATCCCACTTAAAACTCAGTTAATCTTTTGACAAAACTTTCAAGAGCATGTTGACTTCTAATCCGTGAGAAACAAATTTTAGAATTAAGTTTTACAAGGGATGAACTAGGTTAAAGCAAACCAAGGTTCAACACTTATATGCAATTAAAAATTGCTACAACAACATGAGCAAATAAAACTTGCTTTTACAACTTGGTAAACAAGCCAAATAAATCTCAAGCACAAATGCTTAAATCATATAGACCATAAATTTTGTTTGTGCAACCCAAATCTATTCGTTTGGTTTTGATTTTTGTTTTTCCATTCTCTTTCACATTGGTATGCCTACAAAGAAAGTAAGTAGCAAACCACAAAATAATACAAAGCAACTAATTAAAAAAAAAAAAAACCTTGTACTTAACCCTTCTAGCACTATCATGAATAGCACAATTAAGAAAAAAAAATGCAATATTAGTTACACAAATAAAACTTCAAAACTAGATGTGGAATTTTAAAATTAAAATTTGTACTCCAAAATTAAATTCAAACTTTAAATTAAAATTGTTATAACTCCAAGATTAAATTCAAACTTTAAATTAAAATTTAATAGTCATGATTTATGAATGAAATTAATTCACAATAAATATTTAAACTTATAACTCCCAAATACATTAAAACTAAATTAATTGACAAAAGTTATTTGAAATTATAACACAATGATCATGTACATAATTTTAGACAAGAAAATTAAATTAAAATCAATTGTCACGAATTATAAATGAATTTAAACATGTAAATAATTCTAACAATTAAAATCATGTAACATATACCACAATCTAGAAAATAAAGAACATACAAATTGTATCTAGAAATTTAAAACCTATGAATTACTCTAGTATATGAAAATTATTGAACATGGTAATTATACTAGATAATCAGTGGGCTTAAGCATATATATATATATATATATATAAATTTGTTTTTATTTCATAATCAAAATTTATATCATGTATGATAGACCGCCATGGAAAACAACACAGCAACATTTCTATTAAATTGATCATCAAAATCACACATACCATTATATATACGAATTTACTAATCTAAGCATGGAATTTATAATCATAAATTTATATATGTAATCAGTGGCATTTCAAACCAATTAAAATTGAAACCAGGTAGCAATCAACATAGAAAAATCAGTAGACTAATTTTTTCTTTTTCCCATTATTTTCCACATGAATAACAGTGGACTATTATATGCTACAGGAAATCTAGAACACATAAAACAATAGCATGCATATATATTCCTAGATATCTATGAATAAAAGCCATTCTAATTAAACTAAAAAAAATAGAACAATACGTGACATATAAGAAACAGTGTGCTTAGGTACACCAATTTTAACTTTTTAATTTGTAATTATGCATAGCAAGTCAATGGAACACCTACTCATAGGGAATGTAGAAATCTTAAAAAATTATAAACAGAAGCATGCAAATATATAGTGTTCCAATTTTATTCAAATAAAGGTGAACCTCTTTACTAGATGAATCTATTTGTCCAATGTCACACCCCAAACTCACCCCTAAAAGTTTGGGCATGACCGACCCGTTAATGAGTCTTAAAACCTAATAAGTACATAACAAGAATGCCTTATATGGTACGGGGCCTAAACAAAAGCAATTATTTATCTAAATGACATCCATTGAGCCAGTGCTTAAATGCTAGGATCACAAAACAGTTCATCACATAATCCAACACATAACGTAGCATATACATAAGTGACAACCATATACATACATACATATACAATCCCAACCCCATAACTGGGGGTATAACTAAAACATTCAAGGGTGGAAGTTATACATGATTATCGACATTTGACAAAAGTGCTAGTGACCCACAGTTATGAGCCATGAAAGGAACCCTACAAAAATACATAAGCTCTATTTAACTGATTGGACACGGCGGGGTTGACAAAAGAGCTGCTAGGGCTGGACTGAGATTGACCTCCGAGTTGATTACCTACATAGACATACATAACATAGAGTGAGCGGGGCTCAGTGAATATTAGCATGTAGAAAATTCGTATGAATAAATAAAATCACGTAGTATGTAAGTACATACGTCACATGCTTGTCTTTGTTCTGCATTCATTTTCAAAACGGCCTTGGGCCCAATATTATACAAAACGGCCTCAGGCCCAATATCACACAGAACGGCCTTAGACCCATTATTATACAAAACGGCCTCAGGCCCAACATATCAACAGCTGTTTGAAACATTAGAGGACAGGTGGAACATCGACATGTATACCACCTCCCTCGGCCTTAGGCCACGAGTCATAAATAGTTCAAATCATATTGGGTCCATAAGACATTGACATGTCACCACCTCCTTCAGCCTTAGGGCTGTCAACAAGAAGTAGTTTATATTAGAACGACCTCAGGCCCAACAATGACAAAACAGAATGACCTCGGGTCCATAAGGATACCATTGCTCAATATCACACACAAGCTTTCCAATTGTTTTCCATATGGAGACATATCCCATTCACGGGTAATAGTGTGCTAACAATAACTATTAGAAGTAAATGAAACATATCACTACATTACTATTACTCACAGTGCTGTGGGGGAGCAATACTCCTTTTCTGTACGTGACCTTGAGCCCAAATCTCTACAACTCTTCTCAATTTCTTCAATCTCCTCCTTGTTGAAGTCTCTTCCCTTTTCTTTCTCTCTAGCACTATCTCCTTCTCAAGAGATATTTCTTTTTGTTATGGAAAATTACCAAGTTAAGGAATAAGGGGGTTATTTAAGGGTTGACCACAAATTAATCAATTTAATCATTACGAATCAAATTTTTACAAAAATTCATATTATGATCTAAAAATCATGCGCATCACAATCATAAAGTCAATTTCAGATTATCGTACTATTCAGATTATCGCACTTCTAAGGCTTCCAATTCCTAAGCCAAACGTTACAATTGTAACAGATTTTTCACACAATTAACAGATATAAATCCATGGTCATATAATTCATACAATTAAGCTTAATTTTACTTGGAATTTCACATTAAGCATATAATTACTCATATAATAAGAGGCTAAAGCATACCAGAAAACATGTATCGGAACGGCCTCAGGCCCAATAATGACAAAACAGAATGACCTCAAGTCCATAAGAATACCATTGCTCAATATCACACACAAGCTTTCCAATTGTTTTCCATATGGAGACATATCCCATTCACGGGTAACAGTGTGCTAACAATAACTATTAGAATTAAATGAAACATATCACTACATTACTATTACTCACAGTGCTGCGGGGGAGCAATACTCCTTTCTTGTACGTGACCTTGAGCCCAAATCTCTACAACTCTTCTCAATTTCTTCAATCTCCTCCTTGTTGAAGTCTCTTCTCTTTTCTTCCTCTCTAGCACTCTCTCATTCTCAGGAGATATTTCTTTTTGTTATGGAAAATTACCAAGTTAAGGAATAAAGGGGTTATTTAAGGGTTGACCACAAATTAATCAATTTAATCATTACGAATCAAATTTTTACAAAAATTCATATTATGATCTAAAAATCATGCGCATCACAATCATAAAGTCAATTTCGGATTATCGCACTTCTAAGGCTTCCAATTCCTAAGCCAAACGTCACAATTGTAATAGATTTTTCACACAATTGACAGATATAAATCCATGGTCATATGATTCACATAATTAAGCTTAATTTTACTTGGACTTTCATATTAAGCATATAATTACTCATATAATAAGAGACTGAAGCATACCAGAAAACATATATCCGAACGGCCTCAGGCCCAACAATGACAAAACTGAATGACCTCGGGTCCATAAGAATACCATTGCTCAATATCACACACAAGCTTTCCGATTGTTTTCCATATGGAGACATATCCCATTCGCGGGTAACAGTGTGCTAACAATAACTATTAGAAGTAAATGAAACATATCACTACATTACTATTACTCACAGTGCTGTGGGAGAGCAATACTCCTTTCATGTACGTGACCTTGAGCCCAAATCTCTACAATTCTTCTCAATTTCTTCAATCTCCTTCTTGTTGAAGTCTTTTCCCTTTTCTTCCTCTCTAGCACTCTCTCATTCTTAGGAGATATTTCTTTTTGTTATGGAAAATTACCAAGTTAAGGAATAAGGAAGTTATTTAAGGATTGACTACAAATTAATCAATTTAATCATTACGAATCAAATTTTTACAAAAATTCATATTATGATCTAAAAATTATGCGCATCACAATCATAAGTCAATTTCGGATTATCGCACTTCTAAGGCTTCCAATTCCTAAGCCAAACTCATAATTGTAATAGATTTTTCACACAATTGACAGATATAAATCCATGGTCATATAATTCACACAATTAAGCTTAATTTTACTTGGAATTTCACATTAAGCATATAATTACTTATATAATAAGAGGCTAAAGAATACCAGAAAACGTATATGAGGATTGGGTTATTACACTCTCCTTCCTTAAATAAGTTTGGTTCCTCAAACTTGTTTTACCTTATAATAAGAGGCTAAAGCATACCAGAAAACATATAGGGGCATATAATTACTTATAGGAATAATTCTGGATATTGGTGTTGCATTTCCTCTTCCTTTTCCCAAGTAGCTTCTGTCCCATAATGTTCTTGCCATTCGACTTTTACCATTGGGATTACCCGGTTCCCTAGTTGTTTTACTTGCCGGTTTAAAATTCAAATTGGTTTTTCTTCATAAGTTAATTTATCATCCAAAGTAATTTGGTGGTATTCTATAACATGGGACGGATCTGGGAGGTAACTTCGTAACATCGACACATGGAAGACATCATGCACTTGGCCCATACTTGGCAGAAGAGCAACTCGATAGGCTACCGGACCTACTTTTTCTAGAGTTTGGAACGGACCAACATTTCGGGGTGTTAACTTACCCTTTTTACCGAATCTTGGGTGCCCCTTCATCGGAGTGACTTTCACAAAAACATAATTACCTATATCAAATTCCAAATCTCTTCATCGGTGATCCGCATAACTCTTTTGTCTACTTTGAGCAGTTCTCAATCTTTCTTGAATAGTTTTAATCTTTTCTGTCGTCACTTGTACAATTTCAGGCCCCAACAACGATCTATCTCCAATTTCGGCCCAACACGGGGGAACGACATGGTCTTCAATATAAGGCTTCATAGGGTGCCATTTCAATGCTCGAATGGTAACTATTATTGTACGTGAACTCCGCCAATGGTAGATAAGTTTCCCAGCTTCCCTGGAAGTCCAAAACACACATTCGTAGCATATCTTCTAGGGTTTGTATTGTTCTCTCGGATTGCCCATCTGTCTGGGGGTGGAAAGCTGTGCTAAACTTTAACTCTGTCCCCATAGGATTCTGCAAACTTTGCCAAAATCTTGACACAAATTTCAAATCCCTGTCTGATACAATTGAGATTGGAACACCATAGAGCCTTACAATTTCATTCACGTAAATCACAGCAAGTTTATCCGCATTGTACTGAGTTTTCACAGGTAGGAAATAGCGGATTTAGTTAACCGGTCCACAACGACCCATGTAGAGTTCACACCTTGAGGTGTTCGTGGTAAACCTATAATGAAATCTATAGTCAAATGTTCTCACTTCCACTCCGGGATTGGAAGGGGCTGAAGCAACCCTGTTGGTCTCTGGTGTTCTGCCTTTACTTTCTGACATTGCAAACATCTTGAAACAAATTCCGCAATTTCTTTATTCATATTCGGCCACCAAAAGTTTTACTTTAAGTCTCGATACATCTTGGTGCTCCTGGGATGTATTAAAAATTTCGAGGCATGTGCTTCATCCATTAAGTTCTTTTTAACTTCTGGTATAATGGGCACACATAATCTACCTTGAAATTTGAGCACCGAATTTGCAAGATCGAATCCGGGTCTTGGTTTTGTTTTTATCTCACCACAGATCTTCTTTAAAAGTTCATCTTCCATTTGTCGTCAATTAATTTCTTAGGTTAATGTCGATTGGGCTGATATTGCTGCTACCATAGCATCCTGTTCACGCATTATAATGTCTACATTCATCCTTTTCAATTCATGTAATAATTCCTTCCGCCTCATGAGCAAACTTGCCAAGCTTCCCATACCTTTTTGACTAAGAGCATCTGCAACAGTATTGGCTTTACCGGGATGGTAATGAATTTGCAAATCATAGTCCTTAATAAGTTCCAAGCATTGTCGCTGTCATATATGCAACTCCTTTTGGGTAAAGAGATACTTGAGGCTCTTATGATCGGTGAAGATTTCACACGTAGCGCCATATAAATAGTGTCGCCATATTTTCAAAGCAAAGACCATCGCTGCTAGCTCAAGGTCATGTGTGGGGTAGATCTTTTCACGGGGTTTAAGTTGATGAGAAGCATAAGCAATGACCCTCCCATTTTGCATAAGTACACACCCTAGCCCTTTATAAGAGGCATCACTGTAGATCACAAATCCTTCAGTGCCAGATGGTAAAGCAAGAATCGGTGCTGTAGTTAACTTTGTTTTCAATTCTTGAAAGACAGATTCCCGCTGTTCGGACCATTCAAACAAAACACCCTTCTGAGTCAATTGGGTAAGTGGCATGACAATTTTAAAGAAATCTTTAACAAACCTCCAGTAGTACCCCGCTAGTCTTAAGAAACTACGCACCTCGGTCACGTTAGTAGGGGTTGGCCAATTCACGATTGCTTCAATCTTGTGTGGATCAACTGAAACACCCTCCTTTGTTATCACATGTCCCAAAAATCCCACCTCATGTAGGCAAAACTCACATTTCTTCAACTTAGCATACAGTTTCTTGTCTCGGAGTATCTGAAGAATTAATCAGAGATGATTTTCATGAACTTCTGCATCTTTCGAATAGATAAGGATATCGTCGATGAACACTATCACAAATTCATCCAAATAAGGCTTAAAGACACGATTCATTAAATCCATAAATGCTGCCGGTGCATTGGTAACTCCAAAGGGCATAACCAAGAACTCATAATGATCGTATCAGGTTCGAAAGGCAGTTTTCTCAACATCCTCAGCTTTGACCTTCAGTTGGTGATATCTGGATCGTAAATCAATTTTCGAAAAGACTTGTGCCTCTTGTAGCTAGTCAAACAAATCGTCGATTCTAGGCAATGGGTACTTATTTTTTATTGTTATTTTATTAAGCTCCCTGAAATCCATACACAACCAAAGGGTTCTATCTTTCTTCTTTACAAAAAGAACCGGTGCGCCCCAAAGAGAAGTGCTCGGACGTATGAACCCCTTGTCAAGTAAATCCTGCAACTGAACCTTCAACTCTTTCATCTTAACCGGTGACATCCTATAAGGAGTTTTAGAAATGGGTTGAGTTCCTGGGACCACTTCAATTGTAAACTCGATTTCCCGATCCACTAACTCTCCTGGTAACTCTTCCGAGAAAACATCCGGAAATTCGTGGACAATTGGAATCATATCAATACACCCATTCGCTGATTGCTCCTTCAAGACACTGAATAAATACCCCTGACACCCTTTTTGTAATAATTTGCATGCTTTAACTACGGAAATCAAGTAAGGTGGAGAAATCACTTCATGCCCCTTGAAAATAAACTTTGGTTGTCCCAGAGGGTGAAAAATGATTTGCTTAGACATACAATCAATAGTCGCATGATACTCGATCAACCAGTCCATTTCCAAAACGATATCAAAGTAAGTTATGTCAAGAGGTAATAAGTTGGCATATACTCGGACATCCCCAATTAAGAGTTCACAGGCAACATAAATAGATGTATAGACCATAGAATCCCCCAAATGTGAAGACACACACAATACATAAGGTAGTAGTTCTACAGGTTTATTTAAATTTTGGACAAATGTTTTTGACACAAAGGAGTAGGTGGAGCCTAAATCAAACAACACATGCGCAGGGTGACCGTGAATAGTAAATGTACCTAATACCACCACTGTAGCATTTTGCACGTCGCCCGGAACCAACGCGAACACTCTTCCTTGCCTAGCGGTGTCTTAAACATTGGTAGATTTTGCAGGTGGCTTTGTGCTTGGAGTTGGTGTTGAGCCTGTTGTACTTGTAGTGGTTCTATTCCCGTTTTTCCAATCTCTTTGAGGACAATCCTTTATCAAATAACCCGTTTTACCACACTTAAAACATGCCCCGGTCACCTGATAACAAATTCCATGATGTCTCTTTCCACAATCCGGACAAGTAGGTGTCGAGTCTCGAGCGTGGGTGGAAGCACTAGAGGTTCCCGAATTCAGTTTCTTATTTGGTGAAGTCGTTGGCCCCTTTAGTACTTGAGTATTCTGCCTCTTCCCTTTCCACTCGCAGATTCGATTCTGAGCAGCAATATTTCCCTCTGCCATGACTGCCTTCTCTAATACATCAACATATGTAGGTAACTTCAACACATTGATTGGATCAAGGATAGCATTCTGTAATCCCCCTTCGAATTTCCTCGCCTTCTTGTAATCCGTGTCCACTATATGAGGTGCAAACCAAGCTAGCTCTGCGAATTAGGCTTCATACTCTGCAACAGTCTTGTTCCCTTGTCTTAGAGTTTCAAACTCAGTCACCTTCTTATCTCGCATACACTGCGGAAAGTACTTATCATAAAAAAAGTTCCAAAAATCGGGCCCAAGTCAACTCTTGATGTTCAATTCTTGTAAGCATCCACCATCTACGTGCTTTGTCTTTGAGGGTGAAAGCGGCTAATTGTACCTTCTGAGCTTTAGTGCATGGGAACACTTCAAATAACTTCTCCACACCCAATACCCATGCTTCTGCTTTCATCGGATCAATTCCCCTTTTAAATATTGGTGGCTTCATCTTCTTGAATTCTTTCGTAAGAGTGATGGTTCAATCCTCAGCATGATGATTTTGCGCCACAGGCGGAGGTACCAGTGGCAGTGGCGGTTGTTGCTGTTGTTGCCGTAGTGTTTCTGCTATCTCCATAATCATTCTTTCCATTCTGTCTAGCCGTGCGGAGGTGGAATCCTCCGGATCATCCATCTTTGTCCTCACCATGATCTACATAACAATCAATTACAACACACACACAAGAGATATATTAGTAGACATGAATAATAACCATTTCAAAAGGCTTGTCAGTAGATGTTACATATACAACTCGCGTTGCTATCGTTCACTTAATATGCATCAAAAGTACTACGCATGGAACTTAAGTCTTTTCTAGACATCCTGAAGCTCAATGGATTCGTGTGTGAGATAGCAACTTGTGCTCTGATACCACTTGTCACACCCCAAACTCGCCCCTAAAAGTTTGGGCATGACCGACCCGTTAATGAGTCTCAAAACCTAATAAATACATAACAAGAATGCCTTATATGGTACGAGGCCTAAACAAAAGCAATTATTAATCTAAATGACATCCATTGAGCCAGTGCTTAAATGCCAGGATCACAAAACACTTCATCACATAATCCAACACATAACATAGCATATACATAAGTGACAACTATATACATACATACATATACAATCCTAACCCCATAACTAGGGGTATAACTAAAACATTCAAGGGTGGAAGTTATACCTAGTGACCCAACGTTATGAGCCATGAAAGGAACCCTACAAAAATACATAAGCTCTATTTAACTGATTGGACACGGCGGGGTTGACAAAAGAGCTGCTAGGGCTGGACTGAGACTGACCTCCGAGTTGATTACCTACATAGACATACATAACATAGAGTGAGCGGGGCTCAGTGAATATTAGCATGTAGGCAATTCGTATGAATAAATAAAATCACGTAGTATGTAAGTACATGCGTCACATGCTTGTCTTTGTTCTGCATTCATTTTCAAAACGGCCTTGGGCCCAATATTATACAAAACGGCCTCAGGCCCAATATCACACAGAATGGCCTTAGACCCATTATTATACAAAACGGCCTCAGGCCCAACATATCAACAGCTGTTTGAAACATTAGAGGGCAGGTGGAACATCGACATGTACACCACCTCCCTCGGCCTTAGGCCACGAGTCATAAATAGTTCAAATCATATTGGGTCGATAAGACATTGACATGTCACCACCTCCTTCAGCCTTAGGGCTGTCAACAAGAAGTAGTTTATATTAGAACGGCCTCAGGCCCAACAATGACAAAACAAAATGACCTCGGGTCCATAAGGATACCATTGCTCAATATCACACACAAACTTTCCAATTGTTTTCCATATGGAGACATATCCCATTTACGGGTAACAGTGTGCTAACAATAACTATTAGAAGTAAATGAAACATATCACTACATTACTATTACTCACAGTGTTGCGGGGGAGCAATACTCCTTTCTTGTACGTGACCTTGAGCCCAAATCTCTACAACTCTTCTCAATTTCTTCAATCTCCTCCTTGTTGAAGTCTCTTCTCTTTTCTTCCTCTCTAAGACTCTCTCATTCTTAGGAGACATTTCTTTTTGTTATGGAAAATTACCAAGTTAAGGAATAAAGGGGTTATTTAAGGGTTGATCACAAATTAATCAATTTAATCATTACGAATTAAATTTTTATAAAAATTCATATTATGATCTAAAAATCATGGGCATCACAATCATAAAGTCAATTTCGGATTATCGCACTTCTAAGGCTTTCAATTCCTAAGCCAAACGTCACAATTGTAACAGATTTTTCACACAATTGACAGATATAAATCCATGGTCATATAATTCACACAATTAAGCTTAATTTTACTTGAAATTTCACATTAAGCATATAATTACTCATATAATAAGAGGCTGAAGCATACCAGAAAACATATAGGAGGATCGGGTTATTACATCTAATTTCATAAGAAAGCATATTTAATTTGTTTTAAGCTTCTTGTTGAAATTGGCTAATTAAACGAAACAATTACACTCATATTGCATCAATGAAATTACATAACATCAAATAAAACCATACTTTATAGATTACATTGTAGAGCATAAACATGAAACAAGATGAATAGAAAAAACATATTTAATCGAAATATGAAAACAAGAAATCAAACCAAATTTTGTGTGGTACTACAATGTCCTTAAAACAGATTAGCCACCTCACCATGGGTGCTCGAGGAACATCGACTTCTTTCTTCCAGGATAAGATGGCTTAAACCGGCTAACGCAGAAGCACCTTCTAGTAGCTTGGCGAACCGACAATGGCAGCACTCTCTCTCACATGGGAATAATATTATACTAGTAAGCAAACTGACTATATGACTGGAAGCAAAAAACTTGTGTACCAAACCAAAGGGAGATGGGTCTCTTCTTATACACAATGGGGGAGAGAAGAGGAGTCTCCAACCATCAAGGCTGGCCACTAATGGAGGCCATTACTCTTGCAAACTGCTGGACTAATGCATAAAACTGATGGAAATTCAAAGTGTGAGTTACACACAATGTACACATTTCTGCAACAGACTTCGGCCTACAATAGACCTAGCCCAAAAAGAATAAGTTGGTGGACTACTAATCCGGCCCAGCCCAAGATCCACGGACCACGGACTCGGAGCCGGCCCGGTCCGGGCGGGTGGCGCGCGCGTGTGGCAATTTTACCATAACTAACTTGGACCATAGTCTTGGCACAAACCCATCCTTGAAGCATCCATGCCTCGCTTCCTTCGAAAAATTTGGATTTCCTAAAGGGCTCATGCCCTTCTCATAATCTTGAGGCTTAAATACCTACCAAAGTTTTCCTCCACAATCAATGTGAGATTGATAGTTATACACAATTCCCAAAACCTCATTCATGAGGCTATCTTTATGAGACAATTTCCCATTCAATTCTCAATGATTTTTGATCATTCTTTATGTGGTGTAAAGATCTTGTTACAAAGAATCTAAACCCATTTAATCTCACCTCAACTAATGGTTGGGGCCTATTTTAATTTCACATTAAAGTTTACCAAAACTCATTTTCTTCAACAAAATCACCATTCTTTCGATATGCACATCAATACAATAATATTTTGTTGGTTAGATATTGTACGGGAAAGAAATAAACGTTCTCATATAATCCTGTTGATCAAGTTGGCGCTCCTCCGTACGTCGTCGCTCTTCCGTACGTCGTCGCTCCTCCGTACGTCGTCGCTTTATCACCTGAAAACACAAACGTGAGCTAGCCGGCGGGTGTGTGCCGGAAACCTCTCCGATGCCTAAGTAAGCTTGACAAGTAGACAAAAGCTCTGTATATTCGGAAAACAAAGTTGTGTTACCTCTCCATAGATGATGTTTGTGAGCTTTTATAGGTTCCGTGTGGCACAATCCTAGTAGGACTTTTACTCCTCCATGCAGAGTCCTCCTGGGATTCATACTCCTGAAGGATAATGCTTATCCTCCAACACCCCCTTTACTGCTTAAACCAAGTGAGATGGTTCTACCACGGGCAAACTACCATACGATCGAAATAACATGACCATGCTATGCCAGCAACCATGACCGAGCTCCAACTAGCCTGGTCCTTTATTCCGCGGTTTGTACCTCGGTTTCCTTGCCGATACCGAGCTAACCATAATAAATTAGGACCGAGCCAATTTAAGAGTGAGGCCTGCTATGTCTCCATCATGCCTTGGTTCCAAATAGTGCGGCCGAGCTAACTGCGCCTATTCTGCCATGGTGGCCAAAATAACCGCACCAGGTTATAACCGATATAACTTTGTGCGACGACCGAGCTTACCATAAACTCTTCGGGACCGGAGTAACTTCAAGGTTCTCCTAGACCGGTCTAGCTCTATGGCCCTTTTTACTCAGCCCTTCGTATAGCGGCCCAAAACGGCCTATTATCCAGCTCGGCCCAATTTCCATATAAATTACCCTCACAATTGCCCCTTAATTCCATCTGTGTAGTATGATAGGGATTACTTGTCTTTCAGCCGACGTTTAAAGTTTTTAAGCTTATCCAGCCGAGCTAAATTCTTAAGTTTTCCCAGCCGAACTAAATTCCATACCGAGCTTAGCTGGTCCGTTTAAAACGTCCCTTCAATCACAGCAACTGAATCGATTCTCATTCCAATGACACGTGGCAGCCTCTGATTGGCCCAATGCAACTGTCGCGCCGTCTTCGTACTTCGCGTAATTTGAACAGTCCCGCCCAAATATTGGGTTTTTCACAAAAACCCTTTTCTTCGAACCATTCACTTATACTATTTATCCATTCCTTTCTCTCTATCTTCTGACCATTTGTTTTCCTTCATCCTGAAATAGTAAAGCTCGCGCCTTCTCCTGCTGCTATCTTCATCTCCATCTTCAGTCTCTTCCTCTCTACCTGGTAAGCTACACAGATTCCTTCAACTTTTGTTGTTTTCGTATTCGCTTTAATCCATAGCATTCTGTGTTTGTTTTCCAACTGTCAGTCCGGTTAAAGCAAAAGTTGCTACTCTTTTGTAGGCCATTCAGAAAAACAACATCGCACACAGGAAAGTGCTGGAGCTCCGGAGAACAACAAGGCAGGCCATGGCCGAAGCCAAAGCCAAGACCTCCGAGCTCAAACAATCCCAAGTTAGGACGGCCGAGCTAGAGGCCGAGGTAACTCGCCTAACCAGGCTAGTTACCTCGGCAAATACTGACAAACAAAGAGCTCTAACCGAAATGAAGGACAAGTATTTGCGGGAGCTGGCAAAGCTTGAAGGTATCAAAAACGCCGAAATAGAAGAGCTCAAAAAGAAAGTTGAAGGCGCCGAACTGAAAGGCTTCAAGGAAGGCGAAGCAGTTTATATTCAACAATGTGAAGCAGCAAAAGATTTATTCTTCAAGTGTGGCTGGAGAGGTGCTGTAGAGCAGCTCGGCTGTGGGCCCGAAACTGAGGTCTACAATGCTCCTCAGTATTTCATTCCGGCCTCACTGGTGGAGTATACTGCCGACCTTCAGAAGCAATTTCTTGAAGCGTCTGATGATGATGAAGAGAATGAGCCAACTGATACTCCGGTTAACAATGAGCAAGTTAACGAACAATCAGCTCGGTTGGAGCCAACAGTTGAAGACCTGACTGTTGAGCCGCCGACTGACACCGTACTGCAAGTTGACACCGAGCTCACAACAGAAACTGAACTTCCGTCTGCAACCGGTGTTCGAGTTGATATTGACGCCGATCTTGAAGACCTTTTCAACTGACTTTGTATTTTTCTTTTTCTTTGGACTTGTAACCGGGCTGCGGCCCCTCCTTTGTATTTGCTCTTAATGAATGAAAATCTTCTTTTCTACTCAACACTCATTCCGGTTTGATCTGTATGCTTTATACTTGTAATGATTTTTGAACAACTGTTATCTCGGTTTGCTTTCCTGTTTGAACATGCTTTTCAACTGCAATTTGAAATATTCTAGGCGGGATCTGATGATTAGGTTTTAGTTTGGTCAATCGACTACGCCATTAGTTAACCACTCTTTAGCCGATATAATTACTTCGGCTAAAGAATACAAAAAAAACTTTGATCCATCCAACCACTCTTCAGTCCGTACCCTTACTTCGGCTGAAGAGTAACAAGAGTTGGTTTAATCCAACCAACCTCTAAATTTTTCCAGCCAACTTAGAATAAAATGTTCGGTTGTTCCGACCAAACGTCCTGCAGCCTGGATCCTTATCCTGGGCTTAGGAGGGGTGTTGGTTTAATCCAGCCAACCACTCTTCAGTCCATACCTTTACTTCGGCTGAAGAGTAACAAGAGTTGGTTTAATCCAGCCAACCTCTAAGTTAGTTTTTTCTAGCCAACTTAGAATAAAGTGTTTGGTTATTCCGACCAAACGTCCTGCAGCCTGGATCCTTGTTCTGGGCTTAGGAGGGGTGTTGGTTTAATCCAGCCAACCACTCGTCAGTCCATACCCTTACTTCGGCTGAAGAGTAACAAGAGTTGGTTTAATCCAGCCAACCTCTAAGTTAGTTTTTCCAGCCAACTTTGAATAAAGTGTTTGGTTATTCCGACCAAACGTCCTGCAGCCTGGATCCTTATCCTGGGCTTAGGAAGGGTTCGTAGTTGGTTATTTTGGCCAACTGTGTTCTTTTATGCCCCTAACTCACTAACAAACTAAAACAAACTTTTACAGAGAAAAAAATGTCTATACTGAAAAGAAAACTACTTGTTTTATTGAGAAAGGGAAAAAATTACATATACTTGAAAAAAGCTAAAAATAAAATAACTTGAGATTGGCAGTATTCCATGGCGTGGGAATTGTCTTGCCGTCCTCATCTTCTAAGTGGTATGCCCCTTTGCTTGCTAATCCAACCACTTTGTAAGGTCCTTCCCAATTAGGCCCTAACTTGCCATCTCTGGGCACCAAGGTGTTTCCCATCACTTTGCGCAGTACCCAATCTCCGACCTTGAATTGCCTTGGATGAACTGTCTTGTTGTATTTCCTGGATAACTCTTGTTGGTACGAGTCAATGTGAACCAGTGCTTTTTCTCTTCTTTCCTCTACAAGGTCGAGCTCCAATGTTATGGCTTCGCCGTTCAAGTCTGGATCAAAATTCTCGCTGCGAATTGTGGGGAGGCCAACTTCTAGTGGGATTACTGCTTCCATGCCGTAAGCTAATGAGAATGGTGTTTCTCCTGTTGATCGCCGGGGCATGGTGCGGTAAGCTCATAAAACATGAGGGAGCTCTTCTGCCCACTTGCCTTTTACTCTTTCTAACCTTTTCTTCAATCCATCCAAGACTACTTTGTTTGATGCTTCTGCTTGACCATTTGCTTGGGGATATGCAGGTGTAGAATTGTAGAACTCTATCTTGTACTCTTCACAAAAGCCTCTGAAAATTCTGCCGTCAAACTGAGTGCCGTTGTCTGAGATTAGGACTTTTGGTATGCCAAACCGAGTGATTATCACTACTACAAATATAGATAAAGATCACACTTTTTTGGTGTGATCTATGTTTTTTAATCACACTTTTTAAATTTTATTAAAGTGTGGTCTTTAGGAGTGTGATTAAAAATGGTCATTTTTAATCACACTTTTTAAGTGTCATAAAAAAATGCTTTCATCACATCTTTTAAGTGTGATTAAAAACATTTAGATCACACTTTTTAAGTGTGATTAAAAATATTTAGATCACACCTTTTAAGTGTGATTAAAAACTTTAGATCACACCTTTTAATTGTGGTTAAAAACTTTTAGATCACACCTTTTAAGTGTGGTTAAAAACTTTTAGATCACACCTTTTAAGTGTGATTAAAAACTTTAGATCACACCTTTTAAGTGTGATTAAAAACTTTTAGATCATACCTTTTAAGTGTGATTAAAAACTTTAGATCACACCTTTTAAGTGTGATTAATAACTAATAAAACCTGTGATAAAAAAAGATTTTGACATACTTGAAGAATAATCAATATTATTTTTGTACGCGCATTTAAAAAATATAATACACATTATATATTATATTTTGAATCACAACCATATATTGAATGAAATAACGTCATATATTTCATAAATGAAAGTTAAATGTTTAAAAGTATATACAAAAAAATTAATAAAAAAAATTTAACTGTGATTACATATATTAAAAAAAAAAAAAAAACTTGAAAAAACTAAGTTCTTGAATTCTTTGACCATATTTTGCATCTCTCCAAGAAATTTCTGACCTGAAAAATAAAAAAACAAATTAATTCAAAAACCGCTAGAAACATAGGAATAAACTTACTAATTAATTTATAAACTTACATTTAGATCACACAAAAATAATGTAATTTATCCAGTTGTTAAACTGCCCCCAATCCTTTCTCCACAGCCACAAAAAATGACATAATTATTTTGATTCTCCACACAAATATCAAGAAACAAAGACCACAAAAGAAGACAATATGCAACAATGCAGTAAGGATCACATAAATGATAAAATAGAGTATTATGTGGACAATCAAAATCATATGATATCAACATATAACCCACTAAAAACTATAAAACAAATAAGGATCAATAAAGCTTATTGGTCTTAAAAGCAGAAACCACATAGCCTGAATAATTACAAATTGGTATGGGAGCCATCCATGTAAGTGACAAACAATAACAGGTCCTCACTATCCAGCACTTCTCTCTGTGCATGTCAATGAAATCTATCACATACAACATATAAAAGCAATTCGCAAAAATTGCAGTAGGAGACTTGTAATTATCAATTCATTCAATTAGTATATCTTAACTCTTATATGAACCCAATTTTCTGTTGGACCATGACATTATTTGCTGAAATCATATTTTTTTAGGCAGAAAAAGTAGCTCATAAGGATCTCATCAACGATATCATAACGACACAGAATATACTATCAATAAATTCAATATAACAGCATCCATTAACAGCTAATGAAAGTTAAGTAAACATAAAGGATAACCTGATAATCAAGAACGGGAAAACATACATCAAAACAGTTTAATTTTGACCAATTAAATCCTATTTTCCCCATAGAATTTCCTCTTCAATCATATTAGCACTATGTTGAGAGAGTTGATTCAAGTGTTAATAAGACCTAATGGACATTTCATGAGAAAGTAAGACTTATTGGAAATTTTCCCTTTAATTTCATACAACCTAAACAAATCATTTCTCCAATTACTTTGAACATTTCTACATACTTAGTTCTGGTAATTATTTATTGAGTAACGTTGGATACTCCTAAATATACTTAGATCTAGTAAGTATTTACTTTGATTAGTTTTAGAATCAACCAAGATCAAGAACATCTCCAAGACGCAACCCTGCTATGTAAAGTCCAAGTCATTTGAATAGGAGAGAAAGGGCAATATGGTAAATAATTGGAAGAAGTGAGCAACACATTTTAAACTTGGGTGGCTAGTCGTAATTCAAATGATGATATAAGTTGGCAATTTGTTTAGGTTTTTCCCACTAAACAAGAGAGCTAATTATTCAAATAAATAAAATAAACCCAACTGCCGAGGCAGCACTTCCACATTGAATCAAAAAAAATAAAAATTAAATCTCAAAAGAATGGGAATAGCAGACCAAAACAAAACTGAGAGGTGTGCAGAGAGACTCACAGACATATGTCTTCTTTCTGTCAAATTATTCAACTATCCTCCAAAAAAAAATATTGTGGCATGTGTTAATAATGGTCTCAATTACTTACATTGCATAAATAAAAAAAAATTAAAATAAAAATTGAATGGATTCATCCAAGACATCAAGTTAGGTTAGATAAGATTCATCATCGATCCATCCATTTCATAATTATTATTTTTATTGATCTGAAAACATTATATCAAGTGTTGGTATCAAAAATCTCTGATACTTTAGTCTCTTTTGAAAAGATGAAAAAAATCCAACTTATTAATTTATTTGGCTTATTTAGATCATATTATATTTTTATTTTTTTTATTTTTTTTCATAATAAATTTAAAAAAAAAAAATCGGTTCCCAAAACACTAAATGATGGAAGTGTGCAAGTGATCAAAGCAACATGCCTATGCAAATTCATTTAATTCCTAATTAAAAGCCACCAAAAAATGTTTCTTAACATCCATATGATTTTTCTGATTCTGTATCTTAGCGATGACTGAAAGTACATAGCATAGCATATCAAACAAGGGTATTACATATAACAACTGAAATTTTCTTAGGTTGTAGATTTGAATTACAGACAAGAAACATAAAAATACAATAGAAAAGAGAGAACTTTGAGAACAAACAAAAGTACAAGAGAAAGATAAAGGAAATACTGCTCAATAACAGTTTGTCCAATCTCAAGCCGTTCAATTGTTCCATAATTGTTCAATAACCAAGGTGACACTTACATTGACTCTAATTTCATTTCACATCCAAGGTCGCTTTTTAGGGATACTAGAAAACCTTAGCTAATGTTGGATTAAGGATTTGAGTGGAGATTTGTGGAGGAAAAGGAAAAAGGAAGAGAAAAGTGAAAACTTTTAGCTTATATTTCATTCACTTTTAACACAAAAAGGGATAAAAATATAATTACTAAACTGATGTAATATCAAAAAAACTTAAAGCCCATTCCAAGAAGATAAAATTCCTTAAAAAAAAAAAAAAAAAAAAGTAAAAACACTCCAACCCAACTCAAGGTTGATTTCTCAGAATATAACAACTTTAACCAAGATACCAACTTTAAGCAAACAGAAACTTTTACAAACATGTAAATCCCCCAAAAAAATAATTTATTAATTTAAATTATCAACTAAGCTTCACTTCCACAACCATAAATTTCCTAAATAAAGGTGCTGATTATCGAAGAAAAGACTTGTGATCCAGTCAAAGTAAAACTCACAGAATATAAAGTAATTAACTATAATATAATAGTTCCCAAACTTCCAAACATGATAAAACAATCTCCACCACTAAACATACAGTAGTAGAGGGTTATTCTTTGAGGGAAAAACCGTACGTAAAAGGGGAGGGTAATTACGACCATTTATCACGAGCATATTAAACATGATTAATACTCAGAAACATGATTAAACATGACTATTTGATCAATGACAGCCCAAATTTATGATTAATTTAACACAGTCAAAGCCCTAATTAATTAACAGAACACAGTCGAAGCCCTGAAGAGAAGAGAAGAAGATCTGTACAAAGACAAGAAGAGAAGACGAGAGAAGAAGCCGAAGCCCTAGCCCTAATTACTGAAAAAATAAAAAAATAAAAACACATAACACAATCGCCGATCAACGATCAAAGACAAAAAAAGAGAAGAGAAGAAGAGAAGATTACCTCCTAATCGATGCTTTGATCGCTCGCCGCCACTGTCGTCGATCGCCGATCGTCGCTAGCTAGTAGCCACCACTGTCGCCGACGCCGATCACTTCTCGTCGCCTCCGTTCAAGTGTGTGTGTGAGAGAGAGAGAGAGAGAGAGTTGAGAGAGAGAGAGAGGCAGACATTTTCTCTCTTCGAACTCGAACGAAACCTAGGGTTAAACAAACCTGAAATGAAAAAAAAGGGGGGGCAACACTGGGGGGAAAATGAGGGGAAATTAGGGTAGGCGGGTGGTGATTCAATTTATATTTATAAAAATTTTAAAAATTGTAATAAAAATTTTTTTGATAATTTTTTTTAATTTATAAATGGTTGTTTTAGTTTGTAAATTTGAGTAAAAAATGTAAATTCAAAAAATGAGTTTGCGTTGGTTTTTATACAGAAATTTAAAACCTTTACTAACAAATTTTTTTTTTAATTAATCTTTTTTTTCAGATAATTTTTTTTCAATTAATTTTTTTTTCAATGAAATTTTTTTCCAACTAATACTAACCAAGAGAGTAATTAGTAATGCTACTTTAAACCTTAGGGGATGAAATGTAATTTTCAAAAGGTGAGGGGGAACTGTAATAAACATAAATCTCAGGGGGATTAGTGTAATTTACCCAAAAAAATTAATTGGAAAAAAAATTATTTGAAAAAAAATTAATTGAAAAAAAAATTTGCTAGTAAAATTTTTAAATTTCTATTTAAAAACCAACGTAAACTTATTTTTTGAATTTATATTTTTCCTCAAATTTACAAACTGAGACAATCATTTGTAAACCAAAAAATTATCAAACAAGTTTTTATGACAATTTTTAAAATTTTTGTAAATATAAATTGGAAACTGAAAATAAAATGGTTACGGTCTGTTTGGTAACGTTTACGTTTTCAGTTTATATTTACAAAAATTTTATAAACTGATTTTTGTTTATTTTTAGAAAAACATAAACTACAAACGTGTTTGGTAATTGACAAAATATTTTAAAAAATTTAAAAATATAAAAAAGAGTAAGAAATGACAAGTGGCGGAAGAAGACGGTGGTAGAAAGTGGTGACAGTGGATTGTGGGTAGCAGGTGGTGGTGGGTGGTGGTGAGTGGGTGGTGGTGGTAGGTGGGTGGGTGGTGGCGACGGTGGTCGGTGGTAGCGAGTGGCTGGTGGTGGCAGGTGGTGGTGGGTGATGGCAGGTGGTGGGTGGATGGTGGGGGTGGTGGGTGGGGGCAGGTGGGTGGGGGGAGGTGGGGGTGGGTGGGCGGTAGGTGGTGGGTGGTGGGGGGTGGTAGGTGGTGGTGGGTGGGTGGTGGGTGGTGTGAGTGGGGTGGTGGTAGTAGTGGGTGGTGGCTGGTGGGTGGCGGGTGGGTGGTGGGTGGGTGGTGGTGGTGGTGGTGGGTGGTGTATGGCGGTGGTGGTGGTGGGTGGTGGTGGTGGTGGTGGTGGTGGTGGCGGGTAGTGGTAGATGGGTGCTGAGTGGTGGTAGTGGATAGGTGGCGGGCGGTGAATAGTAGTGGCGGATAGATGACAGGTGGGTAGTGGTGGCGAGTGGGTGGTGGGTGATGGTAGCTGGCAGGTGGGTGTTGGTAACGGTTGGTGGGTGGTGAGTGGTGGTGGCAGGTGAGTGGTGAGTGGTGGTGGCAGGTGGGTGGCGGATGATGGGTGGTGGTGGGTGGTGGTGGTTGTGGGTGGGTGAAAGTGGCAGATGGTAGCGAGTGGGTGGTTGTGGTGGTGGTGGCAGATGGGTGGGTGGTAGGTGGTGGTGGGTAGTGGTGACTGGTGGGTGGGTGGCAGATGGGTGGTGGGTGGTGATGATGGGTGGCTGATGGTGGCGGGTGGTGGTTTTTAAACAGAAATTTAAAAATTTTACTAACAATTTTTTTTTCAAATAATTTTTTTTTCCAACTAATACTAACCGAGGAGGCAATTGGTAATGCTACTTTAAACCTTAGGGAGGGGATTGTAATTTCTAAAATGTAAGGGGTGTCAATGTAATTTACCCAGTAAGGGCAAAATTAGTATTTAAAAAAATTAAATTGCTAAGGGAGGAATTTGTAATGAAACTTTAAACCTGATTGAGGGAGATGTAATTTCCAAAATGTGAAGGGGGAACAGTAATAAACATAAACCTTAGGGGGTATCAGTGTAATTTACCCTATATATATATAATCACACTTAATTAGAAAGTGACATAAAAAATAAATATTATCACACTCAATCAGATTAAGTGTGATTAAAAATTTGGGAATTGTATATTTTATATAAAAATCAATTTGAAATATTTTATACAATCACACCTATTTAGGAAGTGTGATTAAATATATATATATATATATATATAATCACACTTATTTAAAAAGTGTGAATAAAAAGTAGTAATGTATATATAATCACATTTTAATTACATTGTGTGATTAAAAAATATATAAATAATCACACTTATTTAAAAAGTATGATTAAAAAGTAATAGTGTATATATAATCACACTTTAATTAGAATGTGTGATTAAAAAATATATATAAATAATCACTCTTTAATTAGAATATGTGATTAAAAAATATATATATAATCACACTTATTTAAAAAGTGTGATTAAAATGTAGTAGTGTATATATAATCACACTTTAATTAGAAAGTGTGATTAAAAAATATATAAATAATCACACTTTACTTAGAATGTGTGATATATATATATATATATATAAGCACACTTATTTAAAAAGTGTGATTAAAAAGTAGTAGTGTATATATATAATCACACTTTAATTAAAAGTTGTGATTAAAAAATATATAAATAATCACACTTTAATTAGAATGTGTGATTAAAAAATATATATAATCACACTTGTTTAAAAAGTGTGATTAAAAAGTAGTAGTGTATATATAATCACACTTTAATTAGAAGGTGTGATTAAAAAATATATAAACAATCACACTTTAATTAGAATGTGTGATTAAAAAAATATATATATAATCACACTTGTTTAAAAAGTGTGATTAAAAAGTAGTAGTGTATATATAATCACACTTTAATAAGAAGGTGTGATTAAAAATGTATATATACAATCACACTTAATTGAAAAGTGACATAAAAAATAAATATTATCACACTAAATCAAATAAAGTGTGATTAAAAGATCAATCTAATTTTTTTTATCACACTTCCAATAAAAGTGAGATCTTTTTTTTTGTCAAAGTGTGATCTTTAACTATTTTTGTAGTAGTGTATGTTCTGCCAGACGAACTTCTTTACGTCTTTTTCCTTGATTGATGCCAATGCTTTTGCTTGTACCCACTTTGTGAAGTAATTGGTTGCGGCAAGGAAGAACTTCCTGTTGCCTGGTGCTGTTGGAAGTGGTCCTACTATATCCAACCCCCACATTGCGAAAGGCCATGGACTAGTTAGAGGTAGAAGTTCTCTGGCAGGTTGGTGTATTTGGTGTGCGAATTTTTGACACTTTTCGCACTTTTTGACATATTTTTCTAAGTCTGCTTGCATGTATGGCCACCAATATTCTTGGGAAATTGCTTTGTATGCTAGTGATCTTCTTCCTTGATGGCTTCCGCATACGCCCTCATGTATTTCGAACAAGAATGCTTCCACTTTGCTGGGATGAACACACTTTAGGTAGAGTCCTAAGAAGGACTTTTTCTGTTGGCTTATAATCCTGTTGATCAAGTCTGTGCTCCTCCGTACGTCGTCGCTTTATCACCTGAAAACACAAACGTGAGCTAGCCGGCGGGTGTGTGCCGGAAACCTCTCCGATGCCTAAGTAAGCTTGACAAGTAGACAAAAGCTCTGTATATTCGGAAAACAAAGTTGTGTTACCTCTCCATAGATGATGTTTGTGAGCTTTTATAGGTTCCGTGTGGCACAATCCTAGTAGGACTTTTACTCCTCCATGCAGAGTCCTCCTGGGATTCATACTTCTGAAGGATAATGTTTATCCTCCAACACCCCTCTCACTGCTTAAACCAAGTGAGATGATTCTACCACGGCCAAACTGCCATACGACCGAAATAACATGACCATGCTATGCCAGCAACCATGACCGAGCTCCAACTAGCCTGGTCCTTTATTCCGCGGTTTGTACCTCGGTTTCCCTGCCGATACCGAGCTAACCATAATAAATTAGGACCGAGCCAATTTAAGAGTGAGGCATGCTATGTCTCCATCATGCCTTGGTTCCAAATAGTGCGGCCGAGCTAACTGCGCCTATTTTGCCATGGTGGCCAAGATAACCGCACCAGGTTATGACCAATATAACTTTGTGCGACGACCGAGCTTACCATAAACTCTTCGGGACCGGAGTAACTTCAAGGTTCTCCTAGACCGGTCTAGCTCTATGGCCCTTTTTACTCAGCTCTTCGTATAGCGGTCCAAAACGGCCTATTATCCAGCTTGGCCCAATTTTCATATAAATTACCCTCACAAATATCATTTATATTTTTTCCGTTAGTCGTTTGTATGAACAAAAAAATTAATATTGTCACACCTTTTATATTAAAATGTATGTTTTGCTTGTCGGCCTGACCTTGAGACAAGGTCAGCAAGCTTTCTGTCTTGGGCCCTCAAAATTTTCATAGAAAATAAGTCCCCAAATGTTCCAGCCCTAATAGCATAACTTAAGCTTAAGCCCTCTTTCCAGCCTTACAACTTTGGCCCAGAGATGAAGACCCCAAGTCCAAAAGGGAAACTGAAGGGCCCAAACAAATATTCCAAGCGCTTATAGTGTAATTTCTATACCTTAATTTTAGATTTTGATTTTTGCCATAATTTCTATTCCCTTCCTCTTTGGTAACTTCATATCTCTAGAACATAGCCAGTGACTTGATTAATGAGGTGGTTTGTTTGTAGATGGAGTAAGATTGTTTACTTTGGTGTGTGCCACTAATAAAAAAAAATCTATTTAATACTTCTGTAAATTAATTTCAATAAATTTCTTGATTTATAATTTACCTTATTTAAAATATTTCATTCTAGTATAAAATTATTTATTTCTATTTAAGTTATACTGTCTTTGATATTAAAGGTTAAGATTTTGTGACATTTTTATTTATTTTTATTTTTTATAGTTATTGTAATGAATTTATTTGTATCTTAACTTAAGTAAATTTTAAATTTTAGTATATAATTTTCATAATTATATAACAGTAAGGTCATGTTTGATTCACAAGACTAATAGTGAAGTATTAATAATCCTATTAAATTAGTGTGGTATTCACTATCCAATTGGATTAATATCTATTGGATTAATAATCCCACCTCTACCATATTACTAATAATCCTACAAATTTGTTGGATTAATTATCCATTGGATTAATAATTCTAAACCAAAATGTTAAAACAAATATAAGATAATTGGGCTCACGGATTAATAATCCTAATCCCATGCTCTAATCCACCCAATCAAACATGCCATAAAAGTACTAACAAATAAAAAAATTGTGGATATTTATCCTTTTATTCAATTTTTGTTTTGGGTGTGAATATGTATAAAGGGGAAAATACTATATGCACCCTACCACAAAAATATGCAATTTATCACAAAATTTTGTAATATCAATCATAAAATATATAATCTTACCACAAATTAGGATAACAAAATGTCTAAAATTTTGTAGTTGATGTTACAAAAGTATACGGCTTGATTACGGCATTTTTTTGTTACACCAATTTATGATGAGGTTATACTTTTTGTAGTTGATGTTATGAATTTTGTGATTGATATCCAAACTTTATAGGTGCACACCATAACATTTTCCGTACAAAGATCTCAATCTTAGAAGTTTGCCTAGGCTCAAGGCCGATCATGTACCTTGTATATCTTTGTGTTTTCATACTATTTGTATTAATTTTGATGTCTTTAGCATTTACTAACGCGGTGTTTGGTTGGGGGATTTGGGAAGGGATTTGAAAAAGAAAAAGAAAAAAGTGTATGAAATTAGGTGAAATGTAGGTATATTTTATTCACATTTTACTTATCTTTTTTCTTTTTATTTCTAAATATCTTCTAACCAAATCCAGTGTAAAAGATATGACTGTGTATTTATGAAACTATGGGACTTTGTATTCTCTCTAAACTTGAGGTCAGTGTAATTTACCCTATTGTAAAAGAAAATGCTAATAAAAGCATCAACAACAGCTTAGCTAACAGCTCTTTTCAACTACTTTAGAGTATCAAGCAACAAAAGAGGCTCCAACAGCCTCGGTAGAGGCTTACTTTGACAAAATGCTAGAGTCACTCGTTGAAGTTGATAGCTAATTCATTTTTGGGTACATTAGACCAATAATCATTACATTTTGATTTTTGTTTCATTTTAATTCTTATAATTTTAATTGGTTTGATTTTGACTCTAAAATTTAACTTTGTCTCAAATTGGTTTAATTAACTTCAATTGTTAGTATATATATATATATATATATATTTTTTCAATGGCAAATGCACATATATATGGCATATGTCATACATACTTTTAGAAATATAATTGTAAACTTGATCAATTCAATGACTTGACCTTAACCAACTCAGTAATCATTTTTTTTTTTTTAATCAAAAATCCTAACAACATTATCAATTAGATCAAAATGACATAAAATTTAAAATTAAGAGTAAAATTTAAATTAATTAAAAGTATAAAAATCAAAATGACATAAAGAGGAAAATGTATAGACTGATGTAATTTGCCCTTCATTTTTTTATTAGTCTTAACTCTCCTCTCTCTCTCTCTCTCTCTCTCAAGCTTTGTTCTGCACTTGTAGTATTTCAAAATTAAATAAATAAAAAGAATAATATTTTAAGGGTTTGTGGTTAAAGTAGAGAGTATTTCAGGTGGAGATGCTGAACAACAAGAATAGCTATAATGTTAATTGAACAAAGTTACATTATCAAATTGTGTTAATTGAACAAAGTTAAATGTTTTGCAAGACTTCACTTTTTTGCATTATGGGTATTTTTATAGAGCTTTTCCATCATTTTAAAAGGTTTAATTAAGTTCTTATTCCACGAAAATTTCAGTCTGTACTTCCATTTAAGTGGTGTTTGGAAAAAAAAATTTCCCACATTTTTCTTCATTGTTCTTTTACTTCTACAATCCCTCTTCAAATCAAAAATCCAAACAGAACCTTATTGATTTGGCTATATATCTGCTACTAAATATATGGTAACATATAAATCTTCAATAGCCTAAAGAATTTGACTCAGGTTGAGTTTAAGAATAAAACAAATAGTTGAGATGGGTTTGAAACTTTTCAATGTTCCAAGAGCCTTACATGCTTTGGTTTTTTTTTTTTTTTTTTTTTTTTTTTTTTTTTTTTAAATAAATAAAATAAAGGATAAATTATAAATTCATCCCCTGAGATTTAGTAAAAATACAAAATTTGCCTCCACATTTAAGAAATTACATCTCACCTTTTGAGGTTTTTAATCACATAACAAATGACTCCTTCCATTAATCAACATTAAGTTAAACTAATAGAGTGTACGACCTAAGTAACAAATTTTTTTTTTCTTAAAAAATATCAATATAAGCCTTTATAAAATTAAACATTTTTATTTTATTTTTCCTATTTTATCTTTCTTATTCTTCATTTTTTCTCTACTAGTAACACCACTTAACCCAGTTATTTCACTACTCTCAATTAGTGTTACCGCCATTATTGTCTACAAGCATTTGGTGTGTTGCCAATGAGGGTTGGAGAATATTATGATAGTGTAAAGAGAAGGATTTGGTGGTGTGTGGATGAAAATGATAGTAAACCTTGGGGGCATATTTGTAATCTACCCTAAAATAAATTAAGCTGGACAGTTATTTCCATCCAATAATTCAAATTAGTTTTATGTTTGCTGATGGTTGACTGATCCTCTTTAAATACTTCATATATATAATATAGGTTCTTTTGGGGAACTATGTCAAACTGATTGATACATTGTTTGAAGACCATATATATCTAAAGATTTGTATAATTGAAAGATCATGAAATATATAAACAATCTATAGGTTAGTCGAGATAATATTGACATCTTGGGCTTAAAATAAACAAATAAAACTTCCTCTTTATCTTCTTTTCTTTTCTCAAACTTCTTTTTCTAGAGAAGTTGTTAACTAATTCTCATGGTTCTCAACTCAAGAGTTGACAAAATAAATAATATTAATTCCTTTTTTACGTTTTACTTTAGAAACTATTCAGGAAAGGTCTTTCTATATCGAAATTAATATCCAATATATAAAACATATTGCATTAGTAAGAGAGGTTTTTCATATAATTCTTCTTATTAAAATATATGAATTTTGTTGTATCATTTATAATTGATTCATATTAAATGGTTTTGAAATATTTGGAGCATTTTGATTGAAGAAGAACAAAATGGTAAATAATTGCAAAGTCTGACATTGGCAATTTTTTTATTTATTTTTTTCGAAAAAACCATGCTCTTTTGAAAACAAGCCAACTAATAAACTCATTGTTATGTAGTGACCAACAATAGAATTTGGATAAATTCCTTAATTAGTTTAAGTCTCCATTTTGGCAATTTACTATTTTTTAGAGAATTATTATTATTATTATTATTATTTTATTTTTTTTATTTTTTATTTTTTTTTCCGTTTTCAACATCTCATTTGTTTTGGCATGCTATTTTTTTTAAAGGTTTATAGTGTGTCTCTCAAATTTGGGCTTCATAAAAAAAAAAAATTGATTTATTTATTATTTTTTTCATGTCAAGCAAGGAAATGGAGTAGTTAATTATTTCCTAATTGTGATATGAGTTCACTTTTATTATAAATATCTTTGTAAGTCTTTAGGATTTTCAATTTTATCTTATTGCTCAACTTATATGCTTACTTGCATCAATAATTTAGTTTCTTTGGAGCTATTTAGTGCAGCTTATATGAGTTACTTATAACTTATTTTATTTTGAGAATTTGTATAAGATTATTTGGTGTTGATTATTAAAAAATTGACTAAGAGTATTTTTCACTTTTACATTTTGATTATCAATTTTTGATTTGCAAAAAATTGCACCAATCATGCCCATGCTCTAATGACGTGAAGATTTTAAACTAACCCCTCAACAATTATAATTTAAAATTCAAATGGTATAATCCAATGACGTTCTTATAATGTCAAATGCACGCATGGTTGCATGCCTTTGTTTCATAACTATTTCTTTCAAGTTGTCATCTTTTCTTGTTTTCAAATATATATTTATTATACGCCTTGTGATTTGGATTTCATACTTTCCAATTTATTATTAACATGTGTGTTATAATAGCAACAAAATAATCACTTTTTATTTATTTATTTTTTCATCTTTAGCTATACAATATCCTCTAGTGCCAAAAAAAAGTTTAGTGGAAGGTAGTTACGCATTGAAAGTGGGGTTTAATAGCCATAGATGTAGATTTATTGTTAGCATTGCAAATAAGTCGAGTTGAGCCTGCTTTATTGAGTTTGAAGTCGGCTCGTTTGCTTATCGAGCTCGATAACTGATTAGGATCGAATTTGGCTCATTAATATTATTGGGTAAATTACATTCACTTCTCATGAGATCTGAAAAAAATACAGTTAGTCCAACACTTTAAACATATTTATACTGATTTCTCTTAAAATTTTAATTCATATAATAGTTAAGTCATTTTTTTATTAATAATTTATTAATCATATGGTATGAATTAAAAAATATTATTATTTCTTTTTTTTTTTCTAAAATATATATATATTTATTTATTTATTTTAGTATTTAACCACCATCTACATTAGGTATGAGTTTGACATTTATTGTAGTCCTTCTAATAGTTAGCTTTTTTTTTTTTTTTTTTGAAATTGGAAATGAATTTTTTCTACTCTTAACCTAATCTCCGGGGTGGAAAATCTAACACAGGGTTTGATCTAGCCGCACAACTCAAAGCATCAAGTAACTATCAAAGAGGCAAACTCTGTTACTCCAACACTCAAAAGATCAACTACCACCATCACATAATCTCTTCTACTTAATCTCCCTTGATCTACTATCCATCGGGTGAAGGGAAGAAAATTTGGGACTAAGGGCCAAGGGGATTAATTTGGTATAAGAATTTAGTCTTGTAGGAAAATTATCGGATAAGTTCAATTTACAATATGGTATGAGAATGTGCTTACATAATAATAAAAATACGCATAGTTATCTTATTATTTGATAAGTGAAGATTATATATTTTTCTACATGAATCGAGTTGTCTTTTTCAAATAACAAGTGAAAAAGTCAAAAATTTTATTTGAAAAAACTCCAACCATAATGCTAAAAATCTATGCAACATTTGACATTACCTATCTTAGGTTGATTTTGACGCGTAAGAAATGCGATTACAAATTTAATTTTTTGGCTATTTGTTTAATATTTGATACCTATATAAAGTGTTTTTTTTTTTTTTTGGTTTCTTCAAAACATTAAAAAACTAAATCGGACAAATTGATATTAAAAGATATAATAAAATAATAAATTTAACACATTAAATACAGTGCCAATTTTTTAAAATGTCAAAATTTGAAAATGTTAATTTGTTACTTAAACTTTAATTTTTATTTTTTTTTGGCAACACCAAATTTAAAATTTTAATTAGAGATGTTATTGTAAACCTAAATAATTTTTTTTGATAAATTACACTAACCTCCCATGAAATTTAGAGAAAATACATTATGACCCACAATTTTGTATTAATTACATCGATTTCTCTTTTATTAAGATTAAAAAGATTGAAACTAATTCAAATAGTGTGAAGACACAATGATAAATAAGGTGAAATATATATTTTAACATAAAAGAGATGATAACATTATTTTTTCATTAATGGGACTAACAAGAGTCCGGATTTGTTAAAGTGGAAGATCTCAACTTCGCGATAAAATTGACCCTTTATCGAACTAATTTGGACTTATTTTGGTGATCTAAACTGTTCATATACAACCAACTAAAAAAATTATTCATGCAAAAAATCAATTTGATTCAACATCGATTATCATACTATTAGAAATTTTTTATCTATACAGCCCACATATTTTTAAGAATAGACCAACTATTTGTTATAATATATATATGATTTGATCCTGTTATTACTTAAGTCTGATCAACTTAATTTTTTGCATGCATATTCTTCTCGATTTGTCATATGAGATGAATGATTTAACTAATCGAAATGAGTACAAATTAGTCTCATAATAATTATCTGTGAAGTTGAGATTTTCAACTTTAGCAAATCTAGACTCGATCAACAAATTTATGATTAAAAGAGAGTTAAATGTTATCTGGGTTAAAAATTTAAAAAAAGAATTCTAATATAATATGTTAAACTTGTAATATTTACTGTATTTTTTTTTTCCCCAGAAATTTCAAGAGAGATTTATATATATATATATATATTTTTAAATCTCAAAGAGAAATGTGAAAGAAACTTTCAAAAACTTATATAAAAAGCCGGCTGCCGGAAGATAGTGACGCTCATGAAAGACATTGTTCCAAATTCCAATCACACCTAAAGAAGACTAATTATGTAGGCTCTTGCCCATATCACTTCCCCTAACTTTCCATTTGACTAACCTTAATTTTTTAAATGTAGTCTCTTCTAGCCGGTGGAAATTATGGTCCTACATCATATAAATTAATGCAATCATACATTATATAATAATCATACTAATGGACTCATAAATGTATATCCTACATTGTTGTATGTGGGGGACAAAACCACATACATGTTTCCCTTTTGACTCTGGAGCTCACTCACAAGTCACCTTCACAACACATTAATTAATAAGTGCCCTTTCATGTCGATAATATTTTTACTTTCGTGGTCTGCTTGTTTAACCAGGACATATGGTGTACATAATTCAATACTTTAATAAAAAATGCATTGTCCCTAAAAATCAAAATATTTATAAAAAGATTCACATTGAATATGAATTCTATCACACTAGTTTTAAATTCGACACTCAAGTTAGAGATTTATTTTTCAAATTTTTGAGTCAATAGGACATTGATCTGTCTAAAAGGATATTTATATATCCAAAATTTACATATCTATTCATATGTCCAAAAGTCACATATCTATCCAAATGTTACATATTTGTTCGTGTGTCACCTATTTATTCAATGTCATATATTTGTCCACCTCGCCGCCAGCCTTTGTTGCCAATTGTTGTCCATCGACTACTACTGACTTTCTGATGACTTTTCTAATCAATTTTTTGATGACTTTTCCGGTAATTTTTTAACCCATGTTCTTATTATCAAAATAGATTAAATTTTAAACTAAATAACATGACTTATTAGTGTGGACTTTTCAAATTAACCTTTTTAAATTCTGAGCACGAAAGTTGTTTGAAATGATCTAAATAAGTGTACTTTTTGACTTTTTATGAAATATGGGTTCAGTTTGAAGTGATGTGATTGAGAGGTGATGTGACTTAAATAAGATGATGTGACTTAAATAAAATAGTGATTTTTTGACTTTTTAAGGTTATGACAAACAAAGCCTAAAATACATCAGAGTAATTTCACTAGTCGTTGCTAAAATAACAATGTGAAATTAATAATTTAATATGCCACTGAATCAAAATATTAAATTTGGAAAATATTGCTCTACTGATACAAATTTCATATTTTTTTTGGTCGGTGGAAGAGCCAACTAAGGATCGAATGGTTTTTCACTGCCGTTGTTAATAAATGCCATTAATTCTACAGTGTGCCTTTGTTAATTAATGCCATTAATTTGGAAAGTTATTTTATTTTTTATGAAAAATTTTACAGTGTGCAATACATACCATATGTAATTCTATCATAAAATTTTATGAACTTATCTAATAAAAATGTGTAAATTGAATACAAATTCACGTAAATTCATAAAATCACATAATTTTTTTCGAACTTACACGAATTCGTTTTCAACTTACATATTTTTATGAGATAACTTATATAAAATTTATAAAAATTTACATAATTTTATGCATTGCACATCGGAGCATTTTCTTTTTTATAAATTAGATATTTCAAATTCAAATTATAAATCATAAGTTCAGAATACTTTCATGGATGAACTGAATTGATACAAACAATATTGCAATAAAGTTTGATATTTAATATAAGGTTTGTTGATGTCATTTTTTTAATAACTGGACAAATTGCTAGGGAAGGATTTTTTGTTTAGTAATGTTAAAATGTTTATCTTTTTACAATGTTTAGTAATGTCATCATGTACAATGTGATATTGTATTAAGGGAAATAACAATTCAGTATGAATTTGAAAAAACAATTTTAAAATAAGTGGTAAAAATTTATGAACGTTAATAATAAAGTATTAAAAATTTTCATGAAATTGTAATTATTTCTAAAAGATGCCACCACTAAGATGTTATTTTCCCTTGTATTAATAACATACACAAGTGATGAAATCCATTCAATAACTAGTTCTGACAAATGAGATGATAAATAAAAATAATAATAATAATAATTTGAATTTTACAAGTTAAAATTTGAACTTGTAAGAGCTTGAGGAGTTCATGGAAAGCCTATTATGATTCTGTTTCGATAATTTGAACCGCTCATTTTGTAGATCTCTCCATCTATATTATCCATAAAAATAATTACTTTGATTTGCTACCCCCACATTTGCATCCCCATTTACCGTTGCATGGTCCTCGCAAAATTTTTTTACGACGACTTATGGCTGTCACAAAAAATAATTTTTTTAATTGTGAATCGTAATATTTTTATATTTATCTTAAAAAATAAATGATTTATTTTTAAAAATCTACTTGACATTTATTTTTTTTTTGAAACAAACATGATAAAGTATTATGTTTATCAAATTGATCTATTTTTTTAAAAAAAATAATATATATTAAAAATCTTACAAAATAAATAATTCAAATTATTAAAATAAAATCCGTGAGTCCACGAGCCTTAAAATTCTCTCAATTTGCATTGTGTTTGGTTTATTTTCTGAATTCATTTTTTTTTTAAATTGAGTTTTTTATTTTTCATATTTTTTTTATTTTTAGTGAATATTTTTCAAATTTTAAGCAATGTTTTTTTTTAAAAAAAATTAGATACACCTTACTTAGATGTATCTAAAAAGTAAAATAATTTTCAAAAAATATTTTAAAAAATCAATAAATACACAAGAATATAAAAATGTATTGAATTTTCGTATTTTTTTTTAATATTCTTGGTATTTAGTAATTTTTTTAAAGATTTCTCTTACTTTAAGTGTATTTAAGGTAGGTATATCTAAATATTAAAAAAAATTGTTTTAAATATTTAATAAAATCAGTGGAAAAAAAAAACAAAAAAATTTAATTTTTTAAAAAGTGAAACTAAAAAAATGGTAATTGTATATTTAAAGTGCTCAAATATTCATATTGGCTAGTTAACCTGATCCATGCACAGACTTCAAGGAACCTGCCGTAATTGAATTTTTAAATGGCAATAATAATGTATATTCACTAAATAATAATGTATATTCACTAAACACCATTACAACATATCATTAGGCTCTCTCGCTCTCTCTCATCAAATTATATTTTAAATTACAGCCTTTGATTCCAAAAAACAATCATGATTCTTAAGCCTCTGTTTGGCAAGTTGGTTTTCAGGCTTTTTTAATTATTTTAGCCATAAAAAATAAAATAGGTTATTTTAGCCATAACAAACAAAATATCACATCCAACCCATAATTATTACATTCTTCTCTCACAAAAAAGTCAAAAAAGTCAAAAAGTCAAAAAGCCCTTCCCAAACCAAACTTTTTAACCCAGGCTAAAATAACCAAAAAAATCAAAAAGCCAAAAAGTCAACCCACTTCCCAAACCAAGCCTAGTTTGTTTATTAAGATATGTTGGTAAACAATAATGCTTTAATTAATGTGTCACTTTTACATTAGTCACAATATGTATGGTTAAACCCATTTAATCAATGAATTATGATAAACAAAATAACAAATTAAGTATAATATATAAATATAATTATTATAAGCGTTCCCGTTGACAAATAAATAAATGAAGATATATGTATATGGTGTTGTCAATTTAGTCCCACCTTGCTCCTCCGAAATTATTTTGGAGAGAAAAGTTAGGAATCATGAAATTTTTTTTCATGAAAATGATAATAAAAGATTTATGATCTTTGCATTACCTTAATTAGTGTGTGGTGTTTTATTCTGAGTGTAATCTAAAGATCACAAAGCTTTCATCACTATTTTCATGAAAGCTTTTCATGATACATAGTATTGCTATATTTTGAAAACGAAAGGTTCAACTGGGGGTTAAAATGTTCAGTTTCAATCTCCATCACCTTAGATCCAAACAGTCCTAGTATCATCCTCCTCTCCTTCCAAGCAGGCAAATTATGTTTTCTTTTATTTGCCAAAATTAGCAATTCTACAACTACTACTACACTTATCCATATGATGCTAGCTAGCCCAGTTCTTCAATTCCATTATTATCTACCAAACACAAGGACATGTTTACAAAATTTATGTCAATTAATGTACTCAGTAAGATAAATGGTGCTGAATATTTGAGGTGTTTTTTTTTTTTTATTTAAAATTTTTAAATTTTTATTGTGTGAGACTGTGCTGAGTTATTTGGTGTTGAAAAAAATTAATTATTTAGGAAATTGGAGGAGATATGCTTTTAACTTATACTTTTAATTATCAATTTTTAACTTATAATAAATTACACCAAACAGGCTTAATGTGCTTTTGAAATTAAATTCTTGTATGATAAAACATACATCGTAAATAAATTTGAACAATATATTAAGAGTAATATTATAAATCCAGACTTAATTACTTAAAAATTATACAGAATTGTTATATTATGATTCAGATTTATTTTATATATGGACCCTACACAAATTTAATCTCAACCACATAATTCTTATTCTGGGTACATTCCGAGTTTGTGATTGGATTCATATAAAAAATGATATACATACATAATTTAAGACAAGAATGATGTAACTAGAATTCTTGTAATTATATATGAATCAAAGGCTAAATTTGTTTGGCGGATTAAGTTGGATGAGATTGTTAATGAGAGAATGGTTAATGAAAAGATTATTAATGTGAGGATTGTTAGTGAGAGATTAAGTAAAAATGTGTTTGTTTTAAGGGTAAATTACATTGACACCCCCTGAAGTTTATGTTTATTACAGTTCTCCCCCTCACCTTTGGGAAATTACATCCCCCTCTCTGAAGTTTAAAGTTTCATTACAGATTGTTCCCTCAGTTAGTTGACTGTTAAGTCAACTAACAGATTTTGCTGATGTCAGCAATTTAATTTTTTTTAAATACCAATTTTGCCCTTACTAGGTAAATTGTATTGACACCCCTCACATTTTAAAAATTACAATCCCCTTCCCAAGGTTTAAAGTAATATTACCAATTACCCCATCGGTTAGTATTAGTTGAAAAAAAATTAATTGAAAAAAAAATTAATTGGAAAAAAAATTATTAGAAATTTTTTTTGTTAGTCAAATTTTAAATTTATGTTTAAAAATCAACGTAAACTCATTTTTTGAATTTACGTTTTTTCCTCAAATTTACAAATTGAGACAACCATTTATAAACCAAAAAAATTATCAAACAAGTTTTTATGACAGTTTTTTAAATTTTTGTAAATATAAATTGAAAATTGAAAATTAAAAACGAAATGGTTACCAAACAGGTCTCAGATGATAAAAATGCCGTAAAATTAACAAATAATTAAATAAGTTACCAATATAACATATTATTAAAAGATTTTTAGACTATGTATGGTTTGATTTTTAGAATTTTTTTTTAAAAAAATTAAAAATTAATTTGGTGAAGAAATAAAAAATAAAAAATAATTATCATTTTTATATAACTTTTATCTTTCGAGTAGTTAGAAATAATTTTTTACAAATTAAATATATTTCTTCATATTTATTTTTATTAAATTAGTTTTTTTTTTTTTTTAAATGTCAAGGGGGATCCGTATTAAATTGAAACCTCAGGGGTGTCAATGTAATTTATCCTTTAAAGTATATGTAAAAGTTAAGGGTAAATAAGTCATTTTAACTTAAAAGTTAACACCGTCAAATAATTACAGTGATAAGGGGGGTTAGTGTAATTTCTCAAATGTGAGAGGAGGAACTGTAATAAACATAAATTTCATGGGATGTCAATGTAATTTACCCTTGTTTTAATGATAGTAAGAGAGATGATTAGTGATGGAATTATTAAATTATTTTTATATAAAATAAAAATAAAATATTTCTATATTAAAAAAAAATCTAAAACAAATATAAAAAAATTAAAAATAACAGATTGCACTTGGGTTAAAAAAAAGAAAAAAGAAAAAAGAAAAAAGGAAGGGGGGATAAGTGCATCTTAATCCCCTCACTATTTTTTCAATCCCAGTTCATATGAAGACAACTTAGGCCCCGTTTGGTAGAGCTGTAGGAAAGTGATTATGGATCTGTTTGGGAAGGGCTAATTTGGCTATTTTAGCCACAAAAGACAAAATAGGTTATTTTAACCATAAAAAATAAAACATCATATCCAACCCATAATCATTACACTCTTCTCTCACAAAAAAAACCAAAAAAGTCAAAAAGTCAAAAAGTTCTTCCCAAACCAGACTTTTTAACCCAGGCTAAAATAGCCAAAAAAGTCAAAAAGTCAAAAAGCCAACCCACTTTCCAAACCAACCCTATAACTTATAGCTTAACAGCTTATACCTTATAACTGTGAACATAAGTTAATTTTTGACTTATAAATTAAGCTCTCCTCCCCCACTCAAAGAATAAGTTAAATTTTGACTTATAAAAAACTATCAACTATTTTTTAAACTGAATCAAACACATCAAAATAACTTAAATTAAACTAAAAACAAAAATAAACTGAAAATAAGCTAGAAATAAGGACTATCAAACAATGCCTTAATCTTGTTTGAATGTGGGAGTAATACTCCATCTGGAATAGTAATCCCCCTCCTCCACAAGAAAGCCACAAAACAAGCTACAGTGGAACCTACCTACTTACTATTCCAATCCCACCTTCTAACTTGCAAAACAAATATGACCAAACTGATGAATATTTTGACTACTAATAAATGACTATAAATGAAATATATCATTCGTGTATGAGTTTTATGTATGTTTATTCTATTTGTATAATATCATTCTTTTGAATATATTAAATATTTTTAATCAATTCTGTCTAAGTAGCATTTAGGGTTCGTTTAGGATATAAATTAGTTTTTTTTGACCAATTTAACTTAGGTCTAAAAGGTCTTATTTAAAATAAACTTTTTAATTTTTATAAAAAAAAATAATTATAATTTAAATATAATATTTTATTCTATTAATTTTTTAATTCATTTTATCTTTTTATCACTATTTTAGACACACAAGCTCTTCCCAACCGAGTGCTTAATCATCTACCAAACATTAGTCGCACATGCACCGCTTCATCACCATATGACACATGGTCCATTACACCTGTGCATTTTCCCTATAAATATTGCTCTTCACAATCACTCTTCTCATAATTTCAAATTTCCTCTCTCTCTCTCTCTCATCCTCAGCATTTCTTAAAGAAATGACTCTTATGAGTAGGCCATATTCTTACTCAAAGATGGAAAGCGAAGACCCAGAAGAGATAAAGCATAGAAGAGCACAGTTCTTGATCTACAAAGCACTAGAGAAAGTGGATTCTCAGAGAAGACCATCATGGTTGAGAGTTAGAATCTGCAAACTGAAGATTAAGATTGGGAAGAGATTGAAGAGGTTAAGGAAGAGCATGTTGTTAAGCATGTCTAGAGCTAAAAATGGTGTTTGCAAACAAGTTATTTGTCAATGGAAAACATGGAAGCGCTTGTTCCGCAGTGGTGGACAGGCCATGTTCAATCTTCCTCCTGTGTTTGCTTGAGAAATTTTCTCTCTTGTTTTCAGTTTCTGTTTGTTTGCCAAGAAAAAAGAAACAAGAATGTTACCAAACGGGTATTTCAATTTAGTCATGAGATTGATTCCCTTGTTTAATCATATTTTCGCCAATGGTTTGTTGTCTTACGTTGTAATTTGCTCTGCAATGATTCTTCTGCAAATCTGGCGTGTTTTTTTTTCCCCAAATTTTTGTGTTAGAACTCGTTTGGCAATATTACTTTTTCACTTAAAAGTTAAAAAGTCACTAATAAAAAAAATTAAAAAGTCAATAATTTATACTAAAAAATTAAAGATTTCATTTTCTCTTTACTTTTTGTACATCTTTTCGTAAAAAATTAAAAAATTATCCTAAACATACTAATTTTTGTATATCATATTTTAATAAAAAAGTTAAAAAAATTATTAAAAAAGTGTGTTCCTAAACAAGGCTACAAAGCATTAGGAAACAACAATATTACATACTCAAAATTTTTAATCATAATTATCAATCAATTCATTCAAATTTATTATAAATGAATGTTATACTCACTAAATTTAATCTTAACCATACACTTAGGAAATATAAAGTTACAAATTTTTTAGTTGAATTTATTGTCAATATGACACTTGTGATAGAATTTGAACATATAACCTCCATCCAAATAAGATGCAAAAGTTTTGATTAGATTAGTCCTAATTGGTAATATCATTTTTTTCTCCTAAATTTAACGATTATTTTTGTGCTTGTGTTGTATGATTTCATTTGGAAGAAATGAGAATTAATTGTGAGTCTATAAATGACATGAGAGCCTCGAACTGATCAATCATCCTTTGAAAGAGCTAAGCTTTGCACAATTTGGGGGATGAGCTGGTGTATGTATGTGAGAGAGAACATGGTTTGCAAGTTTATGAGAAGGAGGAGGAGGAGGGAGAGGATGGAGGAGGGGCGGAGGAGGAGGGACTGGAGGGGGCCAACATATCGGGGTGGAGGCGGAGGCGGGGCGGGGGCTGCGAGGCAGAGGCTGCGACGACGATCGGCGGATGCGGGGCTGCGACGATCGGGCAGAGGCGACGGCGGAGGGCTGCGACGGACGACCTGCCTCCTCTCTCTCTCTCTCTCTCTCTTTCTCTCCCTCTCCTCTCCCTCTGTTTCAGACCAGTGACGAAAAAGAAGAAGAAGAAGAAAAAAAAAAAAAAAAAAAACCCAAAACGACGTCGTTTTGGTCGAGCCGTTCGAGCCACGATAATTTGAGCTACGAAGTATTTTCCTTTTCCAAATATCTACACGAGCAGGAGTGTTACATGAGATCCACAAGTGGGTCTTACATTCCTGTAAAATATTTATAATAAAATTTTTAATAGAATTTTTAAGATTTCTAATGTTAGTCTACTGTTTTTTTCTTTGAGGCAAAGCAATGGTTACTGCCTAATATCTTTTAGGTGAATTGCATTCACCTCTTTTAAAATTTGGAAAAATTATAATTAATTTTATATTTTTATATAATTATATTATTTTTTAATAAAATTAAAACGATCGACATTAAGATAAATTGCAAGTATTTATTAACATAAAAAAAAGTTATACTTATACATTTTAATATAAAATAGATGATAATATCATTTTTTTTATCCATACGATTAATGTAATTATAATAAATATGTAATTATAATAATGTAATTAATGTAATTATAGCATATTCCAAACAATCCCAAGTCACACACATTTTTTTTTTTAAAAAAAAAATGTAATTATAATAAATATGTATGACTAACTGTATCTTTTTAAATATCAAAAAAAATGTGTGTGACTTGGGATTGTTTGGAATATGTTATATAAGTACACTTTTAGACTTTTTGATTAAAAAAGTAGAGAAAAAAATGTATATTTGGAATAACTTTTTAAAAGATGTGTAATAAAATATTTTAGTAAAATTAAAATGATCATTCTATCCTTGTTGACTTTTTAACTTTTGAGTAGTTGAATTCAAAAGACAAAATAATAATTTTGCCTTTTAGGCTTCTCCTATAAGCTTCCCTCAAATAGTATAGATTTTTTGATTTTTTTTAATAATTTTTTGACTTTTCAACTTTTGTAAATTATCAAAACCAAACAGTGCCCGGATGCAATCTTTATGGTATGATCAGCTATACTGATTTCTTTCAATTATGAAAATGTAAGTTAAAAAAACTTAGGGTCCTGTTATGGTGTGCAACTTACGCCTTATACTTATGTTTTTTCTGTTTGCAGTCATGCTTTTGTTTTCACCTTCCACTTACACTTTTTGTGTAAGTGGCACATGGTGTGCAACCTTGAGGGTTGCACACTTAAGAAAAGTCCAAAAACTTAGGGTTGGTTTGGGGTGTCCTAAAAAAGTGTACTTTTTGTCTTTTTAGGAAAAGATATGCAGAAAAGTAGAGAGGTGATGTGATGGAAAAAAGATAAAAAGATGGATTATATAGGTTATGCCAAACCTAGCCTTAATAAGAAAGTGGTAGATCATCTATATTGTTTCTTTATATCTTTATCTATATTACTTCTTAATATGTTATTTGGATTTCTTTTAATTTCACATCCCAATTTAAGAGAACTTGAGAGACATGTATAGGGATGACAAAAATATCTTGATCCGTTGAGTTCTAACTCCCTCCAACCCTAATGAGATGGGTTTGAGAATGGTTGAATAAGGTGATTAGGTTCGGGTTGGAGTAGGAGAGAGTATTTTTTTACTCAAACCCTACCCGACCTATAAATATAGTAATAACTAAATAATAATATTACATATATATGTAATGTGTATAATATATTGTTAATTTTTTTATAGAATATATATATATATATAATATCTATTGAATTTTTATTATGTTATATATAATATATATATTTTTAATTATAAATGGAAAATTTACCTATAAATTTCAATGGTAATCCGTTTAGTCTCAAGAATTTTTTTTATAGACCAATTAATCCTATTGATTTCATAAAATAGATGTAATATATTATTTGAAAATTAGATTTATGGTTATATTCTTATTTCTATTATGTTTTTATTTATTTATTTATTTATTTGTGTGTTAAAAAGGTAATATACACAATTTATGAGAATCAAATTTGAGATAAATTTTTATATGAGAATCTTTTTTATTTAAAAAATATTTCAAAAGGAGTACAAAAATGACTTGAAATATGGGATTCTTCAAATATTCCAAAATGATGTGAGATTTTTTAAAAATTTTAAAAGAAGTATAAAAACTTCTTAGTAAGTTTTGAATAAATGTATAATTTCAAACTATAACATTCCAATCTAACACTAAAAAAAACTCTTTAGTGTACTTTTTCTAAAAAAAAAAAAAAAAAAAAAAATCCTTAATTTAATACTTCAATATAACACAAAAAAAAATTCCTTAGTATATTTTTTCCAAGCGTAACACTCTAAAAAAAACTCCTTAATATAACACTCTAATATAACACTTCAAAAAAAAAAAAAATATATATGTGGACTTCTTCAAACCATTCCAAAGGGATGTGGGATTTTTCAAATCATTTCAAAAGGAGTATAAAAATTACTTAGAAAGTTTTGGACAAACGTATAATTTCAAACTGTGAGTGTTACGTTTGGAAAAAATACAGTAAAAGAATTTTTTTTAGTATTTTTGTATGTGTTACATTGGAATGTTATGTTTGGGGCTACATTGATTGGAGTGTTGCGTTTGTGAAAAGCACACTAAGAATTTTTTTTTGTGTGTTACATTGGAATGCTATGTTTGAAAAAAGTACATTTAGGATTTTTTTTTTCCTTGAAGTGTTACGTTTGGGGTTTTTTAGTGCGTTATATTAGAGTGATACGTTATTAGAGTATTATATTTGAGTGTTACATATTTGTTCATAATGTGAGATTTGTTTTAGAATGAGAAAAAATCCAAAACGTCTACAGTGCGGATTGTCTAAATGTGTAATTTTACATTTGCAGAAACCCACTTTTATTCCAAAAAAATTAAATCCAAACGTGTAAGTGATTACCCTTTTGTGCAATTTTCACTTTAATAGGACTTTTGGGTTCATAAGAAAAAAATAAAAGAATAAACAGTTCATAAGATCATATTTTGGGATTTATTAGTACTTCACCCATTATAAATAGTGTTTTATAGTTTTAATTATTAAATTTTAATATTATTGTTAAATTTCTTATTGTGTTGCAGATCGGGTAGGGTTGGGAATGAGGGTTATATTTGCGGGTTTGGGTAGGGATGGGGAAGTTGGGGGTAGGTGCAAGCGGTGGAAATGTGCATGGGGTAGGGACCCCTAACCCATACCCTACCTGTTATCATCTCTAGACATGTGAAGCTCACCATAGATTCTATTTTGATAATTCAAATTATTCATTTTGTAATGCCCTTAATATATATCATTCATGGAAAAAATGAATTTGATCCGATAGAAAAAATGAATTTGATCCAATAGAAAAAATGAATTTGATCCGATAATCGTAACATTTTTATTTTATTGCATTTGTGTTCGAAAAATGAATGAGAAATATATTTTTTGAAAATAGACTATCTATTTTTTTAAAGACAAATATAATAAAATGAAAAAATTATAATTATCAAATTGACTTAATTCTTTTCATGGATGATATAAACTGAGGGTTTTACGAAATGAATTGTTTAGATTATTGAAATAAGACCCGTGGTGTAATCCATGAATCTCTCAAATTCTCTCAAATTGAGATGTAAACTTGAGAAAAATCAACCCTATCCAAAAGACATCCTCAATGGTACGATATGTTAAAAACTTTGAGACATAATTTCGAGGCAAAATTGTGTGGTTGAGATTGCATTAATTACAAAAATAATAAGAATTTTGTACATAAGGAAAATCTCGTGCCTTTGTGTAGTTGAGCTCTCAAAGGGTACATGTATATTTAGATTGAGTACATATATTTATATGAGTGAATAGATCCAACCAGGTTAGGTAAAGGGGAAGCTTGCCAATTTATTTATTTATTTATTTATTTTTGTGTTTAGTGTGTCCGGATAAATTTATGCATATCTAGACTAATCCCCTTCTCGATTCAATCAAAGATAGACATCACATTGGGATTAAAAATTTCACAAAAAAATTACTTTTTATGACTTAAACCTAAGAATTGAACCATAAACAATTGTACAAAAAGTACACCTATCAATCACTAGGACAACCACCAGATTAGAGCATCTCTAATGATAATGATAAAGGTTATAATAGTATTTGTCATTGCAATAATTTGACAATGAATAGTAAAAAATTACCAAATTACAAAATGATGTTCCAACGGTTACATGCCATTTTGGCAAATCTTAACTGACTTTTCATCCAATTTTGTAGTTGTTGTTTGGATATAGATTTTTTAGTGATTTTCTAATTGTTTATTTTTCTATCTTTGTGACTTTTTTTTAAAACTTTTTTTAAAAAAAATTAAATATTTACATTATAGCCGACTAGACAAATATAAAAAATTAGAAAAAATTGATTTTTTTTTTTTTTTTTTTATATAATTCACTCCACCAAAAAAATATACGACTACAAATTTTTTTTTTTTTAAAAAGGCAAATTACAGCAATGGTCCCTATAGTTTACTCGTGGTTTCATTTTGGTTCATGTACTTCTAATTGCATTGATTTTGCCTCTACAGTTTGATTTTTGGCTCTATGTGGTCTAATAGTTAACAGCCGTTGGCTTTTTGGATGGAAACTCACGCATGCCTTGCACGTACAGGACTTGCAAGGGAAAGGTTGTTATTTCAAAATCACACAATCAACAACACCACCACAAGCAAAATAAGTTTCCCTTATTGGCATATTATCAAACACATTAATAAAATCCAGAAAAACCTGAAGCATACAAAGCTAATGCAAATCTGTAACCACATATAAATCTAAGTAGAAAGAGCACTAAGAATTCGTAGCCATGAGGTGTGTCCAATCATACCAAATGAAGAGAAAAATGATATCCAATGTCTTGCGGATGGTAGGATTCAAACCACATAAATTTTGTATATACAATTGCATACGGAAGTCACAGCATTTGTGTTGCAACACACGGGAATTCCTGCTTCCGAGAATTGAAGCAACAAACAAATAGCAATGACACATACTTTTAAAGAGTAAAATTACACCACCAAGTAGTTCTAATGGGTAACTCAATGACACATAAAATTTATACAACTAATTTTCACGGCTTTTATGAGGCATATTGTCAAACAGGTGTGGTACAAGGTGTATCCATGGACAGACAATCAGCTACAAAACAAAGAATCATACACAGCTCAACTAGTAGCAGATTATGCCAAACTAAAAAAAAAAAAAAACATAAAAAAAAAAACAAAAAACTAGAGATAGGGTTGTTGAGGAGCAAAGATCAATAGTGGTGGCCATAGACAGCCCATAATCCTCAGTCAGCTTGTCGACATCGGTGTGAATACCCACACCCACAAAAGTGTAGATAGGGTTGTTAAGGAAGTCAAAGAGGGATTGGGGGATTTGGAAGGAGTAGATGAGTTGGAAGATGAGGCATCGGCAGTCGACGCAGAGTTAGAGAGTGGCGGCAGGGTTATCATGGAAACGGTTGTTGGGTCGCCACTCGATGTTGAGGTTGACGATGAGGCGGTGAAGAAAAGGACGATGGATGGTTGTGATTTCAGAGATCCAGGAGTGAATGAGGAAGGGAGAGCGAGTGACAAGGGTGTGGATTTGATTGGTGAAGAAGGTTACGTCGTGGGTGTCGTTGGGTAATTGTTAGTTGACAATGTCGAGATTTGTGGTTACTGTTGCCATTGATGGCTTTGGAGAGAGAAGGGTTTGATTCAGAGAGAGAGAGAGAGAAGAGTGGAGAAGAACTAAAAAGAAATAAATCAGAGAAAGGGAGGAGAGAGAGAGAGAGAGAGAGAGAGAGAGAGAAAAGACTTTCCCCTGGCTTCATTTACGGATTGATTGGTTTCATCCCGTACGTGCAAGGCACGCATGGGTTTCTGTCCAAAAAGCCAACGACTGTTAATTATTGGACCACATAGAGCCAAAAATCAAATTGTAGGGGCAAAATTGATGCAATTAGAAGTATAAGGACCAAAATGAAACCACGGGTAAACTATAGAGACCATTGCTGTAATTTGCCCCCCAAAAAATTATTAACTACATTAAAATTACATGGACCACTACATTACGTTGCAAAATAAAAATCATATTTAAAAAGAAATAATGAAAATTACATTGACAAATAAATGACATTGCAAAATTAAAAAATACATTCTCCCGTGATTATTCATTAGGAGCTAGGAAAAAATAGTAATTTGGGTTGTTGATATGTGCAGACCATTGGGCGAAAATCTCATTTTTGCGCATTATGTAATATGTTTTCGTTTGAGGGTCCAAATGAGAAATGTCTGTAGTTATTATTAAATGTTCTTCATTTTTAATCTCAAGTTCTTTCATCTCCTGTGATGCTTAAATCACTTTTTCTTCTCTTTTAGTTTTTTTCATTTCCTTTTCAGTAAGGTGTTGGTTAAATGTTTCCAACAAGTTGTTAAATTTGTGAATTTCAGCTTCAACAGCTTGACTTTTTCAAAGCAATTCTTTTGCAGATTTCCTACCCATAGGCCTTTTACCCCTTGCATATACACTACTCTCACCAATTGAATTATTACCAATAGTTGGATTGTTATTAACACTTGGACTATTATCGTCTTCAAGAGAAATGCAGTTATCCCTAAGAAATTCGGGGGCTAAATCAGGGGAAAATGGTATATGTATTCTTGACTTCACTGTGTTCGTATGAGCTATATCTTGCCACCTGATATTGTTTTGCAACACTTGCCAACAATGTTCAAAAGGAAAATATATATTTTTTTCATCTTGATGGTATAAAAGTTTTGTTTGAAGCATCTGTATGGATAAAATATTAAATTAATTAATTAGTTAATTTTTATACGATATGAAATAAAAAAAAAAAAAAAACTAACATAATAAATGAAGATAAAATCTTACTATCAGGCTGTTTGTTACAAATTTTGGGATGTGATTATAACTTATTTTGATTTGGGTGTATGTACTAGACTGTTTGGTGCAACTTCTATTTATATCTTATTAGACAAAAATAGCTTAAACAAACTAAAAAAAGCTGATTATTTGAAAGTTGGAGTAGAGGTGCTTTTAGCTTCTGCTTTCTGATTATTAACTTTTAACTTAAAAAAAGCTCCACCAAACAGGGCTTATATTAACTTGAGACATCCCACTTGGGTGTAGATTTTCAACTTGCGCTAAATACCTATGAAATTTGTTGGAACATTTCATGATTATAATCCATCGAGATTGGATAGATATTTGTGTTCTTGACTGATCATTCTAAAATGAGCAATAATTTTCATAAATTCTCCCCCAAAAGTGAGGATACGATTGTGAATTGCCAACAATTGAATATTTAGAAATGTGATACCAAGCTTTACAAAGTGTCCCATCTTCATCAATGGTGAATGATTTTCCTTTTCCTCTCTTTGTTTTTTATGAACCTTCCATAGTGATTATGTGAAAAAATTATAAATAAAAATGTAATTTGTGAGGTTTGTTGTGAAATGAAATTGAGAAAAAGAGAGGAGAAAAAGGAAAATATAATTTCTAAGGCTTGCTGTGAAATGAAATTACGATTGAGGGTTCGTGTTTATAGAATTACAAAATATGACCCCTTTTTTTTTTTCTTCTAAATATGGCCATTGAGAATTTTAAAAAATATGGTCGTTTATTTATAGCCGTTGTGCTTCTGCAAAGTTGATTTTATTTATTTAATAATTATTTTTTTTTATGAACAAAATAGCATAACATGGGGCAATCCAACCGTTGATTAAATAACAATCCAATGGCTGAGATCTATCCTCTAGAATGATCTGCACATATCTCAAGAGAAAACCCCTCTCTGGAATGATCTATCCTCTTGCTCTCTTCACTGTGTTTGGCTGAAATGAGAGCATCTCTCTCCTTGTCTTTCTCTCTTTAATGTTCAACTTTATCCATAGCAGCCATGACCCCCCTTTTCTCACATTTTTCATCAGAAACCCCTTTCTCTCTTGCTCTCTTCACTGTGTTCGACTAAGATGAGAGCATTTCTCTCTCTCTCTCTCTCTCTCTCTCTCTGGTGTTCAACTTCATCCACAGTAGCCACGGCCCCCCTTTTTCACATTCTTCATTAGAAACCCATTTCTTTCTTGCTCTCTTTACTATGTTCAGCTGAGATGAGAGCATTTGTCTCTCTCTCTCTCTCTCTCTCTCTCTCTATCTCGTTCAACTTCATCCACAGTAGCCACAGTCTTCATTTCTCACATTCTTCATTAGAAACCCCTTTCTCTCTATTTTCATTTTGATCATCACCACTACCAGACGTGATCTCCAAAAACAGTCCTCTTTCTCTCTCTTTCAACTGCGGCAAAGCACCAAAGAGGTCAGATAAACTCTATGACTCTTTACCATGAACTGCTCAAGTCTCTCTCTCTTTCTCTCTCTTATGCGCGCGCGCACACACACACACACACACACAATATATATATATATAATATACATATACAAATATATATAAATGTTGGTGTTGAATGGCTATTTTAGTGGTTTGTCTGATCTCTACTTTTTCGTTGCAGTTTTTGGTAAAGTGTTGAAGGAGCTGAGGGTTTCGATGAAGCTTGGACTTTTTTACGAAAAATGATTAATAGAAAGACACATATCCGTATGTTTGTTTCCTTCTTTCTTGATTCTTGGGTTTCAAATTTTTTCTGTTTATTTACTGAGAAAATGGTACCGAGTAAATAAAATTGAAAATTTTGGATAGTAAAGGTTTCTATTTTTTGGTACTTAAGAAATTTTAAGCAAGAAAGAAAAAGGGAAAAAAAAAAGAAGAGTTATTTTTTTTAAGGTCCTTGATATTTAGATTTTATAGCATAAAGGACACTCAATATTTTCATAATGTCTAAGGTCCCTCAACATCGATCCAGAGAAAATTCTCTGGATCGAATTTTGTCTGGACACATCACAGAGAAAATTTCAAATTTCTCTGGACATATCACAGAGAAAATTCCAAACTGGGTAGAGAAAATTAAAATTTCACTGGATTCAAACTCTTTTAACATATATTACAAACAAGTCAAAATCTTTCAAACCCCAAACATCTATAATCTCATGATGAGCTTAAAATTTATTCAAAATCAAACCATTACATATCATGGTTGGTGAGCATTAAAACCAAGAAATATACACAAACAAAAGAATTTCTCTGGTCCAAACTAGAGAAATTCAATGAAAAATTCAATCCACACCAGAGAAAATTCGACTTCACAGAGAAAATCTTACTAGAATTTCTCTGAACTCACTTCAACCTAGAGAAATTCTCTCAGTCCAGAGAAATTCACTTTAACCCCAGAGAAAATTTTTCTGGATTTTTGTAGAACTTTTTAGTTCATAAATTTGTGGGTCATTTGATCAATGGTGAATATTGTAGTGGGTAATTTCAGTCTTGTTTAGATTTGATTTTTGGTTTGTTTTAACTTATTAACAGTTATTGGAATAAATTTATGTGATGATTGGTTTTTTGAACATGTATTCGAGAATTTCTCTGGATTTTATAAAATAATGTTTCTTTAAAATATAGAGAAAATTAAAATGAACCTAGAGAAATTTGAATTTGAACTTAGAGAAAATTGGTCAAAATAAATCCAGAGAAATTTGAATTTATTCCAACAAGTGATAGATTCAAAAAGGCCGTTACTGCGTGTTCTTGCGTCATTGGATCTATAGATCTGAGCAAGTATACTAAATGTAAAATATAAAAATAAGATTTTGTTCGTAATGTTCCTCCAGCGTAAAAGGTTACACTGGGACTGCCTAAAGAATAGAAGTCAAGAAAATATATATATATATATATATATGTTCACACCAAGAGCAAGAAGAGAATTGGATGCATGATATAGAACAACAAATGTAAAAAATGAATCACTTTAGAACTTGATTAGTATTGTTCACCCTTCAGACTAGCAAGAGCATCCAGGTGGTTTCGCACTGATGGAGTAGGCCTTAAGATATCTGAATCAGCCTTCATTCGTTTCTTTATTTTGACACAAGCATGATCATGTAGTGATATACTTGTACTTCGCGAATCTCAGCCAATCACTTGGTTTCTTTTTCTACGGGGGCCAACTGAGCTTGAACCTTCTCCTTGGCATTGGGAGACAGAGATGTGAGCCGCTCTACATCGGCGACAACTTCGACGGCGATGAAATCGACTCCGACGACGATGCTATTTGTGGTGGTGGTGGTGGCAGTGGCCATTGAAGGAGTGAAGTGAGGTTTGGATTTAGAGAGAGAGAGAGACAGAGAGAGATGAATTAGAGAAGGTAGAGAGAGAAATGAGGTTTGTTTTGAGAGAGAAATGAGGTTTCTTTCGATATGCACATCAATACAACAATATTTTGTTGGTTGGATATCATTTATATTTTTTTCCTTAGTTGTTTGTATGAACAAAAAAATTAATATTGTCACACTTTTTATATTAAAATGTATATGAAAATCCTACGTGATTCGTGATTAAATCAAGATCAACTTATTCCAAATCCCAACAATCCAAAACACTTAACCTAAAATCATCAAGCACTTACGAGAGTGATTTTAGTTTGTTTGTTTTTAAGAATAAACAATAAATCGACACAAACGATTTTTTATGTGGAAAAACCACAATTGAAGAACCTTCAATTGTAATAAAAAACCACGGGTGAACCGCCACTAATCAATCCACTACTGAAGAACTAAAAGATTACAAAGATAATACACAAATTACCCAACACAGTCAATTTGTCATCGAATCTTCTGTAACTCTTTCTCCACGCCTTACTAATCGATCAATCCTGAAGTTGATTCCACAACTTCACTTGTCGAATTAACGACTACGTAAAGAATCAAACGCCTTTTGAAACTCTACGTGTTAACCTTCGGATTCCACCGAAGAGAACTCGCTTGAATATGTAGTATCAAACTCTTTGATGTATGAATCTCAACTCACAAGTTTAGAACTCTCTTAAGAACATCAAAGAAAACTTACAAAACCTCAGAAGAAAACTTCAAACAAAACCCTAGAATTCTTAGATCAGATCTAGTAAAAGTAATCCTAAAAAACAACCCCAATAGGTTTAAATAGAAGATCTGGGTCCGCGATCTCCGCTCAAGCTCCACAGTCGGACTGAACAAAAATATGCGTATGACTAAACTGAGATGCGCTCGAGCGTTGGATATTCCACTCAAGCGTAAAATCACATCCCCAAGATTTTTGCACCAAAATATCGAGATCCTTCAATCTCCGCCGAAGACATGACCCGCTCGAGCGGGAAGAACAAAAACACAAAAAATTACATTTTTATCAACACAAATTTTTGTCTCCGGATTTGACAATAACGGGACCTAACAATCTCTCCCTTTGTCAATTCCCGAACAAAACCTTTCTAAACATTGTTCCTTAAGCACACGCACTAGACCGGATTAAAAACAAAAGAAAAAAAAAAACCTCTCAAAACTCGATTAAACACACTACTTGATCAAGAACACATCCATTCAACTTCAACATTCAATTTCAACACATCCCTTCAACGTTGCACCTGTGAAATATCATTCAACATACCAAACAAAACAGTGGAAAAATATAAAATGAAATAGATTAAACATAATATCCACAATGTCCATAATATCCAAACATCACCAAAAAAAAATAAATAAAAATAAAGAGATATACCACCAATGAAACCAAAAACTGTCCAAATGTCCAAATATCCACAATGTCCAATGTCCAAATGAGACCAAAACTGCTGTGCAAAAAACTCCGAATGCCCAAATAACTATGCACAAAATTCTCCCCCTTTTTGTCTGGGAAGCACAAATCAGGCATCAGGAGGCGGTGGCTGCTAAGACTGAATGAGATGAACGAGATGAGTGAGAGTCTGCTCCATCTGACCAAGGCGACCATCAAATGCATCGAAGCGTGCATCCAGAAAATCCAAGCGCCTGGTCATGGCCTCCGCAAAATGTTGAAACTGAACAGGAATATCCGGAGGTGGAATAGTAGCCTCATCACCATCACTTACTGCAGCTGCATCAAACTCGGCCTCCTCAGCAAGACCAGTAGCAACTCCTGCAGAAGGACCAACCCGGGACGACTACCCCTTAATATGAGCCCTACTTTGAGACACAGTTTTCTTTGTAAACGGACGAGAAGGAAAAGCAAACTCATCATCTTCTAGGACAGGAGCCCTAAGGTCAGACAAAAGTCAGTTGATTAGGCAACCGTAGGGAAGGCCAAGCTGTTTATGCCCATGAGCACCGATCATCTTTTTTATAATAAGAGAGGCTAGATCAATAGACTGGTGACGGGCAATACAAGACAAAATGAATCCTTGGTCTTGTTTGACCTTAGATGAATGTGTGGTCACAATAATGTTGGCGCATACAATCAGATTAAGCAGTCTGAACTCCGGAAGAAGTTCAAACTGTTTAATCAAACCTCCTTTAGGCCAATGGCGGGCAACGCCACACAATTCCTTAGCCACATCATCAAAATTACAAGTAGGATAGTCGGGAACAGGGAAAGGATAATGCTCGGGAAAGACCTGCTTAATCTTAAGGAGCTGACGAATTAGGGCATAATGGCTTTAGACCGGACCCATGTTGTGAAAGATGGCTCAAAATCCCGAATACCCTCCATATTACAATAGAATTCTCGAACCCAATCGAGATTCTGACGCCCAGAAAAAGATAAGACTAAGTCTCCACCGAGAGGGTCGAACAAGGGACAAATGTGGATGGATTCAAAAGTATCAGCCTGGACATTTCTCTCTAAATGAACTGTACGACTCTCAAAAGATGTATGAAAAGACTTGGACTGTTTGGCGGATTGAAACCTTACAGAATTAAAGGTAGGTCGAGACACTGCAGCCTTACGGCGTTTAGGAGTAGAAGTAGACATGACTAGGGGAGACACCATTACAACCAACAAACCAACAAACCCAAAAACCAAACCAAACCAAACCAAGACCAACAAATCATTAGTAATAAGTAAAATAATAAAGAATGAAAGCCAAAATCACAAATCATAAGAAAGATGCAAGGCAAGATATGGCAAAGCAGGGCAGAGCAATGTGATGAAATTCATGAACCATGAGGCATAACATGATAGGCATAGTCGAAGGCATGAGTGTTAACACACTATGAAGCACTAATGAGAAACTAAAACATGGCAAAACCAGACCCAAAACACATACCAACTGTGAGCACATTGAACTTAAACCCAAATAAGAACCAGTAAGACAAGAGACCATAGAGACATTACCAAAAAGTAACCCTAGTCCGACTGACACAACAAAAAAAACAAAAAAATACACCATGAAACAGACAATATAACACAGTGCAAGTGTGTGAGACAAGAGAACAAACTGAGACACAGAATACACAAGAAAAAAACACGAAACCCAACTCCCATTGTAGCCGATTACAGAAAAAAATAGAGAAGAATAGATGAAAAACTTTACCAGAGATGAAATCGGCAAGGAAGACCAAGGAGGAAGATGGAATCGAGCCCAATCACTACCATATAACAAACCCTAAGTCGGAGAGATGGGAAAAAGGGGGAAAAAATGACCTGAAGAGTCGAAGGAGGGAGTTAAATACAAAATAGGTGCGCTGAAAGGCGATGACACCGCCGAAAGGTAAAGAAATGCAAGCGGAAGCCAGCTCGAGTATGAAGACGGCGGCTCGAGAGCAAAAACCCTTCGTAATCGCCAAACCAAGAACAAATCGCAGCAGTGTGAAAAATACGCCGGCGTAAATAAATTCCGCTCGGCGAATTTTTTTTTAAAATTAAAATAAAAACACCTAGGAAGTCTTGTAACAAACAAGGAGACCAAGTGTCAGACTATACCACAAAGACAAGAAAATCCATCAATTATGAGTCCTGAAAATTTGAGAAAGGAGATGAAACACCAGATCATGAACAAAACAGATAGTATTAAATCAAAGCCATAAGCATCATGAGAATGCATAACTCAAAAACACACATGAGAGCTCACATAAACGATGTGTGTGTGTGTAATCCTTGAGAGCCACAAAGCTAGAGTTAATCCTAGTAGTGATCTGATGGCTGGACCTCCAACACGAGTAACTGACCATCACATAGAAAAGTCAAACCACTAGGAATCACGGGATATTTGTTGAGTAAATGCGGAAGCTCCCCCTCAAGGAATGATCTCTTTTTTTTTTTTTTTTTGGTGGGCACTCACTGGTGGCATACACGCAATGAGATCATGAAGTAAATGAGTATGGGCATTCAGAATGAGCTATGAACAAAGATGAAAAAGATCTTGTAAGCAACATGAGCAGTGTTCATATAACATTTTGATGCAAAAGATATCAGGACTCAATCACAATGAGATTATCACATCCAAGAACAGTAAGTCAACCACTCACACTCACCTCACATAAAAAAAAAAAAAGGAAGCAACCTAGTTACTGAGCATTACATCCAAGGTCTTTCTAAGAAATTCAAATCGAAGAAGATCAAGGGGTTTTGTAAAAATATCAGCTTTTTGATGCTCAGTAGGAACATGTTCCAAAACAACAAGGCCTTCATCCACTAACTCTCGAATAAAATGATGACGGATGTCAATATGTTTGGTGCGAGAGTGTTGGACTGGATTTTTTGAAATGTTTATGGCACTTGTGTTATCACAAAAAAGAGTGAGAGTGTTCTGTTCTATACCATAGTCATGAATCATTTGCTTAATCCACAACATTTGTGCACAACAACTTCCTGCAGCAATGTACTCAGCCTCAGCAGTGGAAAGAGAGATGGCATTTTGCTTTTTACTATGCCAAGAAACCAGATTATTCCCAAGGTAAAAACACCCCCCGGATGTACTTTTCCTATCATCAGCACACCTTGCCCAGTCGGCATCAGAAAAACCAGTAATTTCAGCTGTAGTATCAGTGAAAAACCAAACCCCATACCCCAAGGTCCCATTTACATACTTGATGATGCGTTTTACCGCAAGAAGGTGAGACTCTTTAGGACTGGCTTGTTACCGGACATATGATGAGAGCACCCACTATCAAGATACCACATGTATGAGTCACGTGCTTTTAGAGCAGTGTGAGCAACAAAACAAGTCAAATCATCTTTTTTAACCCAAATCTTTTTAGTCTTGGTGTTCTGCCTAGACATGTAAAGTTGTCTCCTAACCCAAAAAGTATTAGAATTTCTACCCTTTTGAGACACCTTACCAAACAGTTCAAAACAGTAAGGACGAATATGGCCATACCTACCACAGTGATGACAAATAAAAACAGGTTTTACCTCCCTTTTGTTGATCTTACCAGCTTTTGCTTGATGAAGAGAATGATCAACCTGGTCTATCTTCAATTTTCCCTTTGCTTGAGTCTTCAAGTTATGTGAGGTAGAGGCCTGTCCCTTGTGAGCTGTCGCATCATAACCTAGCCCTCTTTTGTCAGAACCCATTTGTTGAGACCCGAGTATGTCTTCTAGAGATCTGGAACCTTTGTTCCACATGGCAATTGTTGCTCTAGCAATACGGAGTTCTTTATCTTTCTAACTGACTTTCTCTTCCAATGCAGCTTATGACAACTCAAGACTTTCAAGCTTTTCTTTATATGTGGAATACACCTTCAGAAGTTCATTCCTTTTAGTTTCACAGGATAGAAGTTTTCTACATAAGTCTTGCCTGTCACTTGAGATCTTGATGACATTCTGTTTTGTTGTCAAGAGTTCTCCTTTGAGCCGGACATTCTCACTCTCACATGTTTTGAGCTTGAGAGAGAGTTTGTCGTTGGTTTTAGACAAATTCAGAGTAGGGCTGGGCACAGAACCCACCCACCCGCACAAACCGCCCGACCCTACTCTACCCGCAGCCTTTTGGGCGGTTTCGATATAGGTAGGTGGGCGGGTGCGGGTCAAGAAATCTGCCAAAAGTCGGGTTCGGGTCGGGTTGCGGTTTTGACCTTACCCGAACCGCAACCCGCGACCCGCGTATCATTAAATTTTTTTTTTTTTTTTTATATATATAATATATTACAAAAATAAACCTTTATTTTATTTATTATAGGGCAGCCGAACCCAACCCACCCAGCAGCCCCGTTTCTCATTCTCTCCTCTCTCCCCCTTTTGTATTTTATTTTCTGCTCTCAACTCAGCAGCCGCTAACCCTAGCATATTAGCAAAGACAAGAAGAATACTCGGCGATCGGCAAAGCAACCAAGCGTGATCGGCAGAACAAACCACGATCGTGACGACAACACACGATCGGCAGCAGCAACACAGGTTCGCTTTCTCTCTCTCTCTCTCTCTCTCTCTCTCTTTCTCTTTTTCATTCGATTTTTGAAATTAGAAGTGGAGTGGATCTGATCTGCAGAAACTTGGGTTGGGTGTGCCAGATTTTTGAAATTTGTGGATCTGCAGAAAGGAACTTAGATGTGGATCTACAAAAACTTAGATGTGGATTTGCTTTCATTAGATTTTTGAAACTTAGATGTGGATCTGTGGTTGAAGCTTAAGATTGAGGAAGAAACACTTGACAAAACATAAATTTACTTAAGATTGATACCAATCATTATGCAAGTCAACTACTATAAAATAGAATACGATTTAAATTATTAACTGATTGACAAATCAAACTTGATTCCATTTAAATTTGGCTTTGCATATTACTTTATCTTGTAAAGTTGGTGGTTGAAATTTTGTCAAAGAAAATTATCATAACTCTACATTAATTTTTATAAAATAATTTATGAATAATTTTTTTATATTATAACACAAAACTTCAGTCAAAGAAAGAATCTGTAGCTGGATCCAAAATGTAAAAAGCCAATGGGGGCTATTATGACAATTTGCAATCATTTATTAGAGGGTAAACAAGTAAACAAGAAGTTTCATTGTTTTGTTATGATTCGATCAGCCTTTACAGAAGCTTATTTGACCAAACAATTGCAAATTAAAACAAGACCCTATTGACAACTTTACATACTTTAAGGCATCATTTGACAAAACCATTGATAAATTTTTTAAATTGAGTAAATTAAAATAATAATTTAAGATTATAAAGCATAGCTTATGATTATAATAATTTAGAACAGGAAAAAGTTTATTAAAGCTGCATTTTATTATGGTTTAGATTAAATTATTATACCATTCATGACTTAATTGTTATCTCATACTTTTTTAATTTTTTATTACCAGTTTGAATGGATAAAGATAACAATGCTAGTTTTGAATCTACCGGAAGCCCTATTGTTCCACCAGAATCATTTAGATCTAATTCTCAAACTAATGTTTCCCCATCTGTGTCTAAGCCTCCTAAACCCCCGAACAAAAGAAAGAGTGAGAGTAGTGGTGGGAGAGCACCATCCTCGGTTTGGGATCATTTTGATAAGGTTATGGGAGAAGATGGGAAACGTAGAGAAAGTGTAAGTATTGTTTTAAAGAGTATATGGCCCGTTCTAGGTCTCATGGGACTAGTAAATTGTGAAGTCATAACCCCAAATGCCAACAAATTCCAAACAATGATAAAGATGGGCAACAAACATTGAGTTTTAAATCAAAACAAAATGCCGAAGAGGGTGTTGAGGTTGTGGCAACAAGTTTTAGTTTTGAGGCTTGTAAAAGGGCTCTTGCCGAGATGGTGATTATTGATGAGTTACCTTTTCGATTTGTGGAGGGAGTTGGGTTTAAAAGATTTTGTAATGTTGCCGTTCCTAAATTCACACCAATCCCATCTCGTCATACCATAGCAAGAGAGGTGACAAACATATTCAACAACGAGAGGGATAAATTGAGGAGGTTAATGAAGGGTCGTAGAATTTGCTTCACTACGGACACTTGGACTTCTATTCAAAATTTGTGTTACATGTGTCTAACGGCTCATTTCATTGATGATAATTGGAAACTACAAAAAAGAATCATAAACTTCCAACAAGTTGAAGATCACAAGGGGGAAACTTTGGGTAGAAAAATTGAGTTGTGCTTGCTTGAGTGGAACATCGATAGTATCTTCACTGTAACTGTTGATAATGCTAGTTCCAACAATCTTACCATTCAATACTTGAGAAGGAATACCAAAGATTGGAAGGGGACCATTTTGGAGCATGAGTTTTTGCATATGCGTTGTGCACATATTCTAAACCTTGTTGTGAGTGATGGATTAAAGGAAATGGATGATTCTATTGCAAATATTAGACTTGCGGTTAGGTATGTAAGGTCTTCTCCTAATCGGCAAGATGCTTTTAAGAAGTGTGCGGCCTATCTAAAACTTGTGACTACTGCTCTTGTATGCTTAGATGTACCAACAAGGTGGAATTCCACATATTTAATGTTGGAGGCCGCTGAAAAGTTTGAAAAGGCTTTTAACCGTTTGAAGTATGAAGACCCCAATTTTGAAACTTACTTCAAGGATGTTGATGGTGGGATTAGGAGGATTCCAAATGAGGAGGATTGGAAAAAATGTAGGTTGTTTGTGAGATTTTTGAAACTATTCTACCTTGCAACAAAGAAATTTTCCGGGTCCCTTTTTGTTACTTCCAATGCATTTTATAAAGAGATGTTTAAAATTGAAAGCACAATTAATCAATTAATTTTGGACAATGATGATGTTTTGTGCACAATGGCTATGAGTATGAAGCAAAAGTTCAACAAATATTGGGGGGATGGAAATAAGATTAATTTGTTGTTGTATGTTGCTGTTGTTCTTGATCCTACAAAAAAGATAGCATACTTGGAGTTTTGTTTTACAAATATATTTCATGGAGAAAAGAGGAAGGTGGATGAGATGGTGAACAAAATTGTTGCTTGTTTGTCCCGTTTGTACAACCATTATGCCACAATTTATTCATCAAATGAGAGTGTCTCGAGGGTGACTGAAGTGGAGACAATGGTGATTGATGAGGATGATTTGGATTCTCAAATGGAGTCCCAATTTAATTCATATTTGGAAGGGCGCTTCACTAGTGGAAGTAAGTCGGAATTAGACAAGTACTTGGGCGAGGTTGAACATTTTGCAAAAAATCAGACATTTGAGATATTGGAATATTGGAAGAATAATGCAACCAAGTATAGAGTGTTATCTCAAATAGCAAAGGATGTGTTGGCCATGCCCATTTCTACCGTTGCTTCGGAGTCGGCTTTCAGTACCGGGGGACGTATCCTTGATCCATTCCGTAGTTCACTAGCCCCTTCTATGGTTGAAGCTCTTGTATGCACACAAAATTGGCTTAAAAGCAACCTTCCAATTTCTCTTCGAAAAGCAATGGATGATGTGGAGGAATTTGAGCAATACGACTCGGGTAATATGTGAATATCTTTTCATTTTTAATTCTATTATTATTTTTACTATGCAAGTTTATTTATCTTCTCTAATCTCTTGTTGTTGACTTATGCTTTTAGGTACTTTGGAGCCATGTTCCTCTTCAACCCCAAAGTCTAATGTAGATGCTATAATTGAACTTTAATGTTCATTTGGCTCATGTGTGAGATTTTTCTAATTAGTTGAGATCAGATTAATGTTTATTTATTTATATCTATTTATTTATATTTATTAATTTGGCTCATTGGAATTTTTTTTGGCAGATTGTTGGATGAGATTGGACATTGGGCATTGGACGTAAAGAGTTTAGTGAAGCCTTGGAATTTGGATGGATACCACCTTTTGAAATTATTTTGGATGAAGTTTGTGGACAATGTTATTTTAGTTTGTTACTAATGTTTATTATTATTATTTTTATTTTGGATGAATGTAAAATTAATTGGAGTACTAAATTTTAGGTAAGCTTGCTTTAGATTTTGGATGGATGGATGGATGATTGATTTTATTATTTTTGGTAAGCTTGTTTTTATTTTGGATGAATGTAAAATTAATTGGAGTACTAAATTTTAGGTAAGCTTGTTTATTATTATTTTTGCATTTTAGATGAATGTAAAATTTAGGTAAGCTTTGGATTATGGATGGATGGAGATTGATTTTAGTGTGAATTTTAATATTTTAGTTTGTAATTAGTTTTATCAATTATTTTTGTATTTTGGAAGAATGTAAAATTTATTATATCATTATATGGGCATTTATGTTATCATAATATCATCACATTAAATTTAATTTATAACTTTTTCATAAATAATAAAAAAATGCTTAAAAAGTGGCCCAACAACATGTCAAATTTGTTCAAATTAATATCATAACTAAGCCCAATTTAAAAAAAGCCCAAACCGCAAACCGAACCGCACCCGCCAAGTCCGACCCACCCGCACAAACCGCGAACCGCATCGCGGGCGGTTGCGGGTCTGTTTTCTTCAACCCGCATGTGTGCGGGTCGGGTCGGTTTTGACCCGCACCCGGCCAAAACCGACCCGCGATCAGCCCTAATTCAGAGATTCCTCGTACAACTTCTCGTAAGCTTGTTGTAGTTCATCGCCATTGATCTCATCAATGTCTTCAGATGTTTCATCATCCTCTCTTTGCTCCTCATTCTTCTTGACCTCGTTCACTCTAGCAACCAAGACAGATAAGTTGCTGGATGGTGGTGGAGGTGGATCTCTTCCTTCATGGAATTGGCTCAGAATTTCCCATGCATCTTTAGCCTTTGTGCAGTGAACAACCCGTTGCTGTTCTTCATTGGAAATTGCACCACGAATAGTGATCAGGGCTCTCTGATTGCCCGGATTATCTGCACTTTCTGTATCTTCTTCAATGGCTTGCCAACCTTCTGGTTCAAAAGCTCTCAGAAAAGCCCTCATTCTGATTTTCCAATACAGCTAGTTAGTCCCATCAGAGGTGGGAGCATGATGCAAGTTTTGACCACGAGCTGATTCCAAAGGCTTTGGAAGAGGTTGAGAAACCGTGGCCCAAAATGCCATGAAAGCACTATCTCCATCTTCACCAGATTCAGGTTCTTCGGGTTCTTGCTTCGACCCGCTTTCATCATTCCAAGTTACGGTGTAGACTTTCTTCCGATTCTTTTTCGAAGGGCATTCAAGGGACATATGGCCAAAACCTTGACATTCATAGCACTTGACCCCTGGCCCCCTTACAATCTTCTTTTTAGTAGTTTGAGCAAATTTTGGTGGAACAGTTTTGGGTTTGTCATTACTCTTATCTTTTGAAATAGGGGCTCTGAAATTAGGCTTCTTTTTCAAAAAAAATTTAAACAGTTTTGTAAGCATAGCCGTCATCTCAGACTCTAAATCAAATTCAGTCTCCGGAGGTTTTGCAGTTTCATGAGCACTCGTGAAAGCCATACTTTCTTTTTGCTTTTTCTTTGAAATTTGGTGGGCTTCATAAGTTTGCAAATTTCCAACCAATTGATCGAGCTTGAGGGTATCAACATTCTGAGCCTCCTCAATGGCTGTCACCTTTGATTGGAACCTCTCGAGAAGGGACCTCAAAATTTTTCCAACAACTTTCGCTTCCGGGATTTTTTCACCGAGAGTGAAACAGGAATTCACGATATCACTGAGTTTTGCATAGAAATCATCAAACGTCTCATCGTCGCGCATAAAAAGGGTTTCAAAGACGGAGGTGAGACGTTGAAGTTTTGACCTTTTAACAGAGGTAGTACCTTCGTGAATCGTTTCAAGAAGATCCCAAGCTTCTTTTGCTATTTCACACGTGCAAATTCGACGGAATTCTTCAGGTGTGACAGAGCACAAGAGGGAGTTGAGAGCCTTGCTGTTCCAACTCAAGTTCTGGTAATCAGTTGTGTCCCATTTATCAAGGGGTTTAGGAATATCAATGCCATCAATGGTGATTGTAGGTTCACTCCACCCAAAGATTACGCAGTGCCAAACTTTCTCATCGATGGATTTTAAAAATGCTCTCATACGAGCTTTCCAATAAGAATAGTTTGTACCGTCTAGTAACGGGGGTCTATGAGTCGAGTTACCATCACGAATAGAATCCATGATACTAGTCACACAAAATCACACTCCTATAGTTTTGATAAAACAAAGTTTTTGATAAAACAAAGAGTGACCCGCTCTGATACCAAGTGAAAATCTTACGTGATTCGTGATTAGATCAAGATTAACTTATTCCAAATCCCAACAATCCAAAACACTCAACCTAAAATCATCAAGCACTTACGAGAGTGATTTTAGTTTGTTTGTTTTTAAGAATAAACAATAAATCGACACAAACGATTTTTTACGTGGAAAAACCACAATTGAAGAACCTTCAATTGTAATAAAAAACCACGGGCGAACTGCCACTGATCAATCCACTACTGAAGAACTAAAAGATTACAAAGATAATACACAAATTACCCAACACAGTCAATTTGTCCTCGAATCTTCTGTAACTCTTTCTCCACGCCTTCGTCACGGAACTGATCAATCCTGAAGTTGATTCCATAACTTCACTTGTCGAATTAACGACTACATAAAGAATCAAACGCCTTTTGAAACTCTACGTGCTAACCTTCGGATTCCACCGAAGAGAACTCGCTTGAATATGTAGTATCAAACTCTTTGATGTATGAATCTCAACTCACAAGTTTAGAACTCTCTTAAGAACATCAAAGAAAACTCACAAAACCTCAGAAGAAAACTTCAAACAAAACCCTAGAACTCTTAGATCAGATCCAGTAAAAGTAATCCTAAAAAACAACCCCAACAGGTTTAAATAGAAGATCTGGGTCCGCGATCTCCGCTCGAGCGCTTCACCGTCCGCTCGAGCAGACTGAACAAAAATATGCGCATGACTAAACTGAGATGCGCTCGAGCACTGGATATTCCGCTCAAGCATAAAATCACATCCCCCAGTACTTTTTGCAGCCCTGTCAAAATACTGAGATCCTTCAATCTCCGCTCAAGCGCACATGACCCCGCTCAAGCGGGAAGAACAAAAGCACAAAAAATTACATTTTTATCAACACAAAGTTTTGTCTCCGGATTTGACAATAACGGGACCTAACAGTATATTTTACTTTGTCGGTCTGACCTTGAGACAACCTCAGCAAGCTTTCTGTCTTGGGCCCTCAAAATTTTCATAAAAAATAAGTCCCCAAATGTTCCAGCCCCAATAGCATAACTTAAGCTTAGGCCCTCTTTCGACAAATCTTACAACTTAGGCCCGAGATGAAGACCCCAAGTCCAAAAGGGAAACTGAAGGGCCCAAACAAATATTCCAAGCGCTTATAGTGTAATTTCTAGACCTTAATTTTAGATTTTGATTTTTGCCATAATTTCTATTCCCTTCCTCTTTGGTAACTTCATATCTAGAACATAGCCAGTGACTTGATCAATGAGGTGGTTTGTTTGTAGATGGAGTAAGATTGTTTACTTTGGTGTGTGCCACTAATAAAAAAAATCTATTTAATACTTCTGTAAATTAATTTCAATAAATTTCTTGATTTGTAATTTACCTTATTTAAAATATTTCATTCTAGTATAAAATTATTTATTTCTATTTAAGTTATCACTACAAGAATTAACATTTTTGGCAACAAAAAAATTGGTCGCTAAAAGTCTATTTTTGGTCGGCAAAAGTTATCTGCGACCAATTTTTTTGGTCGCTACTTTGGTCGCCAATTGAGGGTCGGCAAAAGTAATTCGCGACCAAAATTTTGATTGGTCGGCAAAAGTCGGATTTGCCGACTAAATTTTTGGTTGCGAAATATATCATTACCGCGACTAATTCATTTAGTCGCTAAAATACTTTGGTCGCGAAAAGTCACCTTTTGCCGACCAAATATCTTAGTCGCCAATTGACACATTTCGCGACCAAAAAGTTTGGTCACCATTTATCACATTCAACAACAAAAAATTTTGGTCGCCAATCGTGACATTCCGCGACCAAAAAATTTTGGTCGCCAATCGTGACATTCCACGACCAAAAGTTTTGGTCGCCAATTGTCACATTCCGTGACCAAACATGTTTTGCGCAACTAAAACTTTAGTCGGCAATAGACCTATTCGCGACCAAATCCTTTGGTTGCCAAAATTAATAATTTTAACGACTAATTATTTAGTCGCCAAAAGTGTAACTTACTAGGACACAAGTGCCCTAACTAGTTTTGGGGCTTTGATTAGCAAAAGCTATTGGGAATTTGGAACGAAAGTACAACATTTCACACTCTCAGTTGCCATGGAATGCAAAAGATCAAAACATTTCCACATCAATCATAAACATTACAACACAACTTTATTTCTTTACAATCGTGTCAAGTACAAAGAGAGACAGACAGACATAGAACAGAATCAACTTAACCTAGACCGTCTGCAAGATAACAAGGTAAAAGCTACATAATAAACTTTACATTCCCAATATATACATTCATGCAGCAGTGACATAAAATAAGTAGTTGCACCAGCTGTTTCTTATCTGGTGACAAAACAAAGACATCGCCACTCTGTCATATTGTCAGATCTGGAGGGCACATAGGATCAATTACGGGCCCTCAATTTTATCTCTCTGACTTGGCCATCATATTCATCAGCATCATGCCACGGACCAATCTAAAATTAGCATAAAAGAAAATACAAAATATTTTAGACTAACTAGAAGCAGTTTGTTAAACAGAAATTACAGTCATCCCGAGGGTTTAAATAATTCAGATACATCTCATGGCGGGGCTTAACCTTGGTTGATCATGGGCTATAAGTTTGTATTGCTAGAGTACTGTGTTTATGTAAATTTCTGTTCTAATTTTAGAATATCAAAATATTGATTAAATCTGACAAATTGAGGTAAAGGATTATATATATATATATATATATAAGCATATCATTGAGTTTGAGGGGTTACTGATAATTTTAACAAATTCACTGCATAATTCGACTCTTGATGTGTAATGCTTGATAGTCCCAACACTGCTACACCACGATTGATATCGACTCATCTTCTAATACCACTGTTTAAAACCATGCACTAATCTTTAAGACTGATTTCAATCGTTGACTGTTGCAGAGGGCATGCATAAAAGGTGAAGTTGTCGAAACAAAACTTTTACTATAAGTTATTTTGTGGGGTGCAAAAATTATCAACTTGCAAAAGTTTAATGAAAAAGAACAACACCAACTAGAGTAACTAGTAAGTCACAACTAAGGTTAGGACAACATATGTGGAGTTTCCAGTTAAATGTCCGGCATTAAATTTTGATGATAAAAATGAAACCAAATATCTTAATGGAGTACAAGCTGAAGATTGAAAACTTCTCAAATTGATCATCATGCGAAAACTATTTAACCAATCGAAAACATAAAATTTCAGAAGACAAATAAACATTATCAACATAAAATCTTGGTACTTACAATAAGGTTAGTGTCCTTTCGGACTGAATGATACTCATTTATAAAATTTGAGTCATCGTTCAACAATAGGTCAAAGAATTGCTCTGTTGTACTTGGGAAAACATCCTGGGGGAAATTAACATAGATAATATTAACACAAAACGTAAAGAAATTACATACTCAAGGATAGTGCAAAACAATTATACATACATTGTGTATACTAACTAAGGCTTCTTCTTTGATGAAGGGTTGGAACTTCAGTCTTGGGCACGCTTTCTTCAGTAATCTTAGCCTGGCTTTTGCCGCTTCTAACAGAGCTCGTGCATCGAAGAGCGATGTTCCTTCTCCTGTATAACAGTAAGAATAGAACAATCAAAGAAGTTTAATAGCTATTTAAATAGTTCAGGGTCAAAACTTAACAAAAGTAAAGGTACAATGTCAAGGGCAAGGCCTTGCAAGCAGCCCTAACCTAATTCAAGCAGAGGAACCATGAGTATCATTTCACATAGTTCAGAAGATTACCAAATATAATTTACTACTCATATGTACCAAATAAATGGTATATCTCATGTGTAATTAATAATAACTTGAAGGCTGATTTATGAGGATATTCATGTTTGTGCCATCACATTTGATCCTCTATGTCAAGGTTTTTGCTCAAACTTAAAACAAAAATCAATGAAAATCAATGGTAAGTATTATAACCACTGGTCCCCATACCACAAAAAGTTCCTTCAGGAAGACCTCGAACTTATTTTTCCTTTTATTGTAGGTAACTGTCAATTAACAAATAAAGACTGTATTTGAACATATCAAGAATCGCCAAAGATAGCAACTCTCTGTTCAATAGGCGCAGAGCGGACCTATATGCACCACAGACTCAACCATCATTAAGATCGAGAATGCCTCATGATTTAAGCCTTAAGATAGCGCAGATAGGCCATACACACAAACAATAGCAAAGATAACAAATACAAGATCAGATTTGAACATAGCAACAAGCAAAGATAGCGAGATAGGGCACACAGACAACGAATCGATGCGAGGCACACCAGAGAACAAAGAAATCGGATCAAAAAGCAGGAACTAAATGGAAGCAGGTGAAGATAGAACCTGTTTTACCTGTAAACCAAGAGAGCAATAGATGCATAGAATGCAAAATATGATGCCCATAAATGGCATCAAACTTGGTATGAGGGTCAAAAACGTGGCAACAAAGGCACGGTACCACTGGACTTGCATCAAGAGCCTAATTAATCGTAACATTCTAGCAAGAAGAAGATAACGGATCCTGAAATTGAGGAGAGCCAATTAAATATATATTATGGAATTTAAAGAAATGATTGTGAGGCTAATCACTCTAGGCAACAGCTAGTACTAAACAAACTATTTTCCAGACATGAGTATGAATCAAGGAATAGAACTATATGATATGCCGTAGCTATTTTTCACGACATACCTCGGGTTTTCAATAAGGTTCATGCAAGTGGCTCATGATCCATTTTATTTATTTATTTATTCATTTATTTATATTGGGTATGTATCTAGGGCCATTAAATTGTATGAGATGTTCTGCCTAAAAGTGACTAGCACAATTTTTATGCATCTGGAGATGCAGGTTAACCAGCCTTGGATGTTTATCTATTATTTTCTTATGCAATACAACTGTACAAGTATAGAGGTGAAATTCGAACTACAAAAGAAAAATGTAGATGTGGATTCTATATCTCACTAACTTTCTCCTGATTACAAACGGACACACTTGAACTGATAAACTCATGTAAATTAAATTACCGAAAGTAACCCGGAGTTAGCATGGAAAAGAGGATACTTGTAAATGGCGAGTATAGCATCCGAGCATTCATCGGACATATTTGCAAGCAAGATCACCAAGCTTATAGTTCCCCACCATCTAAATTCTTCAGGGGGTTATGTTAGAAGAAAACTTGTATCCTTGAGATTCCAACTCAAAGTATTAATATACAAATAAAGTATACATAAAACATGAGTTATTTCTTTTCAACAATGGTGCTATCAAGGATGTCAATATTTTTTCATTCCAATGAGCTGCTTCAAAAGCATATAGTGTTTGGAGAGGCAATCTTATCAGTATTTTAAATAAATGGTCATTCTATTAGTAAAGGTTGGCATAGCGGAGGTTACAAAGAAAATTTCGGCCTTGACTCGCACAAAGTGTCTGTCCTCATACTTTATTTAAACCTGTGTTTTAACCACTTAAGAACCAAAGCTTTAATCACTGTACCCTCTTTAATGGTTACATACTAGTATATCTTGCAAGCTGCAAAAGTATGACAGTAGTTAATTTATTTGTGTACTTCAGATATAGTATACATACCTGGGCCTTGCCCATATTAATGTATTATACACATTAGGGCATGGAAGCTACCACAACTAAAGGAAAATGAGTGAAGGAAGAAGACTTTTAGCATTATAAAGATTACAGAGGCATCCCAGGCTGACTATAAGACTCGACTACAAGATTTCATTATGTCTGTGTAACATGGTACTAGAGCCCTTTCAAGTCGTGAGCTTCGGTTTAAATAACATAACTAAATCTAATTTCCACCATTCTTGCTGAAGTGTCACAACAATTCTATCAATACCAATTTTTCAAGGATGTTACCAATGGAGTTTTCCTGTAGTTTTAGCAGAATCTCATCCAACCACATCTGCATTTTGCAACTTATTCGAAATGTTCTAGATCTTGTTGTTGATGGAATATTTAGATGGGTCAGGGTAAATGTAAAATTTAACTTTGGATATTATCAGAAATTCGAAGTTTTTTTAATTTGAAAATTAAGAAAAGAATAAACAATAATAAATAACGTGGACAGCATGATCCATCTATATAATCAAACTTAATGACTCTTTAAAGAATAAAAAACAATCTTGGAAGCATTGTAAAAATTAGAATAACTGTATAATTGAATTTGAAAACATCCTACACAGCCAAAAATTACTAACTGGTAAATGTGGTCCTGTCAAGAATGTTTAATTATAAATTCTCTAAACTTTGCAGCTATCAAAACTCCATACATTCTAATCATCTTTGGGGCTACCAAAAATCCATCAATTCTCATAATCTTTGTAGCTACCAAAAATGCACCAATTCTCATCATCTTTGCGGCTACCAAAGATCCCCTAGTCTAATAAAATTCTTTAAATTATGCAACACAAGAAACTATGTCAATATTAGCCTCTAAGAAAAAAAAACGAATTTTAAATTCTTCCAATTATTCAAGACTAGAAACTATGGCAACCGTAACCACTAACAACCAAACAATGAATTTTTAACTGTCCTCTATACATGCTTAAAGAACTAATAAAAAAAGCAATAAACGGATAATAAAAAATCTAAGCATAAGCATTTACCTTCTAATCCGATCATCGTGCAACAAGATGACAATAAAATTGGAATGCCTATCACCATAATATATGATAAAAACTGCAGAAGCAATCCAAAGAACATTCTCCATAAACTCTAGAGGTTGAAAACATGAAAGTTAATAATGGTGTTTCTGTTGCCCCAAGGAGAATGCATCAATTTTATAAAGTTAATAATCACTTATTGAATAAAACTTTCAGCTTACACTTTCATCGTTCATGAGATGTAAGACTTTACAAATTTTGAAAACTAGGAGTGACAGAAGTCTAGTAAGGCTAAAGGGTTGATTTACCTGGAAGAGAGTTACAAAACCATTACCAAAATGAAAAAAAACTAATGAATGATAGGTAATCCAAATTAAACAGATTGACAAAAATAGTTACCTTGGCATTATAAGCAGCATCCTTCACACCACACTTGCAAAGAAACTTTGATATGCTTAATGTTTCTTTTCTGGTAGGTACATATATAATTGTTGATCCTTCTAAATGACCTTGCTGAAGTTTTAATCCTTCTTCCCATTTGTTAGGCGGATCATTTATCTCACGTAACCCACAAATATCCGAGTCCTTATCAGGCAATTGACCAAAGAATTCACCATAGGAAACTGCAATGAATAGATTCTAAGTGAATGCTCATGTAAGAGAAAAAGAATTATAGGAACATCTTAAACCAAATATTAACATCTTAACAGGGATCCAGTTGCTAGAAGCTACAAAAAACAGAGGATTTGAAATTTAAAATTTAGGATGGCCCACATTGAAATTTAAGCTAGAAGCTACAAGACACACAAAACACATTATTCGAGGTACAAATATTACCTAAACCAAATATTATGAAGATATTGTTAGTAAGGATGAAGATCAGTTTCATGAAGAAGCCATCTAAAATGAGATAGAAAAGATTGAGGAAGCTAAGAACATCTAAAATCTTAGTTTTTCTTGATACCTGATGAGATAGTTCAATTGAAGTCGAAGCCATTGAAGTACATCAGCCTGGGGACCAAAAAAAATCCATTTAGAATTTAAGCACCCAACAAACCAATAGAGAAAAAAGAAACAATTAATTTGATCAGCCACCTCCACATTTCCTTGCAGATCTGGATTCTACTATATACTCACAGAGTATCATACTATATTTTTGGGATAAAGAACAAAGTTTGGAGCAATAAACCAAATATTGGCGTACTTTTAAATAACATGCCTTCACCAATTACTCTAGTTCTACTATTGTTCAAAATAATAAAATCGGTTGATCAGCAATTATATACATATTTCCACAAGTTTAACCAAGAAAGCTCTCAAAATATTTTTAGTACATGATAAAGGCCTTGTCTGAAATGCACAACCTGTTCCTCAAGCCTAACAACCTCCTCTTCCAAAACAGCCACTTCAGCAAGAAGCTCTAGTGTCTAAACATATCAAAATTCAGAATTATAATCACAATTCTCACCCAAGATACATTTTGTGGTCAAAATTCATTGACTGTTAGATAAAAAAATATTAGGTGAAATTGGGGAAATTGCATCAATGTCAATCTTTCCATTCAAATTTTTATGCCCATTATTCTCATTATTACTAAAATTGTTTGTGGTTCGCTTATCCAAATTGCAAATACTATTCACAATTACAAATATAAAAATGAAATCAAATATAAAATATGTTTACACAGAGAGTGAATTACGAACAGATGGAGGCAGATAAGGAGGAAGATGAGGTAGGGCTCCCAAGGGTCTGGTGAAAGCCCTCTCCAATGCTCTCTGAACATTCTCTTCATGTCTAAGCTTCTTCTTTAGCTTATCTACCTGACAGTAAAGGAACAGTATTATTGCAGAGCCATAATCAGTGGAATCAAATTTGGTCTTTTTTTACGAGGCCAAGACGAAGAAAACTAGGGTTCCCTATGAGGCCATGCTTAGCCTCAGACAAAGACAATTGGGCGTTGGTCGGCCTCCGGGCATCGCGCCGCTGATGATGTTTTGGGTGTTTTGAAGAACAATAACCCCAACAAGAGAGAGGAGATTGAGAAATTGTTGAACCCTATGTCGAATCATGTTTTCGATCAGATGGTTTGTATTGGGAACCTAATCACTGATTTCCAAGAAGAAGAAGACAATGTTATGATTGATGATAATGTGGGTTTTACTGTTGTGTTTGACGAGGAAGAAGAACAGGAGGAAGATTTCTCAGGTCTACAAGCAACGGATTGATCCTCACCAGAGCAAGAAGCTTGCAGAAGAGGTTCTTGCAATTCTTGCTGAAGATGATGATGATCTTAAAGTTGAGACCAAGCTTTTGGGTCATCTCCAATTCGATAATTTCAGCCTTGTAAAGTGTTTGTTGCAGAACCGGTTGAAGATTGTGTGGTGTACTCGTCTAGCCAGGGCCGAGGATCAGGAGAAGAGAGAGAAGATTGAGGAAGAAATGTTGGATTCTGGACTGGAATTGGCTGCCAAACTTTTGTTTCATTTCCCCCCTCCATGTTTCATTTCTCAGGAGAAGAGAGAGAAGATTGAGTCGTCCGGCCTTGTTTCATTTCCCCCCTCCATGTTTCAAATTTCCTCCCAAACTTTTGGTGACCAAAAGACCGTATTAGTCGCAGAAAAAGTACCTTCGCTAACAAATTGTTTTAGTCGCTAAATCTCAATCAACGGTGACTAAAATATTAGTAGCTAAAAATACTTATTTGGCGACTAATTTTTTTTAATTGCTGAAAATAAGTTTTTGGCGATCAAATTTTTAGTCGCCAAAAAATATGTGACCTTCCGCGACCAAATTTGTAGTTGGTCGGCAAAAGTATACCACTTTCTGCGACCAACTCATTTTTTGGTCGCCAAAATATAACCTTCTGCGACCAATAATATTTGGTCGTCAAAAATAATAATCATTCGCAACTAATTAATATTTGGTCGCTAAATGTCATTTATTTGCAACAAAAAAATTTTTGATCAGCAAAAGTGGTCGGCAATTGTGTAAATTGTTGTAGTGTATACTGTCTTTGATATTAAAGATTAAGATTTTGTGACAAATTTTTATTTATTTTTATTTTTTATAATTATTGTAATGAATTTATTTGTATCTTAACTTAAGTAAATTTTAAATTTTAGTATATAATTTTCATAATTATATAAACAGGAAAAGTACTGACAAATAAAAAAATTGTGGATATTTATCCTTTTATTCAATTTTTGTTTTTGGTGTAAGTATGTATAAAGGGGAAAATCTTATATGCACCCTACCAAAAAAATATATAATTCATCACAAAATTTCGTAATATCAACTATAAAATATATAATCTTGTCATAAATTGGGATAACAAAATGTCTAAAATTTTGTAGTTGATGTTGCAAAACTATATGGCTTGATTACGACATTTTTTTTGTTACGCCAATTTGTGATGAGATTATACATTTTATAGTTGATGTTATGAATTTTGTGATTGATATCCAAACTTTACAGGTGCACACCATAACCTTTCCCGTATAAAGATCTCAATCTTAGAAGTTCGCCTAGGCTCCAACTAACTCAAGGCCGACTCTGTACCTTGTGTATATTTGTTTTTTCATATTATTTGTATTAGTTTTGATCTCTTTAGCATTTACTAACATTGTGTTTGGTTGAGGAATTTAGAAAGAGATTTGAAAAAGGTAAAGGAAAATGTGTATGAAATTAGGTGAAATGTAAGTATATTTTATTCACATTTTATCTATCTTTTTTTCTTTTTTTTTTTCTAAATCTCTTCTCAAATCTTCTAACTAAATACAGTGTAAAAGAGATGTCTGTGTATTTATGAAACTATGGGACTTTGTATTCTCTCTAAACTTGATCAATTCAATGACTTGACCTTAACCAACTCAGTAATCATTTTTTTTATCAAAAATCCTAACAACATTATTAATTAGATCAAAATGACATAAAATTTAAAATTAAGAGTAAAATTTAAGAGGAAAATGTATAGACTGATGTAATTTGCCCTTCATTTTTTTATTAGTCTTATCTCTCTCTCTCTCTCTCTCTCTCTCTCTCTCTCAAGCTTTGTTCTGCACTTGTAGTATTTCAAAATTAAATAAATAAAAAGAATAATATTTTAAGGGTTTGTGGTTAAAGTAGAGAGTATTTTAGCTGGAGATGCTGAACAACAAGAATAGCTATAATGTTAATTGAACAAACTTACATGCTAAAATTAAGTTAATTGAACAAAGTTATGCTAAATTTAAGTTAATTGAACAAAGTTAAATGTTTTGCAAGACTTCACTAATTTGCATTATGGGTATTTTTATAGAGCTTTTCCATTATTTTAAAAGGTTTAATTAAGTTCTTATTCCACGAAAATTTCAGTCTGTACTTCCATTTAGGTGGTGTTTGGAAAAAAAAATTTCCCACATTTTTCTTCATTGTTCTTTTACTTCTACAATCCCTCTTCAAATCAAAAATCCAAACAGAACCTTATTGATTTGGCCATATATCTGCTACTAAATATATGGTAACATATAAATCTTCAATAGCCTAAAGAATTTGACTCAGGTTGAGTTTAAGAATAAAACAAATAGTTGAGATGGGTTTGAAACTTTTCAAGGTTCCAAGAGCCTTACATGCTTTGTTTTTGTGTTTTGTTTTTTTTTTTTTTTTTTAAATAAATAAAATAAAGGATAAATTATAAATTCATCCCCTGAGATTTAGTAAAAATACAAAATTTCCTCCACATTTAAGAAATTACATCTCACCTTTTGAGGTTTTTAATCACATAACAAATGACTCCCTCCGTTAATCAACATTAAGTTAAACTAATAGAGTGTACGACCTAAGTAACAATTTTTTTTTTTCTTAAAAAATATCGATATAAGCCTTTATAAAATTAAACATTTTTATTTTATTTTTCCTATTTTATCTTTCTTATTCTTCATTTTTTCTCTACTAGTAACACCACTTAACCCAGTTATTTCACTACTCTCAATTAGTGTTACTGCCATTATTGTCTACAAGCATTTGGTGTGCTGCCAATGAGGGTTGGAGAATATTATGATAGTGTAAAGAGAAGGATTTGGTGGTGCGTGGATGAAAATGATAGTAAACCTCGGGGGCATATTTGTAATCTATCCTAAAATAAATTAAGCTGGACAGTTATTTCCATCCAATAATTCAAATTAGTTTTATGTTTGCTCATGGTTGACTGATCCTCTTTAAATACTTCATATATATAATATAGGTTCTTTTGGGGAACTATGTCAAACTGATTGCTACATTATTTGAAGACCATATATATCTAAAGATTTGTATAATTGAAAGCGGCAGTGCTACGTAGTTCGAATAATACGGTTCGAATTCTGGCTCGACACCAAAACGACGTCGTTTTGGTGTTGAGTTTTTTTTTTTTTTTTTTTTCTTTTCTTTTTCCTGTGTGTTAATCAGAAATGAAGAAGCAGAGGGGAGAAGAAGAAGAACGGAGAAGAAGAAGAACGGAAGGGAGGAGGAGGGAGGAGGGAGGAGGAGGAGGACTGGAGGGGGCCCAATTATTAGGGTTGGAGGCGGAGGCGGAGGCGGGGGGCGGAGGCAAGGGGCGGAGGCGACGAGTTGTGGTCTTGACGTCGGCGTAGTCTTCTTGACGTCGGCGAGTCAGACGGCCAGGTGCAGGCGATCTGACGGTCTGTGGCAGGGTGGCGAGGCTCTGCTTTTCCTCTTTCTTCCTTCCTCCCTTCCTCCTCTCCTCTTCCCTCTTTCGAGCCGTGTTTCGAGCCTCACTTTCGAGCTCTCGATCATTTCCGAATTGTTGAAAGATCATGAAATATATAAACAATCTATAGTTTAGTCGAGATAAAATTGACATCTTGGGCTTAAAATAAATAAATAAAACTTCCTCTTTTTCTTCTTTTCTTTTCTCAAACTTCTTTTTCTAGAGAAGTTGTTAACTAATCCTCATGGTTCTCAAGAGTTGACAAAATAAATAATATTAATTCCTTTTTTACGTTTTACTTTAGAAACTATTCAAGAAAGGTCTTTCTACATCGAAATTAATATCCAATATATAAAACATATTGCATTAGTAAGAGAGGTTTTTCATATCATTCTTCTGATTAAAATATATGAATTTTGTTGTATTATTTATAATTGATGCATATTAAGTGGTTTCGAAATATTTGGAACATTTTGATTGAAGAACAACAAAATGGTAACATTTTTATTAAACTCATTGTTATGCAGTGACCAACAATAGATTTTGGATAAATTCCCTAATTAGTTTAAGTCTCCATTTTGGTAATTTACTATTTTTTAGATGATTATGTTTTATTCCGTTTTCAACATCTCATTTGTTTTGGCATGCTCTTTTTTATTTTTATTTTTATTTTTTTTAAAGGTTTATAGTGTGTCTATCAAATTTGGGCTTCATAAAAAAATTGATTTATTTATTATTTATTTCATGTCAAGCAAGGAAATTGGGTAGTTAATTATTTCCTGATTGTGATATGAGTTCACTTTTATTATAAATATCTTTGTAAGTATTTAGAATTTTCAATTTTATCTTATTGCTCAACTTAAATGCTTACTTGCATCAATAATTTAGTTTCTTTAGCGCTATTCGATGCAGCTTGTATGAGTTATTTATAACTTATTTTATTTTGAAAATTTGTATAAAATTATTTGGTGTTGATTATTTAAAAATTGAGCAAGAGTATTTTTCACTTTTACTTTTTGATTATCAATTTTTAATTTACAAAAAATTGTACCAATCATGCCCATGCTCTAATGACGTGAAGATTTTAAACTAACCCCTCAACAATTATAATTTAAAATTCAAATGGTATAATCCAATGACGTTCTTATAATGTCAAATGCACGCATGGTTGCATGCCTTTGTTTCATAACTATTTCTTTCAAGTTGTCATCTTTTCTTGTTTTCAAATATATATTTATTATACGCCTTGTGATTTGGATTTCATACTTTCCAATTTATTATTAGCATGTGTGTTATAATAGCAACAAAATAATCATTTTTTTTTTTTTTTTTTTTTTTTTTTTTTTCATCTTTAGCTATACAATATCCTCTAGTGCCAAAAAAAAGTTTAGTGGAAGGTAGTTACTCGTTGAAAGTGGGGTTTAATAGCCATAGATGTAGATTTATTGTTAGCGTTCTAAATAAGTCGAGCTAAGCCTACTTTACTCAGTTTGAACTCGGCTCGTTTGTTTATCGAGCTCGATAACTAATTGGGATCGAGTTTGGCTCGTTAATATTAATGAAACTCGAACTTGGCTCGACTCAACTCAATAAGATTTTTTTATTAATTATATTATTTAATACATAAATAACGTATTGATGCTATTATTTATATATATATATTTATTTATATTATTTAATATATAAATAATATATTTATTACATAATTTAAATACAAATAAACGAGCTGAGTTTATTCAAGTTCGAATTCGATTCGTTTACTAAACAAGTCTAATATTCGTTCTCAAGTTCAGCTTGTTATTAAACGAGCTGAACCGAGCCAAATTCGCAAACAGCTCAGTTCATTTGCAACCCCATTTATTATTAGTCGGTGATATCACGTGTCATCAGTATACCACTAAAATTTTACTTAGGCCTCTTTTGGAAAGTACTAAAATAGTTAGATTATTGGCTTATTTAGGCCACATGTCTTTTTGTAATAAGCAAAAAAATTAGTTTATAAGTCACACCAAAAACAATTCTTAGTGCATAATAGAGAAAGTTACCCAATTATTATTGGGTAAATTACATTCACTTCTTATGAGATTTGAAAAAAATACAGTTAGCCCAACACTTTAAACATATAGTAATGCTGATCTCTCTTGAAATTTTAATTCATATAACAATTAAGTCATTTTTTTATTCATAATTTATTAATCGTATTGTATGAATTAAAAATTATATATATATATACATGTGTGAGTGAGTTTCCGATCACACTGCCCTCCTTAATAATCCAGCTGTAGAACACAAGCAGAATAGATGGCACCCTGTAATCTGCACAGAAAGAAAAGGTTCCGGCGATGGTTCTTCCACCTGGGGGCTCTCCGACGATCAAGTCAGTATCTCTCAAAGATAATACAAGTGCTTAAAATTACTGCTCAAGACTACAAATTGCGTACCTTAGACCCGCCGGGGGTGCCCTTCTTTTATAGTCTTTCTCTATCCTAGTCTCACTAGAAGTCTCACTTCTATGGACTCTCATTCAGTACTTACTCTGGACTCTACAAGAGATAAGGATAGACTCCCTAAGAATACTATCTTTATCCATCTTGAAGACTTTCTTCATTCTAGAACTCTTGCCCCTTATCTGATCATCTCGGATTTTGACATCTTCGGAGGTAACCTCGGACTCCTGTATTCTCGCAGATAACCTCGGCAACTCCGAGATAACCTCGGCATAACTACCACGACATGTGGCACCTCGACTGACACTTCGGTGCCACCTCGGCCACGTGTTGGTACTTATAAAATACATCCCCACAACTGCCCCCTAGGTTCTATTACCTCGGTATTATGAGATGATGGAACCTACATTTGAACTTCTGTCTCGTACGTCGGCTTAGAAACTTTCTAGCCGATGTCATTCACTTCAGGCCGATATGTCTTCTTTTCAGGAACAAGAATTCACACGAACTCTCCCAAGTGCATGAGCTGTCATGCACCATTTTTCAACCGTTCATCGACGTTTTTCCCTTATTGGTCGTCTTTGGCGGCAGCGCTGTTGGCGTCTTTTCTCTGCTTGCGCCGTCTGACGCATGCGTTAACCCAGGCGCAATAATTGCTTTTGTTTTGCCGCCGTTTCATGTTTTGGACAAAAACGTTTGCCTCTCCCTTTCTCTTCACTTCTGCATTTGAATACTTTACATTTTCTCTCTCTAAAGCTTTCTCTTCTTCGAATCTGCCATTGCCCCAAGCTCTGAGCTCTGCAACCATCTCCATCTACCATTTCTGCAAAGCTTTCGCCACTGTTGCCTCCGTCGTCTGACCTCGGCGAAGCTCATTCCGGCCTCACATTTTCTGGTAAGTAATTGGCTTTTCTTCTCCAGTTCTTGATTATCCCTGAAATTTCTTGCCATTATCGTTCTGCTCCAGTATTTAATTTGCAAATCATTCACCTGAATGCGTCTTTATTTCTTGATTTTACATATGAACATTTGCACTGTTTCTCCTCTATTCTTGGTCTTCCGCCCTTTGTGTTCTTGAATCTGAGACTCCTTTTTGTTTTCTGCTTTGTTGTATCTTTTCCAGATCTGTGTCTTCGATCTTTATCTTCGTAGCTCTTAGGTTTGGGATTTGCTTATAGAACCTTCAATTTTTAGGAAAAACTGAAACCATCTTTACCAACATACACCTAGGTTTAAGCCGAGGTCCCAAGAACCCTTTAGGAGTACCACATTTACGTAGTCAAGTACTTGTATGCGTAACCATGGGTATGTGGAGAAATAGGGTTAACACCCCAACCAAACTAGAATTTTTTAGGCAAGAGTTCTCCATCCCAGAGGACGTCCATCTAAGACTGGCTGGAGAGGGTGACTCTATTATGCCCGAGAATGATAAGATGCCTTTTCCTGTTGTAGCCTTTGTCGAATGTGGGCTTCGGTTCCCTCTAGATCCCCTTTTTCGCGAGGTCCTTCATTACTATACCCTGAACCCTATGCAACTCACCATCAACGCCTATAGAACGCTCAATGGTATAATAGCCTTAGCTCGGCAGGAGAGTGTCAGGATCACTCTTGCCGACATCCAATATTGTTACACCATGTGCGCCCTCAACCTGAAGGAAAAAGGTTATGTTTATTACCTTAAGCCGAGGTCTACCGAATATAAGATCGTAGCCGACCTCCCAGACTCCAACAAAGGGGCTGGAGATGATTATCTCATTGCTTCTGGAAATTGGGAATTTGGCCCAGAAGAAGAAGTCCATCTCTTCCCTCTTCCTCGAACGGTCAAGGAGGGCAAGGGTAAGAGCCCAGTGTCAACTGCTTAGCTGTTGCTTTCTTCAAGTTTTTCTAAAAATTTTATCTGTTTCTGATGTTATGTTACTTTTGCGACGTCGAAGCCTCCCAAGGACTTTCGCCAGTCCTATTTTCTTGGGAAAGGCCTGAAGAAGCTCCTGGACCTTCCAATCCAGAAGCGCAAAGCTCCATTGGTGCTGAATTTCATCCCAACATACAGATCAACTTTTCCCGACGTTCCCAAGAGGAAGAAGAAAAAGAGCTCCTCTTCTCTTATAGTAGTAACTCAAACCGCATCCACATCTCGGGCTGATCAAGGTTCAATATCTGATCCAGCCGATCAACCTTCAACCTCGGCACCATACTTGGTACCAATTTCTAAAAGAAAGCGTCGGCGACGACTTGTAAAAACTGCCGAAATGGTTCGTCCGAAGCCAGTTGTGCAGGACCTTCTGGCCGACCTCCTGGCCGACCTCCCAACCGACGTGGACGCTGTACCAACCCAAACGATGCCCCTACCGAAGCCAAAAAAGATCAAGAAGGCCCAACCAAAGTCCAAGGCTACTGACGCCGAGGTTGAGGATGCCTTACCCATTTCCCAGCTAGCCGAGAACAAAAAGACCTCCTCTGCACCTGCCAAAAGACCTGCCGAAGCCCAGCCATCAGGATCCACTCAGTCGAAAAGGCCGAGGTCATTGTCTGCGACGACTTCGGGGTCCAGAGTTCCTAAGGTTCCCTGGGAGCCTAAAATTACCCTTGAAAACAGGCCTGTTTACGCCCATGAGAGCGCCGATAACGTTAATATCGGCGTGGCGCTTAATCTTCAGCTTCTTCTCGGCGATCTTGAGCGCAATGCCAAGATGAATGATGCGAGAATTATGCCTTTATCTTTGCTGCGTTACATCCAAGTAAGTCTTCGAGTTTGATAACTTGTCTTCCTGCCACTTTCTTTATACTTATAAAATTTTGCAATATGTTGTAATAATTCCTGCCTTGTTTTCTTTCAGGCCATTCAACACGCCCACTCTCTCTCCATACAGGCCTTTGAGAACAAGGAGAATTTTGCCGAGATGGAGAAGGAGTGCGCTGCCCTTCAGAAACAGAATAAGAGTCTCAAAAATAAAATGAAGACCCTGGAAGATCAAGCCGAGGTCAGAACGCAGCTCAAAGAAGAGGTCGAGAAGGCAGGTTAAAAGCCATTAAAACAGTTGCTGAGGCAAAAAAGAAAGAGGCTCAGGCGAAGGCTGCCCAGGCCGAGAAAGAACTGCCCGAGGCGCTGGCCACCAAGGACGCCGAAATCAAGGCGACCGATGACAAGGCATATGTCCAAGGCATGGCCGATGTTGCAGAAGACTACAAGTTACAGGTTAAGCAGGCATGCAACATGGGTTTTTCCCTTGGTTGGATGTCCTTGGCCAAAAAACTTGATCTTCCTGCTGATTCGCCATGGCGCAAGGCTGAAGCTATCCCTTTTCCATTCCCTCCGCCTCCACCTCCAAGTCAACCTGAAGACGAGGAGGAATCCGAGTCTGAAGCTGACGATGATGACAATGCTCTAGTAAGGAAGCCCAAAGATACTAATGAGACCAAGTCTCTTCCTCGGGATGATCAAATCATGGACTTGACTAATGAGGAAGATGAGGAGGTTATTAAAGAGGCCACTCCTGAACAAGTATCGTCTGATGTCCCCTTGGTTGAAAAAAGTCTTGGTCAAACGGTAGCAGAGATTGATGCCGAGATTGCGGCAGAAAAAGATGCCGAGGTGACTCCTTCAGAGTCCTCCGAGGTACCAGCCCATCAATCTGAAGAAAAAGATGCCGAGGTGGTTCTCCCAGAGTCCTCCGAGGTCTTAGTTCAACCATCTGCTAATGCTGAAGACGTTTGAAATGTTTTTTGTTCTTTTTTCTTTTTTGTACTTTGTTTCTTTGTTATTGTTGATGTTCCCTGAACAATGTAAGCTTCTTCTTTATGGCCGATGTGCCTTTCCTTGTTTCCTGCGAACGATTTACTTTTGCTAGGCCATGGTGCCTTTATTTATTGCAACTGTTTTCATCTGAGTGCTTCAGTCTTTAATTCTTCATTGCTTCTGTATACTTGGGATATTTTGCATGACTCATATAATTCTTCCTTTGCATAATCTCCTCGGGGTTACATACCTCGGGTATGGTTATCTGCAAGTTTATCTCGGCTAGGACTTCACTTGTAAATTTTCCATATACTTCAACAAGTATAAAGCATATACAATTTTGACTAACAAACTTTTCTCAAGTTTTAACAAGGGACTGGATCAATAAACTTAATTTCACTTCATTTTGTAAATTGCTACAAATTTCAACATGTGAAGATAAGGAATTTATCTCGACTTAACTTTAACTTGTAAATTGCTACAAATTTTAACAAGTAAAGATAAGGAATTTATCTCAGCTTAACTTTAACTTGTAAATTGCTACAAATTTCAACAAGTAAAGATAAGAAATTTATCTCAGTTTAACTTTAACTTGTAAATTGCTACAAATTTCAACAAGTAAAGATAAGAAATTTATCTCAGTTTAACTTTAACTTGTAAATTGCTACAAATTTCAACAAGTAAAGATAAGGAATTTATCTCGGCTTAACTTTAACTTGTAAATTGCTACAAATTTCAACAAGTAAAGATAAGGAATTTATCTCGGCTTAACTTCGCTAAGCATTACTCTCTTCTCTCTTCAATGTGAACCTAAGTTCCACTTGGGTTCTCATTATTCAAAAGCAACATCATGCATAGTTTTATAAGTTCTGAAAAATCTGCTAAGATTTTATTGATCATATTGGCAAAAATCAAAGAACATCTAATGATAGAAAAACTTTAAATTACAAGTGTTCCATGATCTAGGCAATGCATTGCCCTCATTATCTTCGCGCCGATAGGCCCCATTTCCTAACACGAATAATTCAGAGGGTCCTTCCCGCTTTGGGCCAAGCTTGCCCTCTGGGATCCTTCTTATTGCCGACGACTTTTCTCAAGACTAAGTCGTTGACTTGAAAATCCTTGGATTGACCTTCTTGTTGTAAGCTTTGGCAAGTTTGTTCGGTATCTTTGCAATTTGGATTGCGACTTTCTCTCTTCTTTCTTCCAGTAGATCCAGATCTCGGGCTAAGAGCACATCATTAGGCCCGTTCTCAATTCCCTGTGTTCTGATCCCTCGGATGCCTATCTCCAATGGAATGTCTGCTTCTCTGCCATAAGCCATGGCAAAGGGGGATGCCCCTGTTGATCTTCTCGCCATAGTGCGATATGCCCAGAGCAGGTTGGGCAATTCTTCTTCCCACTTTCCTTTTGCTGCCTGCACCCTCTTCTTTATTCCGTCCAGAATGACTTTGTTGGATGCTTCGGGTTGCCCATTACTTTGCGGAAAGCTTGGTGTTGAAAAGTAATTCTTTATCTTGAACTTTCTTAAAAGTTCTTGATGAGTTCTTTGTCAAATTGTGTTCCGTTAGAACGATTGCTCTTGGAATCCCAAATCTGGTGATGATGTTTTCCAGATGAAGTTCTTTACATCCACATCTCGGATTTTGGCAAGAGGCTCGCTTCTATCCACTTTGTGAAGTAGTCTGTTGCTACCAAGAGTACTTCTTGCCCATTGCTTGGGGCAATTGTCCAACGAGATCCATGCCCCATTGGGCAAATGGCCAAGGGTTGAAACCGTTCAGTCAAGACTGGTGATGTATCAATTGCAAACCTCTGGCATTGTTCGCACTTATTCACATAGGCCTGCATCTTTTTGCATATAGGGCCACCAATACCCCCTAATGGCCCCGTGAGCTAACGATCGCCCCCTGGCTTCCACAAACTCCTTCATGAATTTCATATAAAAAGTCTTGGACCTGAAGAGGGTGTACACACCTTAAAAGAGGTCCAGTGAAGGATCTTCTGTAGAGATGTCCTTCTGCTGTCAGACTGAATCTTGTCGACTTCAATCTGACCTAGTGTGCTTCCTTTCGATCTTCTGGCAGCTTTCCCTCTTTCAGGAATGCAACAATTGCATCCATCCAGCTTGGTTGCATGTCCACACATAATGCTTCTTGCATTGTGTGTGGTGACTCTATGCTCGGGCCTGATAGGTAATCGATCATTATTGTCCTCGTCTTTCCGGTTTGCATTGAGCTTGCTAAATTGGCCAACGCATCGGTGTGGTTGTTATCGTCTCGGCTAACCTGAAGAAGTCAGCAGTTTTGAAACATGTCTGCCAGCCTGATGACTTCTTTTGCGTATGCCGACATCTTTTCATCTCGGGCAGCAAACTCTCTTGTAGTTTGATTCACTATAAGTTGTGAGTCACAAAAAATGATTACCTCATCTGCCTCTGCTGCTACTGCCAGCTTCAGTCCAGCAATCAATGCTTCATATTCCGCCTCATTGTTCGAGGCTTTGAACCCCAATCGAATGGACTGCTCCAATATCTCTCCATCGGGGGATATTAACACTACTCACCGCCCCTCCTGGGTTTGAGCTCCTATCAACAAAAAGTTGAAAGGAGTCGCCGATGTAAATGCTGCAGGGTCTGAGTTTTTCCTTCCTTGGTTCTTTCGCCTTTGGCTGAGCTTCTCCTTCCTTGTTTGGACATCGTTCATCTCAGCTCGGCGGAGCCCGATGTTCGATGTATTCTGGCGAGAACTCGGCCACGAAGTCGGCCAAGACTTGGCCCTTAATTGCTGTTCTCGGCCTGAACTCCAGGTCATATTGGCCCAAAACTACGGCCCATCTTGCTATTCTTTCAGTTAAGTCTCCTTGTTGCAACAAAGATTTGAGTGGGTGCTCTGTTAGAACCACTATCTTGTGAGCCTGAAAATAATGGTTTAGCTTCTTTGAGGCCATTACCAAGGCCAGCATCAATTTCTCCAGTGGTAAATACCTTGTTTCTGCATCGGCCAAGGTTTTACTTACATAGTAAACAGCTTTCTGCTCACCCTTTTCTTCTCGGATTATCACAGCACTTACTGTGTGCTCTGAAACTGCTAAGTATAAAAACAATTCCTCCCCAGGTTGAGGTGTTGAGAGGACTGGAACCGAGGTAAGGTATTTCTTCAGGTCGGCCAAAGCGGCCTCACATTCCTCTGTCCATAGAAAATCCGTGGCCTTTTTCACCAGATTAAAAAAAGGTTTGCATTTGTCCGAACTTCGGCTTATGAACCTGTTTAGGGCTGCGGCCCTTCCAAAGAAGCATTTGAACTGTTTTGCGATGTCGGACTCTGTAATTCCGAATGGCCTTGATCGATCTGGCTGGCTTCAATGCCCTTTCTAGTCACCAGTATCCCAGAACTTCGGATCCGACTCAAACGCGCATTTCGATCGTTTAGTCGAGCCGACATGTTTTGAGTATGTCAAAGACCTCTTTTAGGTCAGCAAGATGATCCTTTGGTTCCTTGGTCTTCACGACCATGTCATCAATGTAGACTTCTACTGTTCGGCCAATCAAGTGTTTGAACATCTTGGTTACCAGCCTTTGGTAAGTTGCTCCTGCGTTCTTCAACCCAAAAGGCATGACTCTGTAACAATACAGACCTTTGGGAGTGATAAATGCTGTCTTCTCCTCATTCGGGGGGTACATGGCTATCTGGTGATACCCTCTATATGCGTCCAAGAAGCTCATCCTTCCATGTTCAGATGTGGCGTCCACCAACTGGTCGATCTTTGGCAGAGGGAAGTTGTCTTTGGGACAAGCTTTGTTCAAATTTGTAAAATCTACGCAGACCCTCCACTTGCCATTCTTCTTCTTTACTACCACGGTGTTTGATAACCATGTCGGATAATTGGCTTCTCTGATGGCCCTGGCCTCTAGAAGTCTGTCTACTTCCTCCTCCACTGCTTCGACATGCATCAACGTCGGTCTTCTGGCTCGTTGTATCACAGGTTTAACCGACCTGTCAACGTTAAGTTTGTGACATGTGACCTCGGGGTCAATGCCAGGCATTTCATAAGGTGTCCAGGCGAACACCTCAATGTTTTTCCTCAGAAAGGCTTCCAGCTCCCTTTCCTCTTCTTCGGCTAACCCTGTGCCGAGAAGAAAGAAGCGTTCTTCATCGTCCTCCTGGACGAGGATTTTCTTCAGTGTTTCTTCACTTTTCTCGGTCGGCTCCTTGTCGACATCATCTAGGACCTTCATGTCCTCTTTTTCAACTTCTGCTTCCTCTGGTTCCCGAATGCTGCAGGTTAATTTCATTACTGCCATGGAGCAATTTTTTTACCGAATCGATCTCCTCGACTTCCTCAATCCCATGTTACATTGGGAACCGTAGCGATTGATGCAATGTTGAGGAATCGCCCCATTGCATGCAACCACGGCCTCCCCAGGATGATGTTGTAAGGCGAGGGCGTATCAATCACAATGAATTCTGTCTTGATCTTCTTCGTGCCAGCCTGTACCTCCAAGCTTGTTGCGCCTAATGGCCATGTCGACGTTCCATTGAAGCCGACCATCGGGCCGTTTGACTGCTCCATGTCATCAGGGTGAAGGCCTAACTCCTTGTAACATCTAACATACATGATGTCGCAGGAGCTGCCTTGATCAATCAGGATGTATTTTCACCTGGCACTCCCCAACCTTGAGGGATACTACCAAGGCATCATTGTGCGGGTGCTGAACCATATCAAGGTCGGCTTCTGTGAAGGCTATCATCGGTCCTTGGCACTCTTCAGGCCGAGGTCTTTTCAGTCCGACCTGGTTGACGTCTTTGCAGTGTTTTACCCCCTGTGTCTCCCCCCATTTGTCGTTTTCATTCACCTTTGAGTGGAACACATTAACCACCGAGGTTCACACTGCTGGTTCTTCTTATTTGGGGCTGGCGGCTGCTGAGGCAATCGTGCCTGTTCTTCCCTTGTTTTGGCCTCATCCACAAGGTCTCTTAGATGGCATTGCCTCACCAGATCTTCTAAGTGTACTTTAAGGGCTCTGCAACCCTGAGTTGGGTGCCCCTCCTCATTGTGGTAAGCACAACGCCTACCAAGGTTTCTCCCCATAAATTCTCCTGGTGCTCTTGCCGCATACCAAGTAAGTGATTTGAATTTGATCAAGGACTTTGTGGATCGAATTGAACACCGTCGCCATCCTTGCTTAGCCCTCAACTCTGTCTCTGTTTGTTGGGTCCATTGTTACCTCGGCCTCGCTTGGCGATCGTTGCCTTCAACCGTCTCCTTATTCCCCGACGTATCTTCCTCGGCTCTGGCATACTTCTCGATTCTCGCCATGAGCTCTTCCATGCTCTTTGGCAGGGTTTTTGCCAAAGACTTCCGCAGTGGACAGTCATCCTTCAGGCCGTTTTTGAAAGACACGACCGCCACCTCCTGGTTGCATTCAGGTATTCGATTGAACACCTTATAGTACCTCTTTGCATAGGCCCTAAGGCTTTCATCTTTGCCAATTTTTAGGGCCATCAATGCATCCACCTTCAATGGCTGCAGTTTGTTTGTTATGAACCTAGCCACAAACATCTCGGCCAGGCCTTCCCAGCTCTTCACGCTGCCCTTCGGTAATTTGTGGAACCAATCTGATGCAATCTCCCCGAATGATGAAGGGAACACTTTGCAGAGCAACGGCTCGTTCCCACTGTATAATGCCATTGAATTCAAAAATAATCCAACATGGAAGTTGGGGTCTGACTTACCATCATATATCTGGAACCTCGGCATACTGAATCTTTTTGGCGCGACGAATTTGTCCAATTTCATTGAGAATAGCATTCTCGGCTTAACCGGGGAGGTTACTTCGACTCCGGCATTCTCTTGCTTCCTCTTGAGGTAATCTCTCAAGTCTTCTTTACTTCTCCACTGTTTGTATTTTTGGACTTCACCTTTTGGCGCTTTTCTCTCGGCCTCATGGTGGCCCCTTTTCGATCCTTCTCCGAGGCGATGAAACACAATACCCTTGAGCGTCTTGATGTTCTTTGGGGTCTGCTTCCTTCTCGCGATATGTCCTTCGGGACTCTTCTCTCCTCGGCTCTTCTCGGCCGACTTCCCTGGAGGGTCGGTGAGAGTGCCTTCTACTCCTCGTGTGTTGAGGGGCTTCGGGGATTTCTTTCCGCCCCTTCTTCTGGGCGTTTGCTATCGGCATTGGTGTGTCCTGTAGCGAATCTGGCGGTGCATGACATTATTTTGCATCATGAAGTTGACGGCCGATTGAAGGTCCCAACTTGTTTGTCATCTCCTTTACTTCTTCATCCCTCCTCGGACATCTGTCTTTCGGATCTGGAGGTTGTCCTCGTTATAGTACTTACCGTCCGCTTTCTTTGATGTGTCGCCATCTTGGCCGACGCCTTTCTCTGCGTGATTCTGATCACGAGCTTCTTCGTTGTGGTCTCCTCCTTCAGCGTTAGGGTCGACGGGTCTTCCACTCCCAGCAGGAGTGTCGTCCTCAATCTTTTCCTTCTGCGTGTTACTGGCCATCTACTCTTCTTTTGTTCCCACAGATGGCGCCAAATTGTGTGAGTGAGTTTCTGATCACACTGCCCTCTTTAGTAATCCAGCTGTAGAACACAGGCAGAATAGATGGCACCCTGTAATCTGCACAGAAAGAAAAGGCTCCGGCGGTGGTTCTTCCACCCGGGGGCTCTCCGACGATCAAGTCAGTATCTCTCAAAGATAATACAAGTGCTTAAAATTACTGCTCAAGACTACAAATTGCGTACCTTAGACCCGCCGGGGGTGCCCTTCTTTTATAGTCTTTCTCTATCCTAGTCCCACTAGAAGTCTCACTTCTATGGACTTTCATTCAGTACTTACTCTGGACTCTACAAGAGATAAGGATAGACTCCCTAAGAATACTATCGTTATCCATCTTGAAGTCTTTCTTCATTCTAGAACTCTTGCCCCTTATCTGATCATCTCGGATTCCGACATCTTTGGAGGTAACCTCGGACTCCTGTATTCTCGCAGATAACCTCGGCAACTCCGAGATAACCTCGGCGTAACTACCACGACACGTGGCACCTCGGCTGACACTTCGATGCCACCTCGGCCACGTGTTGGTACTTAGAAAATATATCCCCACAATATATATATATATATATATATATATTTTACTAGAATATATATTTTTTTATTTATTTATTTTAGTATTTAACCACCATCTACATTAGGTATGAGTTTGACATTTATTGTAGTCCTTCTAATAGTTAGGTTTTTTTTTTTTTGAAATTGGAAATGAATTTTTTCTACTCTTAACCTAATCTCTGTGGTGGAAAATCTAACACAGGGATTGATCTAGCCGCACAACTCAAAGCATCAAGTAACTATCAAAGAGGCAAACTCTGTTACTCCAACACTCAAAAGATCAACTACCACCATCACATAATCTCTTCTACCTAATCTCCCTTGATCTACTATCCATCAGGTGAAGGGAAGAAGATTTGGGACTAAGGGCCAAGGGGATTAATTTGGTATAAGAATTTAGTCTTGTAGGAAAATTATCGGATAAGTTCAATTTACGATATGATATGAGAATATGCTTACATAATAATAAAAAAAAAGGCATAGTTATCTTATTATTTGATAAGTAGAGATTTGATGTTTTTCTACATAAATCGAGTTGTCTTTTTTCAAACAACAAGTGAAAAAGTCAAAAATTATGTTTGAAAAAACTCCAACCATAATGCTAAAAATCTATGTAACATTTGACATTACCTATCTTAGGTTGATTTTGACACGTGAGAAATGCGATTACAAATTTATTTTTTTTTCTATTTGTTTAATATTTGATACCTATATAAAGTGTTTTTTTTTTTGGTTTCTTCAAAACATTAAAAAACTAAATCGGACAAATTGCTATTAAAAGATATAATAAAACAATAAATTTAACACATTAAATAGAGTGCCAATTTTTTAAAATGTCAAAATTTGAAAATGTTAATTTGTCACTTAAACTTTAATTATTATTATTATTTTTTTTGGGAAATTCCTCGTAACTCGAAAAAGTGTGGCACGAATGGTTCGAAAATATTCTCTTACCGGTAAGAGAATATTTTTTAGCCTATGAAAATATTCTCTTACCAGTAAGAGAATATTTTTGAGCCATTCGAGCCGTGATATTCGAGCTACGTAGCAGTTCCGGGCAACACTAAATTTAAAATTTTAATTAGAGATGTTATTGTAAACATAAATATTTTTTTTTTTGATAAATTACACTAACCTCCCATGAAATTTAGAGAAAATACATTATGACCCACAATCTTGAATTCATTACATCGATTTCTCTTTTAATAAGATTAAAAAGATTGAAACTAATTCAAATAGTGTAAAGACACAATGATAAATAAGGTGAAATATACATTTTAACATAAAAAGAGATGATATATAACATTATTTTCCCATTAATATGACTAACAAGAGTCCGGATTTGTTAAAGTGAAAGATCTCAACTTCACGATGAAATTGACCCATTATCAAACTAATTTGGACTTATTTTGGTGATCTAAATTGTTCATATACAACCAACTAAAAGAATTATTTATGCAAAAAATCAATTTGATTCAACATCGATCATTATACTATTAGAACATTTTTATCTATACGGCCCACATATTTTTAAGAATAGACCAAGTATTTGTTATAATATATATTATTTGATCATGTCATTATTTAAGTTTGATTAACTTAATTTTTTTGCATGCATGTTCTTTTCAATTTTTCATATGAGATGAATAGTTCAACCCATCAACACGAGTACAAATTAGTCTCATAATAATTGCTTGTGAAGTTGAGATTTTCAACTTTAGCAAATCTAAACTCGATCAACAAATTTATGATTAAAAGAGAGTTAAATGTTATATGAGTTAAAAATTAAAAAAAAAAAAAAAGTCTAATATAATATCCCCCCTCCCCCAACCAATTTCAAGATAGACTTTTGTATTTATTTATTTATTTTTTAAATCTCAAAGAGAAATGTGAAAGGAAATTTCCAAAACTTATATAAAAAGCCGGCTGCCGGAAGATAGTCGACCCTCATGAAAGACATTGTTCCAAATTCCAATCACACCTACAGAAGACTAATTATGTAGGCTCTTGCCCATGTCACTTCCCCTAACTTTCCATTTGACAACCCCTAAATATATTTTAAATGTAGTCTCTTCTAGCCGGTGGAAATTATGGTCCTACATCATATAAATTAATGCAATCATACATTATATAATAATCATACTAATTGACTCATAAATGTATATCCTACATTGTTGTATGTGGGGACAAAACTACATACATGTTTCCCTTTTGACTCTGGAGCTCACTCACAAGTCACCTTCACAACACATTAATTAATAAGTGCCCTTTCATGTCGATAATATTTTTACTTTCGTTGTCTGCTTGTTTAACCAGGACATATGGTGTACATAATTCAATACTTTAATAAAAAATGCATTGTCCCTAAAAATCAAAATATTTATAAAAAGATTTACATTGAATATGAATTCTATCACACTAGTTTTAAATTGGACACTCAAGTTAGAGATCTATTTTTCAAATTTTTGAGTCAATACGACATTGATCTGTCTAAAATGATATTTATATATCCAAAATTTACATATCTATTTATATGTCCAAAAGTCACATATCTATCCAAATGTTACATATTTGTTCATGTGTCACCTATTTATTTAATGTCACATATTTGTCCACCTCGCCGCCAGCCTTTGTTGCCAATTGCTGTCCACCGACTACTAGTGACTTTCTGATGACTTTTCTAACCAATTTTTTGATGACTTTTCCGGTAATTTTTTAACCCATGTTCTTATTATCAAAATAGATTAAATTTTAAACTAAATAACATGATTTATTAGTGTGGACTTTTCAAATTAACCTATTTAAATTCTGAGCACTATTTTAGATACATAAGAGTAATTTCACTTGTCGTTGCTAAAATAGCAATGTGAAATTAATAATTTAATATGCCAATGTATCAAAAAATTAAATTTGGAAAATATTGCTCCACTGATACAAATTTCATATTGTTTTTGGTCGGTGGAAAAGCCAACTAAGGATCGAATGGTTTTTCACTGCCGTTGTTAATAAATGCCATTACGGCACATTAAGCCTATTATTATTTTACTTTTATATGAAAAATTTTGTGGTATTCAATGTATACCGTATGTAATTTTATAAAATTACATAAATTTTCACGAACTTATCTCATACAAATATGTAAACTGAACATAAATTCACGTAAATTCATAAAATCACATAAGTTTTTTTGAACTTACACAAATTGATTTTCAACTTATATATTTTTGTGAAATCACTTATGTAAAATTCATAAAAATTTACATAATTTTATGCATTGAACATCGGAGCATTTTCTTTTTTACAAGTTAGATATCTCACATTCAAATTATATTCAAATCATAAGTTCAAAATACTTTCATGGATGAACTGAATTGGATCAAACAATATTGAAATAAAGTTTGATAGTGTCATTTTAATATGGAAAATGAAAAATTCCCCTAAAAATAATCCCCCTAATCCCTCTAATTTTCATTTTTAGAAATTGTTTTCTTTTTTTTTGTTTTCTTTTTTTTTTTTTTTTTACTTGAAATGGCATTTTCGGGGGATTCGGGGCCCATTTCGGGGGATGAATCACCACCCTTTTAATATAAGGTTAAGGTTTGTTGATGCCATTTTTTAATAACTGGAGAAATTGCTAGGGAAGGATTTTTTGTTTAGTAATGTTACAATGTTTATCTTTTTATGCAATACATATCATGTACTATGTGATTATTGTATTAAGGGAAAATAACCATTCAGTATGAATTTGAAAAAACAATTTTGAAATAAGTGGTAAAAATTTACGAACGTTAATAATAAAGTATTAAAATTTTTCATGAAATTGTAATTATTTCTAAAAGGTGCCACCACTAAGATTTTATTTTCCCTTGTATTAATAACATACACAAGTGATGAAATCCTTTCAATAACTAGTTCTGACAAATGAGATGGTAAAAAAAAAAACAAAAAAAACAAAAAAATTGGAATTTTCAAGTTCAAATCTAAACTTGTAAGAGCTTAAGGAGTTCATGATTCTGTTTCGATAATTTGAACCGTTTATTTTGTAAACCTCTCTATCTATATTATTCATAAAAATAATTACTTTGATCTGCTACCCCCACATTTGCATTCCCCATTTACCGTTGCATGGTCATAGCAAAAAAAATTTTTACGACGACTTATGGTGGTCGCAAAAAATGATTTTTTCAATTGTGAATATATTTTTATTTAATTATATTTGTCTTAAAAAATAAATGATTTATTTTTAAAAATCTACTTGACATTTATTTTTTTGTGAAACAAACATGATAAAATATTATGTTTATCAAATTGACCTATTTTTTGGAAAAAATAATATATATTAAAAATGTTACAAAATAAATAATTGAAATTATTAAAATAAAATCTGTGTGAGTCCGCAAGCCTTAAAATTCTCTCAACTTGCACTGTGTTTGATTTTAATTTTCCGAATTCATTTTTTTAGAAATTGAATTTTTTATTTTTCATGCTTTTATTTTTATTTTTATTTTTAGTGAATGTTTTTCAAATTTTAAGCAAATTTTAAAAAAAAAAAAAATTAGATGCACCTTACTTAGATGTATCTAAAAAGTAAAATATTTTTCAAAAAATATTTTAAAAAATAATAAATACACAAGAATATGAAAATGTATTGAATTTTCACATTTTTTTTTTTATATTCTTGGTATTTAGTAAATTTTTTAAAGATTTACTTTATAAATATTATATTTTTTAAGTGTATTTAAGTTAGGTGTATCTAAAAATTAAAAAAAAATTAAAATATTTAATAAAGTCAGTGAAAAAAAAAAAGAAAAAGAAAAAATTTTAATTTTTTAAAAAGTGAAACTGAAAAAATGGTAATTGTATATTTAAAGTGCTCAAATATTCCTATTGGCTAGTTAACCTGATCCATGCACAGACTTCGAGGAACCTGCTGCAGTAGAATCTTTTAATGGCAATAATAATGTATATTCACCAAACACGATTACAACAATTCATTAGGCTCTCTCGCTGTCTCTCTCATCAAATTTTATTTTAAATTATAGCCTTTGGTTCAAAAAAAAAAAAAAAAAAAACAATCATGATTCTTTAGCTTCCGTTTAAGAAGTGGGTTAGATTTTTTAATTTTTTGATTTTTTTTAATTATTTTAGTTTGGGTTAAAAAAATTTGATTTGGAAAGAGTTTTTTGACTTTTTTAACTTTTTTTTGTAAGAAAAGAGTGTAATAGTTATGGGTTAGATGTGATATTTTATTTGTTGTGATTAAAATAACTTATTTTGTCTTTTATGACTATTTTAACTACAAACCAACTTGCCAAATAACACCTTAATTTGTTTATTAAGATATGTTGGTAAACGATAATGCTTTAATTAATGTGTCACTTTTACATTAGTCACAATATGTATGGTTAAACCCATTTAATCAATGAATTATGATAAACAAAATAACAAATTAAGTATAATATATAAATATAATTATTATAAGCGTTCCCCGTTGACAAATAAATAAATGTAGATATATGTATATGGTGTTGTCAATTTGGTCCCACCTTGCTCCTCCCAAATTATTTTGAAAAGCAAAGGTTCAAGTGGGGGTTAAAATGTTCAGTATCAGCCCTCGTTTGGGGAGTTGGTTATTTTAGTCAAAAAGTTAAAAAGTTAATTAAAACTTGTCATATTATTTCTCTATTTTTTTGCACATCTTTTTATAAAAAGTCAAAAAATTACTAAAATAGCCTGTTCCCAAAACGAGGCAATCTCCATCACCTTAGATCCAAACAGTCCTAGTATCATCCTCCTCTCCTTCCAAGCGGGCAAATTATGTCTTCTTTTATTTGCCAAAATTAGCAATTCTACAACTACTACTACACTTATCCATATGATGCTAGCTAGCCCAGTTGTTCAATTCCATTATTATCTACCAAACACAAGGACATGTTTACAAAATTTATGCCAATTAATGTACTGAGTAAGATAAATGGTGCTGAATATTTGAGGTTTTTTTTTATTTAATTTTTAAAAATTTTTGTTGTGTGCCGAGTTATTTGGTGTTGAAAAAAATTAATTATTTAGGAAATTGAAGGAGATGTGCTTTTAATTTATACTATCAATTTTTAACTTATAATAAATTACACCAAACAGGCTCAATGTGCTTTTGAAATGAAATTTTTTTATGATAAAATATACATCGTAAATAAATTTGAACAATATATTAACAGTAATATTATAAACTTAGATTTAATTACTCAAAAATTATACAGAATTGTCATATTATGATTCAGATTTATTCTATATATGAACCCTACACAAATTTAATCTCAACCACATAATTCTTATTTAGGGTACATTCGTGGGTTTGTAATTGGATTCATACGAAAAATGATATACATACATAATTTAAGACAAGAATGATGTGACTAGCATTCTTGCACTTAAATGCCACATTTATTTGGCAGATTAGGTTGAATGAGATTGTTAGTGAGGAGATGGTAAAGAGATTATTAATGTGAGGATTGTTAGTGAGGAGATTAAGTAAAAATGTGTTTGTTTTAATGATAGTATGAGAGATGATTAGTAATGAGATTGTTAAATTATTTTTACATAAAATAAAAATAAAATTTTTCTATATTAAAAAAAATCTAAAACAAAATATATAAAAAAAAAATTACAAATAACAAATCGCACTTGGGTTAAAAAAAAAAAGAAAAGAAAAGTACATCTTAATCCCCCTCACTATTTTTTCAATTCTAGCCCATATGAGGGCAACTTAATCCTGTTGGGGTGTTGGAGTAATACTCCACCTGGAGTAGCAATCCCCCTCCACAAAGAACGAACAAGCTATAATGGGACCTACCTCCTTACTATTCCAATCTTACCTCATAATCTGCAAAACAAACATGACCAAAGTGATGAATATTTTGACTACTAATAAATGACTATAAATGAAATATATCATTCGTGTATGAGTTTTATGTATGTATATTCTATGAATAATACTATATGTATTAATTTGTAACTGGTGTGTCAATTGATGATGTAACATAATTTGAAAGTTTTTTTGATATTTGTAATGTGATTAATGAGTGTGGTCAATAATAATGCCATAACTAGTGTTGATAAACTAGTTAGTACACTAATTGGTACATGTAATACCACCGATATTCTATTTATATAATATCATTCTTTTTCATATATTAAATATTTTTAATCAATTTTGTCTAGTGTTCGTTTAGGATGTGGATTAATTTTTTTGATTATTTTAAGTTGAGCCTAAAAAGTTTCATTAGGGATGAATTTTTTGATTTTTTTTAATTTTTATGAGAAAAAAATAAAATAATTATAATTTAAATATAATATTTTATTTTATTAATTTTTTATAACCATTTTACCCACGTAATCTCTTCCCAACCGAGTGCTTAATCATCTACCAAACATTAGTCGCACATGCACCGCTTCATCACCATATGACACATGGTCCATTACACCTATGCATTTCCCTATAAATATTGCTCTTCGCAATCACGGTTCTCATAATTTCAAATTTCCTCTCTCTAACTCTCTCTCTCTCTCTCTCTCTCTCTCTCTCCCTAAGCATTTCTTAAAGAAATGGCTCTTATGAGTAGGCCATATTCTTACTCAAAGATGGAAAGAGAAGACCCAGAAGAGATAAAGCATAGAAGAGCACAGTTCTTGATCTATAAAGCACTAGAGAAAGTGGATTCTCAGAGAAGACCATCATGGTTGAGAGTTAGAATCTGCAAACTGAAGATTAAGATTGGGAAGAGATTGAAGAGGTTAAGGAAAAGCATGTTGTTAAGCATGTCTAGAGCCAAGAATGGTGTTTGCAAACAAGTTATTTGTCAATGGAAAACATGGAAGCGCTTGTTCCGCAGTGGTGGACAGGCCATGGTCAATCTTCCTCCTGTGTTTGCTTGAGAAATTTTCTTTCTTGTTTTCAGTTTTTGTTTGTTTGCCAAGAAAAAAGAAACAAGAATGTTACCAAAAGGGTATTTCAATTTAGTCATGAGATTGGTTCCCTTGTTTAATCATATTTTCATGCCAATGGTTTGTTGTCTTACCTAGTAATTTGCTCTGCAATTATTCTTCTGCAAATCTGGTGTGTTTTTTTTTTCCCCAAAGTTTTGTTCTAGAACTCCTTTGGTAAATTATTTGTTCATTTAGAAGTTAAAAAGTCACTAATAAAAAAATTAAAAAGTTAATAAGCCTCCGTTTGAAAAGTGGGTTAGTTTTTTGACTTTTTTGACTATTTTAGCCTGGGCTTAAAAGCTTAGTTTGGGAAGGACTTTTTGACTTTTTGATTTTTTTGAGTTTTTTTGTGAGAGAATAATGTAATGATTATGAGTTGGATGTGATATTTTGTTTGTTATGACTAAAATAACTTATTTTGTTTTTTGTGGCTAAAATAGTCAAAAAAGTCCAAATCATGGCTTCCCAAACGAAGCCTAACTTATATTAAAGATTTCATTTTCTCTTTATTTTTTGTACATATTTTCGTAAAAAATTAAAAAATCATTCCAAACATACTAATTTTTTTTATATCATATTTTAATAAAAAAACCAAAAAATTTATTATAAAAATCTGTTCCTAGACAAGGCTACAAAGCATTAGGAAACAACAATATTACATACTCAAAATTTTTAATCATAATTATCAATCAATTCATTCAAATTTATTATAAATGAATGTTATACTCACTAAATTTAATCTTAACCATACACTTAGGAAATATAAAGTTACAAATTTTTTAGTTGAATTTATTGTCAATTTGACACTTGTGATAGGATTTGAACATATGATTCGATTAGTCCTAATTGGTAATATCATTTTTTTCTCCTAAATTTAACGATTATTTTTATGCTTGCATGATTTCATTTGGAAGAAATGACAATTAATTGTGAGTCTATAAATGACATGAGAGCCTCGAACTGATCAATCATCCTTTGAAAGAGCTAAGCTTTGCACAATTTGGGGGATGAGCTGGTGTATGTATGTGAGAGAGAACATGCTTTGCAAGTTTATCGGGAAAGATTATATGTAGCTTCCATGCTTTCTGAAGGCACTTGATTTTCTATTTTTAATCTTTTTATTTCTTATAGTAAAAGATTCATAATTATTAAGTTTTATCTTAAAACTTTTATACTTAAAAGAGATTTTAAATAATTATCAGTGTTTTGAAATAGAAAAACATAGAAAGGTTTGGAGCAGAGAATCTTTAGTCTTTTTGACAACATATAATATACATGGTAATTATTTAATAGGTCTTGTTTGGTAACTTTTAATTCTAATAAAAAAATAAAAAAATAATTATAAATTATCGTATCATTTTTTTATTTTTATACATAATTTTTTTATTATAAAAAATTTAAAAATTATTAAAATAATATTATCAAACGAAACTTTAGAGCACCATACAACATTCTTTCTAGAAGCACTCGATTCTATGTTTTTAATTCATCTGTCTTCTATCATAAAACACTCATAATTATTAAATTATGTTTCGATTTTTTGTACTTAAAATGATTAAATTATTGTTAGTGTTTTGAGATAGAAATGAAAATGTTTGAGTGCTCGAAACTAGAGGCTCGAATTGGCTCAAAACCCCAAAACGACGTCGTTTTGGGGTTTTGATTTTTTTTTTTTTTTTCTTCTTTTTCTGCCATTTTCATTGCAGAGACGAGGGAGAAGAGGGAGAAGGAGAGAAAGAGAAGAGAGGGAAGAGGTCGTCGCGCAGCTCACCTCCGGCCGTCCTTGACACGTCCTGGCTGCAGCCTCCGCCTCGATCGCATCACCTCCACCCTCCTCCTCCTCCTCCTCCTCCTCCCTCCTCCCCCTCCATTTTTTAGGCCCCCTCCAGTCCCCTCCTCCTCTCCTCTCCTCTCCTCTCCTCTCCCCTCCTTCCTCGTCTCCTCTCCTCTCCTCTCCTCTGCGTCTGAAAAAAAAAAAATTTCGAGCCTTTTCGAGCTACGTAGCACAGTCGAGATAGAAATGTATAATGATTTTGAAAGCAGAGTATCCATGGTCCTTTTGACAATATATGATATATAAAGTAATTATTTAGTAATTTTGAAACACATGTGACATTATTTATGTGGTGTTCCAAATCAATCATGTAATAAAAAATTTTACCAAATCAATTATGTAATAAAATTTTTCTTATAAAGTGTCGCATTTGAGAGTATGAAGTGAGTAATATTTCATGATATTTTAAAAATATCTAATAATTTTTTTATGATATATATATATACTAGCGTATACCCGTGCCTGACGGCACGGTACAATTAATGATGAGATTAAAATATAAATCAAAATTAGAGAGGAATGTATTCAAATTAATAAAGCTTAACACATAAATTGCAAGATCAATTCCACCAATAGAAATGATGATCAATTCCACCATCCCTCTGTTAAATGCATTCACACAAACCTAACTATCTTGGCTTTGTTAAGCATTTTAGGACATCAAAATAAGGCCTTGTTTGGCATGTACTAAATAAGCCAAAAAGTCAAAAAGTCATTATCTTATTTAAGTCACATCATCTTATTTAAATCACATCACCTCTCTAACACATCACATCAAACCCAACCCAAACCCAACCCAAACCCACCAATAAGTCAAAAAGTGCACTTTTTTAGGACATCCCAAACCAACCCTAATAATGGGAAGAGTCTAAATAACATCAATATCAACTGCACAAAGAGGAAACAGTGGATTACTCAACTGTAAGGAAGATGGCTTACCAGGAACAATAGTACCAAAAATGCTCGATTGAAACTTTGCAGAATTCAGATTGCGATTGAAAGACGACACCTGAAACGAAATAAAACAATAATAATAACAACAATGAGAGCAATTTCCATGTCGCACATTGCAATTCATGAGTAGTTAAAACTAAATGACATAATGTGGAAACAAAATTAGAACAAAAATAAATAAATAAATAAAAATAAAAAATACAAATACAATAGAATTAGGTCAAATTTTGATGTTAAAAAACAAATTCACTCTAGATTGAATGCAAGGCAACAAACCAGAGATCGGTGGGGAAGTCAATTTTCAAATATAAATGAGTGGTCTAATCGATGGAATTTTTAAATGATGCCAACTTCTTTCAGATCTGTCAGCATATGCAGAAGCAAAAGCCCCATCCACGAAAAAGCAGTTCCCATCATCTACCACCACCACAGATTATGGTATATGCCAGCATATCAATACAGAGCACTATCAAACCACAAATGGGCAGTTCAATTTTCAAATTCAAAAGAGACAGTTTTCTGAAAATAATATTTGGGTTCAATTTTGAAAGGATGCCAACTCTGGTCAAGCCGCTAGTAATGAAAACACGGTGATAACAGAATATCTGGAAGAAACAACTACACACAGTCACAACACAAACAGAAATATAGGGTAGGAATTACTGGAGAGATCGTAGGCCAACAAACTTCTTCATGTGGCAATTCATCTCAACACACGTCACGGTATTTGAGCAATATAAATGTAGGGAGAAGTGACCTTTGATTTTTTATATAGATAGAAATTTTTTTCCATGCAGAAGTTAGTTCAGTTGTAGTCTAATTCAGTGCATTTTTCAATATTATTGTTTGTCTACCATCTTAAATATCAACACATCATGAGATGATACTCACCTAACTATAAGAAATGCAAATCTATAAGAAACATGCACACAACAGTGCCAATGAAAATCATGTCAACATTATTACTACATCATAATTAAGACGAATGGTAAGCCTAGCATATGTTCTTCTTTGGGATATGTTTAACTTCAAACCTAACTTCTCTCAAAGTTAAATGCATATAAAGAAAGGGGGGGGAAGGGCATTTCCAGAAACATAATTATGGTTAGCGCAGAGACTATAACAGAACAACAAAAATATTTCATCACATTATTTGAACCTCCATAAAGCAACAAAAAGTTGGAGTTTTTTAATAAACAGAACCAAATAACCACCAAACATGAACTTTGTCAAATAAAACTACACGACAAACAATTCATGTTACAATTAGCTGAAAAACACCCGAAAGCTACAAAATCAAATAAATATTCAAGACTTACTCTTTCAGATTATAAACCATTTGAATCCAGATGAAAGAAAAACAGCACACCCAGAGGCATGAAGTAAACCAAAGATTGAATTCATAATTATATCTCCAAGAGGCATGAAGTAAATTATTGACTGTCCATCATGCTTTGACAACAAAAATTGTGGCCAAACTTTCATGGTCTGCAGAACTGCTCTTATTTTAGACAATTGAACACTATTTGAGAAGGGGGGGAACATTGAACATTATTATAATTTTTGTATAAAAAAAAAAGGGTAAATTCAGACTGTAATTTAATTGGTAGAGAGCACTTACATGTCAATGAGGAGATATCTCAGATTTGAATCAACAGAATAGTTTCGACGTACTATGATAATCTAATTCTATTAACTACCATCTATCTTATTATCTAAGATATAAAATAAAAATAACCCCAAAGAAATATTTTTTTTTTTTTTAAAATGAAAGGCCACATAATAAAATGGTAGAAAACCAAGCACCAAAGGATAGGAAACATTTTTCCATTTGAAGGAGGAGAAGAAGGAAGAGGTGTAGAGACTAAAGTCTTGTTCTTTCCCAATCAGGGAGAGTAACAATGTTCACTCATCATCTGTCACTCACTCACTGGTCATTACTATCATCAACTATCCTACAATTTCTCTCTCTATTTGTTTGTTTGTTTGTTTTTTTTTTTTTAATGTAATTTGTTTTTTGAATGTAATGTGATAGTGTTGTAAGTTACAGTAGTGTGTATAAGAACAGTGTCTCCAAGTGTGTGCTATTTTGACAACTGAGAAGAAGCAACTTAGAAGTCTCTCATAGGCAAACTATCAAACATGTTGTGACCATGGCAGTATAAGCCAACATATCAGCACTTTGCTTGGCCAAACTTTCATGGTCTGCAGAACTGCTCTTATTTTAGACAATTGAACACTATTTGAGAAGGGGGGAACATTGAACATTATTATAATTTTTGTATAAAAAAAAAGGGGGTAAATTCAGACTGTAATTTAATTGGTAGAGAGCATTTACATGTCAATGAGGAGATATCTCAGATTTGAATCAATAGAATAGTTTCGACGTACTATGATAATCTAATTCTATTAACTACCATCTATCTTATTATCTAAGAAATTTTTTTTAAAAAAAAAATGAAAGGCCACATAATAAAATGGTAGAAAACCAAGCACCAAAGGATAGGAAACATTTTTCCATTTGAAGGAGGAGAAGAAGGAAGAGGTGTAGAGACTAAAGTCGTGTTCTTTCCCAATCAGGGAGAGTAACAATGTTCACTCACTCACTGGTCATTACTATCATCAACTATATATCTCACAGTTATGCAGGAAATGTAATGAAAACCCAAAACTCACCGATTATGAAATGTAATGAAAACAACACTCACAGTTTAATCTCACAGTTAAATCAACAAAACAATACTCATAGTTTGATCTCTGTGGCTTCAAAGACAAAAAACAAAAAAAAAGATTTTGGAGAACCTCACCGATTTGGACCCCGCGATATCGCCGATTAGCACCCAACAAACTCTCCAATGCGAAGTCGCCGATTAGCACCCCTGCGAAGTCGCCGATCTACTATGTTTTCGGGGGAGATTGAAGATGAAGAGTGAGCTCTGAGAGTGAGAGATGAGGGAGACAACTTTTTGAATGAGAGAGAGAGAGAGATGGATGGATGGAAGGGAAGAAGAAACCCAGCAAAATGTATTTGCCTCTTGGACATTTTTGAGCCATCGGATTAAATCGATCTAACGATCCATCTTTTGACACAGGTATAAGAGTCACATCACGATTCAAAAACCGAGCTTCCTTATTAGTTTCGACGTACTATGATAATCTAATTCTATTAACTACCATCTATCTTATTATCTAAGATATAAAATAAAAATAACCCCAAAGAAATATTTTTTTTTTTTTTTTAAATGAAAGGCCACATAATAAAATGGTAGAAAACCAAGCACCAAAGGATAGGAAACATTTTTCCATTTGAAGGAGGAGAAGAAGGAAGAGGTGTAGAGACTAAAGTCTTGTTCTTTCCCAATCGAGGAGAGTAACAATGTTCACTCATCATCTGTCACTCACTCACTGGTCATTACTATCATCAACTATCCTACAATTTCTCTCTCTATTTGTTTGTTTGTTTGTTTTTTTTTTTTTAATGTAATTTGTTTTTTGAATGTAATGTGATAGTGTTGTAAGTTACAGTAGTGTGTATAAGAACAGTGTCTCCAAGTGTGTGCTATTTTGACAACTGAGAAGAAGCAACTTAGAAGTCTCTCATAGGCAAACTATCAAACATGTTGTGACCATGGCAGTATAAGCCAACATATCAGCACTTTGCTTGGCCAAACTTTCATGGTCTGTGAATCGCTTCTTATTTTAGACAATTGAACACTATTTGAGAAGGGGGGAACATTGAACATTATTATAATTTTTGTATAAAAAAAAAGGGGGTAAATTCAGACTGTAATTTAATTGGTAGAGAGCATTTACATGTCAATGAGGAGATATCTCAGATTTGAATCAATAGAATAGTTTCGACGTACTATGATAATCTAATTCTATTAACTACCATCTATCTTATTATCTAAGAAATTTTTTTTAAAAAAAAAATGAAAGGCCACATAATAAAATGGTAGAAAACCAAGCACCAAAGGATAGGAAACATTTTTCCATTTGAAGGAGGAGAAGAAGGAAGAGGTGTAGAGACTAAAGTCGTGTTCTTTCCCAATCAGGGAGAGTAACAATGTTCACTCACTCACTGGTCATTACTATCATCAACTATATATCTCACAGTTATGCAGGAAATGTAATGAAAACCCAAAACTCACCGATTATGAAATGTAATGAAAACAACACTCACAGTTTAATCTCACAGTTAAATCAACAAAACAATACTCATAGTTTGATCTCTGTGGCTTCAAAGACAAAAAACAAAAAAAAAGATTTTGGAGAACCTCACCGATTTGGACCCCGCGATATCGCCGATTAGCACCCAACAAACTCTCCAATGAAAGTCGCGATTAGCACCCTGCAAGTCGCCGATCTACTATGTTTTCGGGAGATTGAAGATGAAGAGTGAGCTCGAGAGTGAGAGATGAGGAGACAACTTTTTGAATGAGAGAGAGAGAGAGATGGATGGATGGAAGGGAAGAAGAAACCCAGCAAAATGTATTTGCCTCTTGGACATTTTTGAGCCATCGGATTAAATCGATCTAACGATCCATCTTTTGACACAGGTATAAGAGTCACATCACGATTCAAAAACCGAGCTTCCTTATTAGTTTCGACGTACTATGATAATCTAATTCTATTAACTACCATCTATCTTATTATCTAAGATATAAAATAAAAATAACCCCAAAGAAATATTTTTTTTTTTTTTTTAAATGAAAGGCCACATAATAAAATGGTAGAAAACCAAGCACCAAAGGATAGGAAACATTTTTCCATTTGAAGGAGGAGAAGAAGGAAGAGGTGTAGAGACTAAAGTCTTGTTCTTTCCCAATCAGGGAGAGTAACAATGTTCACTCATCATCTGTCACTCACTCACTGGTCATTACTATCATCAACTATCCTACAATTTCTCTCTCTATTTGTTTGTTTGTTTGTTTTTTTTTTTTTAATGTAATTTGTTTTTTGAATGTAATGTGATAGTGTTGTAAGTTACAGTAGTGTGTATAAGAACAGTGTCTCCAAGTGTGTGCTATTTTGACAACTGAGAAGAAGCAACTTAGAAGTCTCTCATAGGCAAACTATCAAACATGTTGTGACCATGGCAGTATAAGCCAACATATCAGCACTTTGCTTGGCCAAACTTTCATGGTCTGCAGAACTGCTCTTATTTTAGACAATTGAACACTATTTGAGAAGGGGGGAACATTGAACATTATTATAATTTTTGTATAAAAAAAAAGGGGGTAAATTCAGACTGTAATTTAATTGGTAGAGAGCATTTACATGTCAATGAGGAGATATCTCAGATTTGAATCAATAGAATAGTTTCGACGTACTATGATAATCTAATTCTATTAACTACCATCTATCTTATTATCTAAGAAATTTTTTTTAAAAAAAAAATGAAAGGCCACATAATAAAATGGTAGAAAACCAAGCACCAAAGGATAGGAAACATTTTTCCATTTGAAGGAGGAGAAGAAGGAAGAGGTGTAGAGACTAAAGTCGTGTTCTTTCCCAATCAGGGAGAGTAACAATGTTCACTCACTCACTGGTCATTACTATCATCAACTATATATCTCACAGTTATGCAGGAAATGTAATGAAAACCCAAAACTCACCGATTATGAAATGTAATGAAAACAACACTCACAGTTTAATCTCACAGTTAAATCAACAAAACAATACTCATAGTTTGATCTCTGTGGCTTCAAAGACAAAAAACAAAAAAAAAGATTTTGGAGAACCTCACCGATTTGGACCCCGCGATATCGCCGATTAGCACCCAACAAACTCTCCAATGCGAAGTCGCCGATTAGCACCCCTGCGAAGTCGCCGATCTACTATGTTTTCGGGGGAGATTGAAGATGAAGAGTGAGCTCTGAGAGTGAGAGATGAGGGAGACAACTTTTTGAATGAGAGAGAGAGAGAGATGGATGGATGGAAGGGAAGAAGAAACCCAGCAAAATGTATTTGCCTCTTGGACATTTTTGAGCCATCGGATTAAATCGATCTAACGATCCATCTTTTGACACAGGTATAAGAGTCACATCACGATTCAAAAACCGAGCTTCCTTATTATATAGATATATATATTGGTATATATATTTAGAAGTGCCTAGAGGGTGCCCTTTCAGCCAGCTACAGAATTGAAGGTTAGGCAGAATGCCAACTCTAATGAAAGGAACATGAGCATGCTTAGCATGTTTGCAACTAAAAGCTTCCATTAGGTCTCCCCATGTTGATCCCCACCCCAAACAAAGAAATGAAAAAATATAAAATGATCAGCCTACATTTTTGACAAGCAGGTACTAATTTATTATTATTATTATTATTATTATATGCTGAGCAACATTAATACCAGTGATACATTTCTGACAGGCAGGTACTAATTTATTATTATTTCTCCAATATGCTGAGTATTAGGTTATTGGATTTGGGGAACGTGTATTATTTTTTTTTTAAGTACTCCCTCCGTTTTAAAATAATGTTTCATTTTAAGAAATTTAATTTTTTTTAATAGTACAATTATTACATTTAAAAAAAATTAATTTTTTAAAATTATCTTTTAATAATACATTTTTTAGGAATATCAATGTCATAATTGTACCATTTATATTGTTTATTAATTTAAAAGAAGGGAAAAATAAGAAATTTATATTATTTTTATACTTGATTTTTGAAGAGGGACTAATATTTTGGAACGATGAAAAATGGAATAAGAAACTAATATTTTGGGACGGAGGGAGTATTAGAAATCATAAAATTTTATCAAAAATTTTATTAAAAGTCTTACATTAGTGTGTAACTCACATGATATAGGTTGTACACTCATGTGTGATCTTTAACAAAATTTTTTATAGAATTTTTAAGATCTCTAACATATGTCTACTTTCTTTCTTTTTTTTCCCTTTGAGGCAAAGCAATGGTTACTACCTAATATCTTTTAGGTGAATTGCATTCATCTCCTTTAAAATTTGAGAAAAATATAATTAATTATATATTTTTGATATAATTATATTATTTTTTTTAATAAAATTAAAACGATCAAAATTAATGTAAATCGTAGGTATTTATTAACATAAACAAAGATATTGATGATACAGTTTGTTCCAGTGAATGCGTCGGACAGGTCCAAGCTCTTCAATACCCACGTCCAAATGATCATGCCCACCAGATAACCTGCAAACAAGTCCAACGGGGAACGGGATAGTCCTCCAGTGAACCCTCCGACGAGCAAGTTAGAAAGATAAGTAGGATGTAGAGAGAGACTAGAGATAGAAAGCTTAACATTCTTCTTGTCTTCAACGTTTGCTTATATCCTTTGGTAATCATTTCGCTGTCTCGTCCGACTTGCCCTCCTCGCCGAAAGTCTATGTTGTAGCTTACCTTGTTCAAGGTAAGGGGGTTCCGTTCTGACGGAGAGGTGTTGTCGTAATAAATGCTGTGATGGGCTGCATTAATGGTGATGTGCAGTGGCAATAACTTTGCAGATCTTTGTCTGCTGATGTGGCGCGTCCTTCACCTGCTATCTGCCCGAATGTCATTGGCTCTTTATGCCATGTTGGATTCCAACTGTTCTGGACCTCACCAGCTGGATTATGTATTGGGCTCCAAGTGATGGGCTTGGGTTGTTCGTAGTGATTCATGGCTTTTATGGGCCTATACACGTCAGTAGTCCCCCATTCCCGAGTGCAGCTTTAGTCCAGTGAAGGGAATACTAATGAAGAAGATGAGGGTGTTAGGGATTGGCAGGATGGAGGTCGACTGGTAGGGGTGACCGAGAGGGTGAACCGACCGGGAGGTGGTCCAACCGTGCAGGGTGACCGAGTGGAAGGGCCGACCGCGAGGAGGGTCGACTGCGAATGTTGGCCGAGTGGGAAGGTCGACCACGAGGAGGGCTGACCGCGAAGGTTGGCCGAGTGGGAGGGCCAACCATGAGGAGGAACGACCGCGAAGGTTGGCCAAGCGAGAGGGCCGACTGCGAAGGGTGAGGTGGAGGGGCATGGGGCTCAAGAGGCGGCGTGTCACGTGGTGATTTGAAGTGGAAAAGACAGGGTAAGGGGAGGAGACAGTGGATCGTGGTCGTACACGTGACAACATCCCGTGGGGGGGAGATTAGGCGTTGGATCATAAATGAAACGATAGGTCATTATGGGTGTTGAAAAGACAGTTTTGGCGGATGATTTGAAAAGTTTTCAAACTGGTGAAAATTAATTGGGATCCTTGCAATACGGGCAAACCGTGGGCTTTTGGCATTATTCGATTCGCCTACTTGTTTACGAAAAATCAAAATATTCCAAGTGTGAATTCCTTTGTTGCTCACGATACACCTCTACAACACTTTTTCAATTTCCTTGCGCCTGCATCCGAAGCGATTCGCAGACATACCATAGAAATGGCCCAAGAAGAAACTGCAAATGTCAGGGTGGATCCACTTGGTGATGATGATGCGGTGGAGTTAGCGCAGCAATATAGGATGAAGAGGGTGGGGGAGTCGGTGGTACGATCCCCATGGTTCCACCATGATAGCAGCTCCAAAGCCAATCAGCCAGGCAGAACCAGATCACTGGCATACAAAGGCAGATAGATCAGCGATTCTGCGGTGATTTAGAGGCTATTCGCGAAAAATACCAGGTGCCTGCCGAAATAGAGTTATTGTTGCCGATGTCGACGGAGAGGCCATCCGACGCCAGGCCAGGGGAGTTTGCCCTTTATGAGGAAGCATTGAAAGGAGGACTGAGGCTGCCCCTGCTGCAAGTGGTGGTAGATGTCCTGAATTGTTTGGAGGTAGCGCCGAGCCAACTAATGCCCAATGCGTGGAAGATCTTACTGTCCTGTGCAAGTGCGTGGCCGAAGGCGAACGAAGGGGTGGCCATGACAGTAGACGAATTCTTCGCATGTTATAAGGCCTCAGGACAGCAAGTGACTTGGGTTACTCTGCAGGCAGCAGCAGGGAAAGGGTTGGTGGCGGGGCTGCCATCGTCGATCAAGGGGTGGAGACTGCGGTGGTTCTATGTGTCTGCCAGTGGAGGGGTTAGAGTGCGCACCATTTGGAAAGTGCCCACCAAGTCTGTGGAGCCAAAGCTGGGAGCAGCAGCAGAGGAGAGGGTGAAGAGGGTAAAGGAATAGAGGGAGAAAGAAGGGGCCAGATGGGACGAGCTCGTTCAACCGTCGACTTTGTTTGATGCGGGGTTGGGTCCACAGCCGAGCGGTGAGGACCTCGACCGAGCGGAGTTGGAGGCAAGGAGGAAGACTCAAGAGGCAGAGGATCAGGCCATCCTTGCAAAAGCCCAAAAATTCAAAGAGTCTCAGGCAGACCGATCGCAAAAACCGGTTGCAAGGGAGAGGATCCGACCTCCCTCCAAACCCTTGGGGGAGAAAGACTTAGGTGAATTTGTGCCATGACCGCCCCCAATAGACCCTTTGAAGGAGAGGTCTTTGAAGGAGATGGAGGTGTTGGGCGTAGTGAAGAAGAAAAGGAGAGTAAGGATGAGTGAAGAAGAGCCTGCCCAGAAGAGAAGGAGAGAAGTGAGGGCAGAAGAGACCAGAATGGCCAAGGAGGCAGGGGGGAAGTGGAGGAGACCCCAGGAAGAGTAATTGCCCCAGAAGTGGTTGACATTGCCTCAAAGGTCATGAAAGTCGTGCCAGTAGTGGCGGCGGTCGCCGCCGGGGTCGCGGGGGTCGCCGCTGAAGTGCAAGTAGAAGGTGGGGCAACTGGCCCTTTGCCAAGGAGAGAAGAACAGCCCCAGGGGGGTCCTGCACCCCAAGGAGAGGGAGTCAGTCTGACTACTGCGATCTACTACGCTCGTGCAGTGGCTGGGTGGCTGGAGGGAGAAGAAGGCCCAGCCAGGGCAGGGGCAGACCACGCTCTTGGGGATTGTAGAAGAGGCAGCCTTGTGCTCAGCAGCCAGATTCAATGAGTCTAAACTGTTTAGAGGGTTATGCTCCGCTCAAATGGAGGTAACCACCTTAGCAGGGGCTCTGCTGAGGAAGGCGAGGGCTGCAAAACTCAAGGCAGATGAGGCCAAGGCTCAACTGGCAAGGTTGAAGAAGGAGAGCATAAACTGGGAGAGGGCCCAGGCTGAGCTGCAAGCGGTCAAGTTGGAGCTGGAGAACGAACACCACCAGGTTGTGTCGCTCAAGTTCCAGCTGGCTGGAGCAGAGGAAGCTAGAGGAGGCCCAAAAAGCCTGCGCGGTTGCGCTCGAACGACATGAAGATGCGATGTCCAGTAATGAAGAACTAGTCAGACAGAAGGATGAGGCAGACGTGAAGATTGACGGTCTGCAGAAGGAGCTGGAAAGCGAGCGTGCAAAGGCAGTGGGGGAGAATGAGAGCCTTCAGAAAGAGTTTGAGGCAGAGAGAGCCAAGGTGACTGCTAAAAGGGCGACCCTAAAGAAGGAGTTGGAGAAAGAGAGGGCTAAGGCAGCCTCTAAAAGGGCAACCCTACAGAAAGATTTGGACGAAGAGAAGGCCAAGACAGCCTCTGAAAGGGCAGCATACCCCGATCTGTGTGTTGCAGCAGTGGAAGCGATTCAAGGGTCTGCAATTTCAGATAATTTGTTGATGCCACTTGCCAAACAACTTGGCTAGGGCGGAGTCTGGGGGGGCGGGCCCATCGAGGACGACCGTTGGAGGCAGGACTGATTCAGAAGTGATTGAGAGCTTCCAGCTGTCAGACTTTTATAAACACGAAATGGCTGAGTTCTGGGACAATGGTTGGAAGATGTTCAAGCGTAAAGCTGAGGAGCTGTTCCTAAACTTGGACCTGAGTAGTGTGAAAATCGACGACAACAATGTGGCCAAGACCCTCCTGGATGAGGGTATTGAAGAAGAAGACCTGATGTCCAACGAAGAGGAGTAACTGAAGAAGAAGAAGAAAAAGAAGAAGAAGAAGAATAAGATTTTGCACAGACATTGTGTGGTTGTTTTTGTTTTGTTTTGTTTGTTTGTTTGTTTGTTTTTTTTTTTTTTTTGTTTTTTTTGAATTGATGTAATGAACTTATGTATAAAGTTGTGAATTAAATAAAATTTCAGTTGTGTTTTGCATTTGATTGTTGTTGCTTGTGCATCTGAAATAGATGAGAGTGGTAGCTTGTGTGTGGAGCTTGTGTATGAATCATTGTGAAGTGCAAAGTGGAGTTAAACTTTTAATAAAAACTGAATTTAGGAATTCGTCAAGACAGAGTGGGATTGAAGTTGTAATAAAAACTGAGTGCAGAGTAAAGTTAGGAACTCTTCAATGCAGGGTGAAATTGAACTTGTAATAAAAACCCAGTGCAGAGTAAAGTTAGGAACTCCTCAATGCAGAGTGAAATTGAACTTGTAACAAAATTATAAGTTTGTGTTTGGCACACTGCTCAAGTAGGTTAGTGGTTTATGGAGTGAGGCTTGGCTTGTAAGAAAAGAGGCTGACTTGTAAGAGTTTGATTGAGAAGAAAATAACCTGACTTGTAAAGGAAACGTGTAAGAACGTCTTTGGAGTTTGACTGAGCAAAGAGTGGTGTATAGACTTGGAGCTGGAATTATGACTAAGTGTGTCTACTAATTCCACAAGCATGAAGTTGCATGGTTGGCCTTGACCAAGCCCTGCATGCTTGCTCAGTTGCGTGCTCAGTCTGGCTGAGGCTTGTTGTGCTCAGTCTGGCTGAGGCTTGTTGTGTACTCAGTCTGGCTGAGGCTTTTTGTGTTCAGTTTGGCTGAGGCTTGTTGTGCTCAGTCTGGCTGAGGCATGTTGCGTGCTCAGTCTGGCTAAGGCTTTTGGTGCTCAGTCTGGTTGAGGCTGTCAATAAGTGTTGCAAATGAAAATGTTATTAAGACAACACACAGATAGTTGAGATATAAAATTATTGTCATGGACAGTGTAGTCCAGTCGATCAAAGTTTACATTATGCATCAAAAAGAAAATATAACAACTGAGCAATACAACAGTAGGAATTTATTGAAAGTTGCGCTTCAGGTGTTCAGCGTTCCAGGGGTGGGGGAGGTCTCGACCGTCCATGTCCTGAAGTCGGTAGGTACCTGGACGTGGTCGAACTTTCACAACGTAAGGTCTCTCCCATTTGGCTGCCAGTTGACCCTCAGTCGGATTTTTGGTGGCAAGAGTTGCTTCTCTCAAGACAAGGTCCCCTATAGCGAACTCCCTTGGTCAGACTTTGCGGTTGTAGTGTGTTCTCATTTTCTATTAGTATGAGGCCAGTCTGACAGTAGTGGTTTCTCTGAGTTCTTCAATTAGGTCCAGGTTTGCCCGACGGAGCTCTTCCGTTAGTGCTGGATCCGGATGTAAAACCCTAGGGGTAGGCTGACCGACTTCCACCGAAATAACCGCCTCAGCGCCAGATGTTAAGCGGAAAGGGGTTTCCCCAGTGGGAGTCCGAGCTATAGTTCGGTAAGCCCAGAGTACATTTGGTAGTTCCTCAGTCCAAAGTCCCTTAGCAGCTTCGAGCTTGGTTTTGACGATCTTCAAAAGAGAACGGTTGGTGACCTCAACTTGGCCATTGGCTTGGGGATGACCGGGGGAAGAGAAACATGGTTGAATTTGGAGGTCTGCACAGAACTTCCTGTACTTGGCGTTGTCGAATTGTTTGCCATTGTCGGAGACGATAGCCTGGGGGATGCCAAACCTACAAACGATCGACTGCCAGATGAACTTGGTTATGTTCCGCTCGGTAATGGTGGCAAGGGGTTCTGCCTCTACCCACTTAGTGAAATAATCAATGGCGACAATGGCAAATTTGGTCCGGCCTCGGCCGGTGGGTAAAGGACCAATTAGGTCGATCCCCCATTTGGCGAACGGGTAGGGGCTGCAAAGTGTGACCAATTTAGTAGGAGGAGCATGGGGGATGTTGGCAAAACGCTAACACTTATCACATTTGAGCACGAAGTCAGTCACATCTTGGTTGAGAGTAGGCCAGAAATATCCAGTGCGAAGTATCTTGTGGGCCAAGGACCTGCCGCCTGAGTGATTGTCGCAGATACCCTCATGAATTTCTTGTATCACATAGGTTGCTTGAGCCGGATTGAGGCACCGCAGATAGGGGCGTGAGAAACCACGTTTGTACAAATTGTCGCTGACGAGGATGTAATTGGACGACCGGGCCCTGACTTTGGCGGCTTGCTGTTGGTCGTCTGGAAGTTCCCCCGTTGTCAGAAATAGAAAGATGTCCAACGCCCAAGGGATGGGCTTATTTTGGAGGAATTGTATCTCGTGCTAGTCGGGGCAAATGGCGGGATGGGATAGGTATTCGAGGCGGACACCACAGCTGAGGTCGGACTGGTTTGCGGAAGCCAACTGAGCCATCTCATCTACCTTAGAGTTTTTCGCCCGAGGAATGTGCTTGATGTGGAAAGTATCGAAGAGGCGAACAAGGGGAAGTGCAATATCCCTATAAGCTCGCATTGTGTCCTCCTTAGCATCGAATTCTCCCGTGATCTGTCCGACGATGAGCTGGGAGTCGCTGAACACTTGGATGTGGCTGACACTAATATCCCTGGCTAGGCGAAGACCTGATATCAATCCCTCATATTTGGCCTCATTGTTACTGGCCTCAAACAAGAAACGGAGAGCACATTTAAAATAACCACCCTCAGGGACGGTGAGGATGAGGCCAGCCCCACTACTTTCCCTGCGGGATGATCCGTCGACGTTGAGAGTCCAAGAATGAGGGTTTTCTGGCTCGATGGGAGCTGGTGGGGGTGGAGAGGCAGTCGTTGGGGTAGGATTAGTGAATTCCAGGATGAAATCGGCGATAGCCTATCCCTTAATTGCTGTTCGAGGTCGGTAAGAGATGTCAAACTGGCTGAGTTCCACTGACCACTACATGAGTCTGCCGGAAAGTTCTGGTTACTGCATAACCTTCTTCAAGGGTTGGTCGGTGAGGACCACTATGGAGTGGGCTTGGAAGTAAGGACGGAGTCGTCTGGAGGCGGTGACCAAGGCTAAGGACAATTTTTCTAACAGTGGGTAGTTCTGCTCCGCTCCCCTGAGGGCCCGACTGATGTAGTAAACCGATCGTTGGACGGAGCCATTTTCCCTGATAAGAGTTGCACTAACAGCGGTGCTTGATACGGCTAAATAGAGGAAGAGGGGCTTGCCCGTGATTGCCTGTGAAAGGATGGGGGGTTGGCCATGCACTGCTTCAACTATTGAAAAGTCTCTTTGGATTTGCCGTCCATTCAAAAGTTTGCCGAAGAACTTTGAAGAATGGTAGGCACTTATCCGTTGTGCGAGAAATGAAGCGGTTGAGGGCTGCAACTCGGCCAGTGAGTCTTTGGACCTCCTTAACCGTTTTAGGTGACTGCATCTTGATCAAGGCCTTGATCTTTTCAGGGTTAGCTTTAATGCCCCGCTGACTGACCATAAAACCCAAAAACTTCCCAGATCCTACGCCGAAGGCACACTTCTCTAGGTTGAGCTTCATTTGGTACTTGTGTAGGGTGGCGAAGGTTTCTCGCAGGTCAGTTAGATGATCAGTGGAGAGTTTGCTCTTGACTAGCATGTCGTCGACATATACTTCCATATTCCGACCTATCTGGTGATGGAAAATGGTATTAACCAACCGTTGGTAGGTGGCCCCAGCGTTCTTCAATCCTCATGGCATCACACGGTAGTGGTAGGTACCTCGGTCGATAATGAAATATGTATGTTCTCGATCGGACTGGTGCATCAGGATTTGGTTGTAACCGGAGAAAGCATCCATGAAGCTGAGCATTTGGTGACCAGCCGTGGCGTCGACCAGCAGATTATGCAGGGAAGAGGATAGCTGTATTTGGGACAAGCTTGGTTCAGGTCAGAGTAATCGACACAGAGTCGCCATTTACCATTGTTCTTGCAAACTAGGACCACATTTGACAACCATTTAGGGTAGTCCACGTTTTTGATGAATTGGGCCTCAAGAAGCTTGTCAACCTCTGTGGCTATAAGAGTATTGCGCTCCGGATGAAAAATGCGCTGCTTCTGGCGGTAAGGTTAGAAATGGGGTTCAATGCTGAGGCGGTGAGTTATGAAAGAGGGGTCAATGCCTGGTATGTCTGAGTGAGTCCAGGCAAATACATCATTGTGCTCGGTCAGAAGGGCAGTAAGGTCGGCCTTAGCTTGGGGGATAGTTGGCTGCCGATCTTGGCAGTTTTCATTGGATTGGTGGGATCAATGGGAATCTCAACGAGCTCCTCAACCGGTTCTCCTCTGACCAGTTTGTCCTCATCTTGGACATCAAGTCCTGCAATGATCATGGCCTCCTTCAACTTGACTTCCTTGAGTGAGGCGACATAACATTCCCTGGCTATAATCTGCTCTCCCCTTACTGTCCCGACGCCCAGGTCGGTAGGGAACTTTATGGCGAGGTGGTAGGTTGAAGTGATAGCTTGGAAAGCGTTGAGGGTGGTGCGACCAAGGATTATGTTGTAGGCAGAGGGACAGTCGACCACAAGGAAAGTGAGCAACTTGGTAGTCTGCCGTGGGTATTTGTCAATGGTGATGGGGAGATCGATGGAGTCGATGGAGGTCACTCGGTCGCCAGTGAAACTGAGCAAAGGGGTTTGGAGGGGGGATAGACTTTCCTCCCCAATCTTGAGTTGGCGAAAGTAGTTGAGGAATATGATGTCTGAAGAACTGCCGTTGTCGATGAGAACCCATCTGACCTTATAGTTGGAGAGGAGGGCAGAAATGACGAGAGGATCATCATGAGGATAACGGATGCCTGTACAGTCGGCGTCCGTGAAGGTGATGGGCTCTGTCCAGTGCTTGAAATTTGTTGGAGGTCGATCTACTTTGCGAGCCTTGCCTTACCTTTTTGAGTTTTGCCTTCTGAGCCGAGCGGGATGGTTCCCCACAAGCAAGGCCACCTAAAATGACTTAGATTTTACCAACTGGCGAAGGGGGATTACCTGTCGGCCGAGGCTGTTGTGGAGGGCGATCATGGCCTTGGTTAGGTTGGGCTGGCTGCCGGGGTGGGGTGTGCTGGCGGTTGTTTCTAAGGGGCTCGGTTCTTTGCCTTTGCTGAGGGCGGGTGTCCGTGAACCGGCTGAGACGCCCTTGACGTATTAGGGTCTCGACCTGATCCTTGAGGTTGATGCAGTCATCAGTGTTATGGCCATGGTCCTGGTGGAAACGACAATATTTGGACTGGTTTTTCCGATTGGAAGGGGCCCGTGAAAGTAGGGGCCATTCGAGGGGGTAGTCCCGTTGGATCTGGTTGAAGACTTGTTCCATGGGAGAATTAAGGGGGGTGTACTGCTCAAACCGACCAGACGGTTGGGCTGGTGTCGATCGGTCAGCTCGGGGAGGTCGGTCTGTATAGTGGGGCGTTTGGCTATTATACTGGGTGTTTCTGGGTTCTGAGTCGTTTCTCTTTTCTCTAGGGGTCGGATTTTTAGCTATGGGGTCCTGCCGAGCGGCTAGTGAATCTTCAGCATTCATGTATTTCTGGGCTTTGGAGAGTAGGGCTGCCATGGAGGTCGGGGGGTTTTTGGAGAGGGAGAAGAGAAAATCGGACGATCGTAGCCCGGCCATGAAAGCCGTGAGGATGACCTTGTCATCGTTTTCTACTACTTGCAAGGCTTCGGTGTTGAAGCGGGTAACGAAACTGCGCAGCGACTCCCCCTCGGTCTGACGGATGTTGAGGAGTTGGGTTGTTGGGCGGCGTTGGCGCTGGGCTCCAATGAAATGGCTAAGGAAGGAGTCGCTGAGGTACCGGAAAGTGGAGATAGAATCTGCTGGTAACTGGTTGAACCACAGTCAAGCTGACTCCTTCAGTGTCACAAGGAAAGCTCGACACATGATCTCGTTAGGAAAGGTATGGAGGATCATGAGGGTTCAGTAGGTCTCCAGATGGTTGACTGGGTCCGTTGTACCATCAAAAGAGTCAATGGTGGGCATCTTGAACTTGGCGGGCAGAGGTTTGTCCCGGATAGAGGCAACAAATGGTGAGTTTGCCATGGTAGAGGGTTTATGCTGAATGTTCTGCATGACACCTTGGAGTTAGAGCTTCATGGCTCGGAGTTTAGCGTCCCAGAGGGGGATGTTGTCACCATGGTCAGTCAATGAGGGCTGGACGCTGCTGGCTTCTCCTTCAGGGGTTGGTGCCACGACTGGTGGGTGTGGGGGTGGAGTTGGTAGACTTATATGTGGGGAAGGGGGTTGCAAACCTTCCAAGTTGGGTGGATAGGGTTGCGGAACAGTATGGCTCGGAGTTCTTTCTTGGTTGGATGGAATATCTGGAGGTGGTGGAGGAGGTATCGGAAGGTTTCTTTGGAGTAAAGCATTTATCAGGGCCTGGTTTTGCTCGGCCATGCGGTTAATGCTGTTGGTAAGCTCGATAAAATACTGCAGTGGGTTGTTTGGATGAGGGAGGTTGGCCTGATGGTCGGCAGCATTATTGTGAGAAGCCATGGATCTAGTCGTGACCATACACTTTGATAGGTAGGAGGAAAAGGTTGTTGGGATAGGGTCTTCGGCGACAATGAGCACAACTGGCGCGCGGAGCAAAGTCTTTCCCACAAACGGCGCCAACTGATGATACAGTTTGTTCCAGTGAATGGGTCGGACAGGTCCAAGCTCCTCAATGCCTACGTCCAAATGATCAAGCCCACCGGATAACCTGCAAACAAGTCCAACGGGGAATGGGGTAGTCCCCCAGTGAACCCTCCGATAAGCAAGTTAAAAAGAGGAGTAGGATGTAGAGAGAGATTAGAGATAGAAAGCTTAACCTTCTTCTTATCTTCAACGTTTACTTATATTCTTTGGTAATCATTTTGCTGTCCCTTCCAACCTGCCCTCCTTGCCGAAAGTCTATGTTGTAGCTTACCTTGTTCAGGGTAAGGAGGTTCCGTTCCGACGGAGAGGTGTTGTCGTAATAAATGCTGTGATGGGCTGTATTAATGGTGATGTGCAGTGGCAATAACTTTGCAGATCTTTGTCTGCTGATGTGGCTCGTCCTTCACCTGCCATTTGCTCGAATGTCATTGGCTCTTTATGCCATGTTGGATTCCAGCTGTTCTGGACCTCACCAGCTGGGTTATGTATTGGGCTCCAAGTGATGGGCTTGGGTTGTTTATAGTGATTCATCGCCTTTATGGGCCTATACACATCAGATATAATTATACATTTTAATATAAAAGAGATGACAATATTATTTTTTCATTTATACGATTAATAAATTATTAATAAATTTTTTTAACTGTTATTAAAAAAATTAATGTAATTATGATAAATATGTATGACTGACTGTATTTTTTTAAATATCAACAAAAGAAAAGAAAAAAGGGTGTGACTTTACTCTATCTTTAAAAACGGTGCCCGGATGCGATCTTTATGAACCAACACGATCAGCTACACTGATTTCTTTCAATAATGAAAATGTAAGTTACTAAGAAAGTGGTAGATCATCTATATTGTTTCTTTATATCTTCATTTTATTTAGATTGAGTTTCTTTTAATTACACGCCTTAATTTAAGAAAACTTGAGAAGTATGTATGGGGATGACAAAAATACCTTGATCTATCGAGTCTTGACTCCCTCCAACCCTAATAGGATGTGTTTGAGAGTTGTTGAATAATGTAATTGGGTTCAGGTTAGGGCGGGGACAATATTTTTTTATTCAAACCCTACCTGACCCATAAATATAGTAATAAATAAATAATAATATTACATATATATGTAATGTGTATAATATATTATTAAATTTTTATATAATATATATATATATAATATCTATTGAATTTTTATTATGTTATATATAATATATATTTTTTAATTATAAATGAAAATTTTACTTATAAATCCCAATGGTAATCTGTTTAGTCCCAATAATTTTTTTATAGACCAATTAGTCCTATTGATTTCGGAAAGCAGATTTAATATATTATTTGAAAATTAGATTTACGGTTATATCCTTATTATTTATTTATTTATGCTAGAAAGGTAAGATACACAATTTATAAGAATCAAATTTGGGATAAATTTTTATATTAGAGTTTTTTTTATTTAGAAAATATTTGAAAAATGGTATAAAAATGACTTGAAATGTGAGATTCTTTAAACATTCCAAAAGGATGTGGGATTTTTCAACATTCCAAAAGGAGTACAAAAACTCCTTAGTAAGTGTATGTGCCAATTTCGACCACCTTTGCCAACTCGAAGATTCAATTTGGAAACCTTTGGCGAGAATAGATGGCCTTTGATTGACACCTTGCAAGAAAGAAGAGATTCCGGCGGTGGTTTGTCCACCCGGGGGCACTCCGACGATCAAGTCAATTATCTCTCAAAGATAAATCAAGTACTATACTCACTGTTCAAAATATAAATTGCGTACCATAGACTCATTGTGGGTGCCTTTCTTTTATAGCCAACTTAATCCTAGTCCCACTAGAAGCCTAGCTTCAATGGACTTTAGCTCAATGCTCATCTTGGACTCTCCAATAGATAAAGATAAACTTTCTAAAAGCTTTATCCTTATCCACGCTGAGGTCATTCCTCTTTCTAGGACTCTTGTCCTTTATCTGCTTATCCCGGATTCCAATATCTTCGGAGGTAACCTCGGCCTAGCCGAGATCACCTCGGCGTCACGACCAGGACACGTGGCACCTCGGCTGACATGTCGGCGTCACCTTGGCCACGTGTTGGTACTCAGAAAATATATCCCCACAGTAAGTTTTGGACAAATGTATAATTTCAAACTGTAACAATCCAATCTAACACTCAAAAAAACTCTTTAGTGTATTTTTTTCCAAACGTCACATTAAAAAAAAAAAAAAAAAAAACTGCTTAATGTACTTTTTCCAATCGTAACACTAAAAAAAAAACTCCTTAATGTAACACTCTAAAAAAAGGATGTGGCTTTCTTCATACCATTCCAAAAGTATGTGTGATTTTTCAAATCATTCAAAAGGAGTACAAAAATTACTCAGTAAGTTTTGGGCAAATGTATAATTTCAAACTATGAGTGTTACGTTTAGGATAAATACAGTAAGGGAATTTATTTTAGTATTTTTGTATATGTTACATTGGAATGTTACGTTTGGGATTACATTAATTGGAGTGTTGCGTTTGTGAAAAGCATACTAAGAAATTTTTTTGTGTGTTACATTGGAGTGTTATGTTTGAAAAAAGTACACTTAGGATTTTTTTTTTTTTTTTTAAAGTGTTACATTGTTACATTTGGGAAAAGTATACTAAGAAATTTTTAGTGTGTTACGTTGGAGTGTTACATTATTGGAGTATTACATTTGAGTATTACGTATTTGTTCGTAATGTGAGATTTGTTCTAGAATGAGAGAAAATCCAAAACCTCTACAGTGCGAATTGTCCAAATGTGTAATTTTACATTTTGAGAAACCCACTTTTATCCCCAAAAAATTAAATCCAAACGTGTAAGAGCATCTCCAATGCACTAGGCATATAATACTTGTTAGTTAAAATGCCTAGTGTGATTCACTTTTTTTAATTCCAATGCACTAGGTATATGATTAGGCATTTTGGCTCAACTCATATTCACTAGCTACATGTAGCTAGCCTTCAACGCTAGGCAAAATGTATTCAATCATTAGGATCATTTCCCTCAATCTTTGTTGTTAACGTGGCATTCTATGAAATTAATAGTATTTGGATAAATAGCTAAAATAAAGAGCATGGTTGGAGTAAAAACATAAACCAGTAGATAGGTAAAATAAAATATATACTTTATAGTAATATTTAGATAGGTAAAATGCCTACTACCGTTACCCATTTGTGTAATTTTCACTTCAATAAGACTTTTGGGTTCATAAGAAAAAAAATAAAAGAATAAACAGTTTACATGATCATATTTTGGGATTTATTAGTATTTCACCCATTACAAATAGTGTTTTCTAGTTTTAATTATTAAATTTTAATATTATTGTTAAATTTCTTATTGTGTTGCAGATCGGGTAGGGTTCGAGATGAGGGTTATATTTGTAGGTTTGGGCGCGTTGGGGGTGGGGGCAAGCAGTGAAAATGTGCATGGGGTAAGGGCCCCTAATCTATACCCTACCCGTTGCCATCCCTAGACATATGGAATTCATCACAGATTCTATTTTGATGATTTAAATTGCTCATTTTGTAATGGCCTTAATATATATCGTTCATGAAAAACATTAATTCGATCCAATAATCGTAATATTTTCATTTTATTGCATTTGTGTTCAAAAAAATGAATGAGAAATATATTTTTTGAAAATAGACTATCTATTTTTTTAAAGACAAATATAATAAAATGAAAAAATTATAATTATTAAATTGATTTAATTATTTTCATGGATGATATAAACTGAGGATTTTATAAAATGAATTGTTCGAATAATTAAAATAACACTCATGATATAATTTACGAATCCTTCAAATTCTCTCAAGTTGAGATGTGAAGTTGAGAAAAATCAATCCTATCCATAAGACATCCTCAATGGTACGATATGTTAAAAACTCTGAGACATAATTTCGAGGCATAATTGAGTGGTTGAGATTGCATTAATTACCAAAATAATAAGAATTTTGTACACAGTCCCGCTACGGAGCCCTAGCAAAACATAACCCCCAGACCCCTAGTGACATGGCAGATGAGATGGCAGCTGATGTGGAGGATGAGTGTAAACCCAGCAACGTAGCTGTAAGGAAAAAAGAAAAAAAAAGAAAAACAAAATCTGGATATAGCGAGAACCAAACCTATCTCCGCCATCTTCCCTCGTCTGTCCTCACCTGTCGCCACCATCCTCCTCCTCCACTGTAGCTCTCTGCCGTTGACGACAACCATAGCTCGCCGGGAACTCTGGTTGTCCTCTGTCTGTCTGTCGACGACTATTCGACTTTTCGCTGCGTGTTTGTGTCTCCCTCGTCTGTCCTCGGCTCCTCTGTCGCTCTCTATCTTTCGTTGTGTCTGTCTCCTCTGTCGCTCCTCGTCTATCTTCCGTTGTGTCTCTATCTGTGTCTCAATCTTCAGTTTATGAGGTAAAAAATCAATTTCATATGACTAATCTGAAATCTCAATAGTGAAATGAGTAAATGAGTTCTCTTTCAGTTATATTGTAATTCTAAAATCTGAAATGTGAATAGTGAAATGAGTATGAAATTTGAAATCTGAATAGTGATATGCAATATGAGTAATATGAATAGTGAATAGTTATATGCTAATTCTGTGAAGTTTGTGATGAGTAATATGAGTAATATGCAATATGAGTAATGACGTTTGCTAATTCTGTGAAGTTTGTGAATAGTGAATAGTTTGTGATATGCAATATGAGTAATATGCTATATGAGTAATATGCTGATTTTGAAATCTGAATAGTGAATAGTTATATGCTAATTCTGAAATCTACAATATGAAGTTATATGTTAATCTGTAATCTGCAATATGAGTAATTTGTCATTTTGTGAAGTTTAGTTCCATATATATATGAGTAATTTGAAATCTGAAATCTGAAATTTGGGCATTGTGATCATTCTGAATGGAGTTTATATAATCTGTAATCTGAAATATGAAGTTTAGTTCCATAATTGTTATATAATCAAATCAGTATTTTGTTTGCAAATTGTTAGGGAACTGATATTTGTTTAATTGTTATTTCAGTATGCAAAGTGGAAGAATAGAGGTTGATTCAAATGTTGGTGAGAATCCTTCAATAAATGAGGGCAAAGACGTTGAAGAACCTAAGAATGGTATGTGTTTAGCTCAAGGGAAGAGGTGTACACATTTTATGGCAAATATGCTAAGCATGTTGGATTTTCTATAGCTCATAGAGCACAACATTTTGGAGATGATGGGCAATTACTAAACTTTGCAATTGAATGCTCTCGAGCGGGGGTAGAGAAAAAAGAAATCAGAAGTCAACCCTCTGAAGCCATGTTTGTAACAATCCTCACCACTGTTTACTGATAATACCACTGATTAGTGCTAATCTATGATTAAGCATGTTAATTGACTGACTGACTGAATTACTAAACTGATTGATTGATTGTGCTAGTTTGAATGCAATTCTATCTGTTGACTGTTAAATTATCTGTTCATGTTTTATGCTTTAAACTGTAAATTGAAGGCCTTATCGGCGGCCGAATCTGAAATTGATTAGTGTTTTGTGCTAATTAGAAATTATGTGATTTTATGGCATGTTTAATTGAAATTTAATTTGGTATGATTAAATTAGATTAAATAATGCTAAATTACAAGAGTTGGCCTTATTTACAACCTTGCCACTTAGTGGCCCACTCCATATCATATTTTGAGACTTAGAATCAACACTTCTTCAGCCATTTGCTTGCACCAAACCGACTAGAGAGAGAGAGAGCTAGGAGAAAAACTTGGTTTCATCTTGATTTGCTTGGAGGCCTAGGGATTTTGGAAGATAATTGGCAAATTGAGCTTTTAGACTTGTAATTGAGAACTCAAGGTAGGATATTCAACCTCTCATTAATGTATTCAAGTTAGTTCTTGCATGGTTCTTGATTTATGCATGAATTGAGTCTTGATTTAGTCTAATAATGTTGAATTGGAGCTTAATCCATGCATGCATGTGCATGGTTTTGCATTTTGAGGTTATTCTTCATGAAATTCCACATGCATATTCATATCTTGGGCTTAGTCCATAAATTCATCTTGTTTTTGAGGCAATTGAGCTCATTTGAGCAAGTATTTGAAGCTTTGAATTTGATTGAACACATGCATGTTACATTTGAAGTATGTTCTTGAAGTTTGGTTTGAAATTGGGTTTAATTGACTCACCTTTGGGCATTGATTTTACAAATTGAGCTTTGAATCATGTTATATTATGAGTTTTAAAGTGTTTTCCAGAAAATTAGCCTAAGAGGATCGAATTTGGTATATTAAAAGTTGATTTTGAGCTTGAGGTTCAAATATGGAATTTCCAGATTTTGGGCCCACACTCGAGCGTACTGTCTAAGATCATGTCGTCCGCTCTAGTGAGAAAAGTGACGCTCGAGCGTGAAATGCGTGTATCCAGTACTTTGCACGAGTTTACAGTCCACTCGAACTAGAGAGTTCACGCCGGCGAGGACTTATCTCATGCTTTCGGCGAAGTCGCGCCGTCGAGCGTGAATTTTGAGCATCCAGTATTTTTACTGTAGCTTGCAATCCACTCGAGCGACGGAAGTCATGCTCGAACGGAGCTCCTTTGTCTGCATGTCCGCTCGAGCGTAGGAAGCCACGCTCGAGCGTGACTCCTGTTTTCTGAAAATTTTGTAAAGTGTTTAAAAGTACATCTTTGCATCCTCTTTCCATCCTAGGCATTCCTAGGGCATGTTTAAGGCATCTTAAGAAGGATATAGATGTAGAACCACACCGAGGCAAATTAGGGATTAAGTTATTATTTTTTGCAACTGTGTAGCTTAGTGTGTGTTCACTCTGTAACTGTGTAGGGTTGGCATCCGGAAACGCTCTAGCTTATCTGTAGCCTAGAACTCTGTGAGTAACAATGTTGTAAAGATATGTTCTATAATGACTATTCTCTGAACAATTGAACTGTACTGTTTTCTGAAATGATACTGTTACTGAATGAATGATGTCCTATTTGTGAACTGTATTCGTGGCATCCATAGCAACTTACTGTTACTGTACTGTACTATTACTGTCACAGAGATCTCTGTCGGTTCCCATGTCTGGAAGCACTTCTGTTTACTAATATGATGGCCATCAATCGATCGCTCGTCTGTTAAGACTCATCATCGCTTTAACTAATCGGACGTACCACATATAACTGCTATGACTGAATAACTGTTATACTGATATAAATGACTGTTTTGAATACTGAAAGGACATTCATTCTTAACATCTTTACGCATATGTTATTCACTAGGCTTTAGCTCACTGCTCATATATATATGTAGGTGTATAGGCACCGGACCGTTGCTAGAAGCGTCAGGATAAGCTCTTGTTTTGTCAAAGCCAACCTTTGTGCCTCACTTTGAGGTTCCAGAACTGTTCAAGCTGAGACTGCTTGGGGTGTTTTAGTTTTCCCCCTCTTTGTTTGTGTTCTGTATAGACTGAATGAGGTTGTACTGTACTGTTCTAATAGGGAGTATCCTAAATGATTGTAAATATTGTGCATACTGTTTGGAACTGATTGTATATATGTTATGAAAAATCTTTTTGCATACCGACTGTCACAGCTCATTGGACATCTTTTAATTACTGTTTTGACTTCCGCTAACCCCTGTACTCTGTATTACTGTTTTACTGTTAAGCAAGCCTTCGGTAATCTCGGATTACTGACCAGTTACGGTGCTAAACCCATAGGGGCGGGTTTGGGTCGTGACAATGTTTGTCCACAAAAATTGGTTGCACAGCAAGGATACAAGGTAGTGTATAAAAGGATAGGAGATATAAACTAACCACAGTTAACATTGAGCATAATCATGATTTGATTCCCACCGACTCACGTCATTTTGCAATGAATAAGAAAATTCTTACTCCTGTGAAGAGAATATTAGAAATTAACGATCAAGCAGGAATTGGGGTGTCTAGGAACTTTCATTCAATGGTTGTTGAAGCGGGGGGATACGAGTCATTGACATTTGATGAGCGAGATGCAAGAAATTAAATTGAGAGAGCTAGAAGATTGAGGCTTGGGGAAGGTGATGTCGAATCACTTCAAAGTTATTTTATGAGGATGCAAGCACATAGTGAGAGATTCTTTTATGTGATTGATGTTGATGAGGAGTTTCGCATTAGAAACTTATTTTGGGTTGATGCAAGGAGTCGGGCAACTTATGAAGCATTTGGAGATGTCGTTTCATTTGACACAACTTATTTGACGAACAAATATGACATGCCATTTGCTCCATTTGTTGGAGTTAATTACCATGGATAGTCCCTTTTGCTTGGTTGTGGATTGTTATCAAGTGAAGACATTAACACATTTGTTTGGCTATTCAATGCGTGGTTAAGTTGCATGTCAAATTATCCTCCAAAAGCTATCATAACTGATCAATGCAGAGCTATGCAAAATGCTATAGAAATTGTCTTTCCAGAAGCTTGACATTGATGGTGCTTATGGCATGTCATGAAGAAAATTCCGGAGAAGTTGAAAGGATATACTCAGTATGAAGCCATAAAGTTGGCTATGCAAAATGCGGTTTATGACTGTTTGACAAGTGTTGAATTTGAGAGTAAATGGGAAGAGATGCTTGCAATATTCAATCTTTATGATAATGAGTGCTTGAGGGTACTATATGATGAGCGGCATCGATGGGTACCAGTCTATGTTAAAGATATTTTTTAGGCTAGTATGTCAACTACACAACGAAGTGAAAGTATGAATGCGTTTTTTGATGGATATGTAAATCCAAAGGCTACATTGAAGCAATTCGTTGAACAATATGACAATGTCTTGAGAAATAAGGTAGAGAAAGAGAAGAAAGCAGACTTCAAGTCTCGACACAAATTGTTTGATTGCCTAACTATATATGGTTTTGAGAAGCAATTTCAGCAAGCCTACACTAATGCAAAATTCAAAGAAGTTCAAGGAGAGTTGAAGAGATTAGTTTACTACCAACCGTTGTTTGTGAAAGAGGAGGGATCAATTTCTACATATAATGTCCAAGAAGCGATGGTAGTTTGTGAGAAGATGAAGCATATGGACTTTGTTGTCTATTTTAATTCAACTGAATGTGAAGTTCAATGCATGGGTCGGTTGTTTGAGTTTAGAGGCATTATGTGTGCTCACTCACTCGCTGTGCTTGTCAGAAGATGCATAAATGAGGTGCTAAGTAACTGGTGGAGAAAAGATGTGGATAGAGAATACGCATGCATCAAAACCACGTACACTAGCTTTGGGAATGATTTCAATGCAAGTAGCTATGAGAGGATGAACAAAAAATTGATTGCTATTGTACAACTTGCTGGTAACTCTGAAGGCAAAATTAAAATTATAGACCTTGGGTTGGATGAAATCAAGGAGAGAGTCATGAAAGAAGAATCCGGTGATGGGAGTAATTTACCATGTTCCATAAAAAGTCTGATTCGCACCGGTTCTACACAAGGAGGTACTAGTAGGAAGGTGATTAGTCCTTTGGTTGCTTGGCGAAGAGACCATCCAGTTACCAAATGAAAGGTTGCCAAAGTAGATCAAATTGTGAATCGATTCAAGGCAACGGCAAAAAAACAAACAAAAGCAAAGGTAAATTGTGTATTCAACATTTTTTTTTTTTACAAAGTGTTTTCAAGTATGTAAAACAATTCATAAATTTTAATCTTGAATTATTCTTAAAAAAATATAGGCTGCTAAGTTGCTTCGATTTGAAACTGAAGCTGAAGCTAAAGCTCAAGCTAAAGCTACTACATATACACCGTATTATCCGTATATGGTTGGCACAGAAAATAGTATGTATGTACCGGTATGTGTTCGAAAGAGGACTTCATGTACTTTTACGAAGTGTATTCTTTTAACATGTACTTTTAATTGAATTGTCACAGGTGGTCCATGGTATTGGAGGCACGTCTCTTACTCCATCGGACTTCATAAGTGGCACACAGGGAAGTTTGATGAGTGCTCCAACTCAGATTTATGGTTTTGCATCTCTAACCCCATCGGCTTCTAATGCATGAACACCAGAAAGCTTGGATATTACAGACTTGTTTGACTAGTTTCTATGTATTCCAACAATTTGTTTTTGAGATTGCAAATTATGTTGTCTATTAATCTGAGTTTGAAAATTTGTTTTTGAGATTGTAGCTTATGTTACAACTTTGTTATTTAGATTCAGCATGTGGATGTGTAAAACATGTTGTGTACTAATTATTAATGAAGTTATGTTATTATTATTATTTGTTATGTAATGAAGATGTTGCAATATTTACTAATGAACAATGTTTATTTAACAATTATCTGTATTGAACAATGTTTATTCAACAGTTTCCATGTATTAAACCATGTGTATTCAATAGTTTCCCTGTAATGAACAATGTATATTCAATAGTTTCCCTGTATTCAACAATGTATATTCAATGGTTTCCTTGTATTCAACAATGTATATTCAATGGTTTCCCTGTATTGAACAATGTATATTCAATAGTTTCCCTGTATTCAACCATGTATATTCAATAGTTTCCCTCTATTCAACAATAGTTACCTTGTATTCAACAGTTTCCTGTATTCAACAATGTCTATTCAATGAGTATTGAAGAAAGTGTTCAAGTTTGAACAAGTCATTTTCCATTCCACTCACCACAAAAGAGGTACAATAATTAGGTTTCAATACACAACAAAACATAACTTCCTCTAAAACATCATAGTATCATACAAAAGTATTCAGTCTACTTGAACTTGTACATTGACATCTACTTCTACTTCTAATTTACATATATGTATATATATGTTATTACATCTTCATAAGTGTAAAGGCACCAATCACAAGCAACACGGACAATATATATATATCAACTTTTGCATCCTTGCGTTTTGAATTCGAAGTTGTTCTATCATCTCTCTTTGTTGTTCGGCCATAGCTCGAAGTTGTTCGGTCATAATTTGTTCGCCGACAGTTGGCACTTCGTCTTTTGGAATTTGATGACCTCTATATTCTGAATTGGTAGGCAAACACCATCCAACAAAACCACAATCATTACAAGAGTAGAATAACTTGTTTTTGTTTCGATCGGTCTCAGAAATTCGAATGGTGGCCTTTTTATTACATGTACGACAATTTCTGTTGACGTATGTCAACCGATCTGAGCTACTGCCACTGACACTTGAACTTGACATCTACAAAAAGAGACAAACAGCAAGTTATGAAGGTTAATAAACTATTGTAGTAAGTTAAGTAAAGTTAATAAATTAAGTTAACAAGTTAAGTTACAAGCAAGTCAATCATCCCCTCAAACTTATATGCATTCCTAGTATTGAAGCTAGGGTTGATATAAGATAAATTTGAAATGTGGCATTTCTGGTATTGAAGCTATTATTAAAGTTAATAAAAATGATTCAGGTTCATTACGCTGTGATGCCAGTTTTCACATCTTTCGAAATTGAAAACAGGGAGCATGTTTCTTTTTCTTGCATTTCCCTTGTAAAAGAAAATTAGAAACAAGTTTGGCAAGCTTGTAAAACACATGCTTACATTTTAGATATAGGGCCTTTTGGGGTAAAATTATAATAGAGATTTAGCTAACTTTCTTTGAATAACACAAATTAAAAATAAAAAGTCTTCAAATCTATGATCTTTATGCCAAAATGTCAATTGTGTAATGTTGAAGTGTTTTGGTTCTCTATTAGTATATTTCATATTTGAAGTAAGGCACATAGAGAATTTTGAGTAAATCTTGTGGATATAGGTGCATACTGCATGCCATGGAATTTGCTCATAGAAATGAAACAAGAGTCTATTTTAGATGGCTTCCTTTATTGTGAAATGATACCAAGTCCTATTATCTTTCATGGCTTTTTTAGTGAAACTCTATTTCACTTTAGTGATTTGATGCTTTTTACAATAAAGGAAAGTATATAGCTTTATATGAAATCAAACAGTATATAGCTTTTTTCATATACTTTTTTAGTTATCATATACTTTTTTCATATTTTAAGCATGTGAAACTCTACTATCCTAGTTATATACTTTTTTAGTTATATACTTATCCGAAACAAACTTTAGTGATTTGATGCCAAATCCACACTACTCTGCTAGGGGGATAGGAGAGTTTGGTTAGCATGAGATTAGCCATAAATATGTATAGTCAATGAAAAAGATGCAGAAATTATTAATTTGGTAAGATGTTTCTGTAACGGGTGTTTTGAGACACACATGTGATGTAAAAATAGCTTGTTTAGATTGGCACTAACTGTTTTGGCCCCGTCCTTTTGATCTTTATGGGTGCTAATCTATCCATAGTGATATTTTTCTCTCGTGTTTCATTTGTGCTATGTGTTCTCCTTGTTCATTCGATTAATTTTTTTGGGGGCCATTTGGGTGTTCAATGCTGAAAAATGGTCTTTATGCTTGATATTAGCTACCTTTCTTTTAGCAAGGAATATGAGAGCAGGATCTTTGGTCATCTTTCTTTTGTTTGGATCACAGCTTACAGCCCTTTGATAATAGGTTTATGAAATCAAGGATAGTAGAGTTTCACTTGCTTCAGCCACAAAATTTGGATAAGAAGCTTTTTGCAGGTCTTCATAATTTCAACATTTCATTGAGGAATTTCATCGAACAAGTTTATGGCAAGGTAAGACTCCAAATGAAAAGGCCACAATTCCTAAATGAAAAGGCCAAATTCAAGTCCCAAATCAAAAGGCCAAACTTTAATTTTTCAATTCCTTTATCAGATTGTCAAAACTACTAAATCCAAACATTCGGGAAATTTATATATATATATACACAGATAGAGAGTCGGGACTTCACATATATATATATATATATGCAGATAGAGAGTCGGGGCTTCACAGATAGATATATATATACAGATATATATATATATATACACAGAGGGATACGCAGATTTACCTCTTAATCGTCCTTCGTTGGATGAGAGGGAAAGAGAGGCAGAGAGATTCGCGAGTGAAGGGAATGAGCTGTCGGCGTCGGAGTGAAGGGAACAACTTGTCGCTGGCATCGGTGTAGGGGTCAGTAGTTGTTACCATTGGAGTGAAGACAGATGTGTGTTTGAGGGGAGGAGATTATTTTGAAATGTGAATATGTGTTTGGGTCTTATAGTCACGTGACTATTGCGTGACGTGCCACATCAACTGGGGGTCACTGGGGCTCTGAAGAACTGGGGCTCGGAAGCATTTTTATTTTGCACATAAGGAAAATCTCGTGCCTGTGTAGTTGAGCTCTCAATGGGTGTATATATATATTTAGATTGAACACATATATTTATGTGAGTGAATAGATCCAACTAGGTTGGATAAAAGGGAAGCTTGCCAATTTATTTATTTATTTATTTTTGTGTTTAGTGTATTCGGATCAGTTCACAAAAAAATTACTTTTTATGACCTAAACCTAAGAGTCGAACCATAAACAATTGTACAAAAAGTACACCTATCAATCACTAGGACAACCATGACATTAGAGCATTTCCAATGATAAAGGCTACAATAACATTTGCCATTGTTAGAATTTGGCAATGAACATTAGTAAATTATCAAATTATAATAATGGTGTTCCAATGATCACATGTTATTTTGTCAAATCTCAATCAATTTTCCTTCTAACTTTATAGGTGTTGTTTAGATATAGATTTTTTAGTAATTTTTTTATTGTTCATTTTTTTATCTTTTGTGACATTTTAAATTTTTTTTTTTAAAAAATTAAATATTTACATTGTACTCGACTAGACAAATATAAAAAATTAAAAAAATTGAAAAATTTGAATTTTTTTATATAATTCACTCCAACAAAAAAATATACGATTACAAAATTAAAAATAAAATAAAATTATTAACTACATTAAAATTACATGGACCACTACATTACATTGCAAAATACAAATCATATTTAAAAAGAAATAATAAAAATTACATTGACAAATAAATGACATTGCAAAATTAAAAAATACATTTTTCCATAATTATTTATCAGGAGGTAGAGAAAATAGTAATTTGGGTTGCTGACATGTGCAGACCACTTGGCGAAAATCTCATTTTTGTGTATTATGTAATACGTTTTCGTATGAGGGTCCAAATGAGAAATGTCTGTAGTCATTATCAAATGTTTTTCCTTTTTGATCTTAAGTTCTTTCATCTTCTGCAAATATTCTTCCTTTTTAATCTCAAGTTTTTTCCATCTCTTGCGATGCTTGAATTATTTTTTTCTTCTTTTTTAGATTTTTTCATTTCCTTTTCAGCAAGGTGTTGGTGTTAAATTTGTGGATTTCAGCTTTAACAGCTTGACTTTTTCGAAGCAATTCTTTTGCAGATTTCCTACCCATAGGCCTTTTACTTCTTGCAGAGACACTACTCTCACCAATTGAATTATTACCAAAAGTTGGATTGTTACTAACACTTGGACTGTTATAGTCTTCATAAGAAATGCAATTATCCATAGGGAATTCGGGGGTTGAATTAGGGGAAAATGATATATGTATCCTTGACTTCACTGTATTCGTAGAAGTTACATATTGCTGCCTGATATTATTTTGCAACACTTGCCAACAATGTTCAAAAGCAAAATATTTTTTTCATCTTGACGGTATAAAAGTTTTGTTTGAAACATCTGTATGGATAAAATATTAAATTAATTAATTAGTTAATTTTTATACGACATGAAATAAAAAATATAACATAATAATTGAAGATAAAATCTTACTATGGGACTGCTTGTTACAACTTTTAGGAGGTGATTATAGTTTATTTTGATTTGGGATTGTGACTGTTTGGTGCAGCTTCTGTTTATAACTTATTAAACAGAAATAATTTAAATAAACCAAAAAAAGTAGATTATTTGAAAGCAGGGGTAGGTGTGCTTTTAACTTCTGCTTTCTGATTATCAACTTTTAACTTAAAAAAAGTTTCACCAAATAGGGCCTATATCAACTTGAGACATCCCACTTGGGTATAGATTTTCAACTTGTGCTAAATACCCACGAAATTTGTTTGAACATTTCATGATTATACCCCATTGAGATTGGATAGATATTTGTGTTTTGGACTAATCATTATGAAGTGAGCAATAATTTTCATAAAATTTTTCCCAAAAGTGAGCATACGATTTGTAATGCCTTGATATTTATATCATGTTATTTATGAACAACCCATTATTCTTATTCAATTTCAGGACATTCATATAAACAATAAATAAACATAAACAAATTTATAAACTGAAATCTGACACATTCTCATAGATATCTTTTCAAGTTCATTCTAATAATTTATAACACATTGTAATATTAAGCACACATCAAAAATTGTTATAAGGGCTTACACCTTTTAAGACTAAAAGTCTTCATTTCAACAAATAAAATCCTAACTCAACAAATAAGCTCGATAGCTGTAGGCAAACAACATAAAAAAGAAGCTTCAGTGCTCCATATTGGACTTCATCCGCTTTTCAACAATATCAAGATTCATTTTCATCACCTGGAATTTTAGGATGTCTAGTCTAAAAAAAAAAAGAGTGAGCTTTTATGCTTAGTAGGAAATATACTTAACATAACCAAATATGATTAATAGGCATATGATGAATATGATTATGCTATGCAATGCCATGTCATGTTTACGACTTAACTCTGTTCGGAAACCGAATTCTAAAACATAGATTTGTAACCCATGTTGACTTAGCTCCTTAACCATCACCATAACTAAGAACTTTCATTTTGCAATAAACTCCACGTAAGATAACTCAAAATACTCCCCACATTTACTGGCCATCAAACACAGTAGGGCAAGTAGGCACCTTTTACTTTTTGAAAATCTCCACATTTACTGACCACCAAGCACGAAGGGGCAATTGAACACCCATCAATCATTTTAAAAATATCTCTACATTTTCTAGCCACTGAACGTGAATGGGCAATTGGACACCCATCAATCATTTCAACATTTCCCCCACAATTACTGGCGCTTAGCACGGAAGGGCAATTGGGCACCTTTACAAAAATACCAATAACATCCCCATATTTTTCGGCCACCGAATACGGAAGGGCAATTGGACACCTCAACACACACACACACACACACACATACACACACACACACACAATGCATTTCAGAATCCACACACATGTCTTTAAATAATTCAATACTTAACCCAACGCTATGAGAATGCAATGCAATGCGTAAGTTTCCAAACATTCCTTTTTATTCTAAAATTCCTTTTAATTACACAAGAATTCAACAAATAAAAATAAATGAACTAGTCTCATTTTCAAGACTCCAAGTCCTACTCTTTACCAACCATCATCCCATGCAAAATGTAACCTTACACCCTTCCAACACTCCAAGTGTTCACACAATTCAACTTCTTTAAATCACCAATAATATCATCATAGGTAACAAATTTGTCCAACACACTTATGAATATATAAAATTGTCACGACCCAAATCTACCCCTATGGGTTTAGCGTCGTAACCGGCCAGTAATCCTTGGATTACCAAAGACCTCTAAGAATAACATAAGATAGGGGCTGCGGAAGCAAATATACAAAATTAACATAGTCCATAGAGCTGTGCAGACATACATGAGACATAAATTTTCAAAACAAACTTATATATATACAGATGTGACGTCAAAAGTACATTAGTCTTACGTCACCCAATTATATAGATAGGGTCAAAGGGTACTTAGCCCAAGTACAAATATACAAAACAAGCTCAACTAAAGTCTTGACATAATCCTTTAAAAAGGAACCTCCTCAAAAGGCACGGTAGTTGGTTGAAAAAATAAAAACATAGGCCGTCAACTCTAGGCATGGTCACGTGCCTGCTCACCTATATACATAATATAAATAGTGAGCTGAAGCCCATTGAATAATAACAGAGTAAAGAGGTTTAATGAATGTTGTCTATAACAGTTACAGAAAACAGAATTCAATAGTTGTTAGAAATGAATTCGTAATTATGTTCAGAAATTGTAGTACATAATAGATACAGTTTCAGAGTCGTATTCATAATTAGAACTTGCAGTTAATCATACGTGGCACATTCATTAGCACTAGCAGAAATAGTTGACCCATAAAGGGATAGCCATAAAGGCATACAGTTGACTCTCGTGCACAGAGACGGTACAGTTGGCTTATAAAGGGACGTATACGTAAGGATCTATAACAGTTGGCTCATGAGATGTACAGTGGACCCATATTTGGGACGTAACAGAATAGATAACATATGTCATTTGAAGCTAAGAATGCCACGAATACATTTCAGATACATTGGACAACCATTCATTCATGCAGAAAATAATATAAATAGAAACAGATCATCTTATATCATTTAGAAAATACTTATAATTGAACATAGTTTTACAAAGTTATTACTCACAGATAACAGAGGCTCCAAGGTAAACAGACAGAATAAGCAAATCAGATGTCTTGCGGTGCGTGACCTATATAACATAATAGATACATATATTGAAACACATGCTAGGAGTGTACATAACTTATTTCTTTTATTCTTAGTGTGTTTCTAGCCTTTATCCTCATTATGGTGTCTTATTCTTGGCCTAGGAATGCCTTGGATGGAATGAGGATGCAAAAATGTACTTGAAAACATTTTTCAAAACTTGTTGAAAACAGGGTCCACGCTCGAGCGGACATGCAAAACGTGAAGGTTCGCTCGAGCGTAATTTCCTTCGCTCGAGCGGTTTGTAAATTTTGAAAAGTACTGGTTGCTTGATTTTCACGATCGATGGACACTCGATCCTCGCTCGAGCGTGAGACTCAGACTCTCACTCAAATATGACTCTTATCGCTCGAGCGATCTGCAAAAATACATGAACTTCTGGGAGCTTGCATTTCACGCTCGAGCAGACTTATAGTCGCTCGAGCGGAAGTGCACGAACTTAGAATGGTTGCTCGAGCGTGGAAGCAGGATTCTGGAATTTTCAGATTTGCTTTCAAAGCTCAAAACTCAATTTTTAAGCATCAAAACTTGATTTTTCTGGGGCCATAACTTGAGGAACACTTAGAAACTCATAACACATCTTAAATTAAGGATCCTTTCAAGAAATCATGGCCAAATAGCTTGCCAATTGTGCAAAAATTCAACTTAAAATTTACGTATGTTCCATGAACATAACATGCATGAATTTTTTTGAACTTAAACTTCTCAAAACATGATCAAGTGTTACAAAACAATATGAAACTTGATGATTTTCCAAAATTATGGTGAATTCAAGACATGCATGAGGGAATTCTTGGAAGTTAAACTCAAAATGTGAGAAGATATGTATGCATGCATGGTATGGCTCAATACTTTTCATTTCTAACTCAATTCTTGCATCAATCAACATAATTCTCTTGTGTTCATGCATTATAGTCTAGATTTCAAGGCTTAAGGATAAAATTCTTACCTTGACACTTGAGTTCACAAATGTTGAAGTTGAAACTCTCAAATCCTTTTCACTCTCAACAATTTCTTGCAAGTTACCCCTTCTCTCTTGTTGAACTCACTCTCACTTTTGGTCTTTCTCCCTTTCCTTACGTTTGTAGCTCAAAAAGAATGAAATGAGAGTATATGGGTGCATATAAGAGTCCACTAATGCCTTAGTTAGGCTTGGATTTAAGGAATTCATTAATTAGTCTTAATTGAGCACTAATTACTCTAATTTAATTGTTTCGAAACGAATTTCAATTAAACCCACCATAAAATTTTAAAAAATTCAATTAACACATAAATCAAGTCAATTTCTGAATCGGATGCTGATAAGGCCTTCAATTCGCAAACCGAAATAAAAACGTGAGCAGATCTTTCTATGTTAAATAGATATATACACACACATAAGGCAACATATGATGCAACATTTCACTTCAATTATTCATCAGGCGGAATTAAGCATGAATTAACGTTAATCATGGGTCAGGGTTGTTACAGTCTTCCCTCTTAAAGAGTTTGGTCCTCCAAACTCGAATTACCTTCATTTTGAAAGAATACCGGGTCCAAAGGGAACAGTTCAGGATATCTTTTCATCATGTCTTCTTCTGTTTCCTAAGTTGCATAGGTTCCTCCATGATTCTGCCAATCAACCTTCATTAACAGAATTTCCTTGTTTCTTAATCTTTTGATTCGGTGATTCACAATTTGCATTGGCCTCTCCTCGTATGTATAATCATCTTTTAGAAGTACATGAGTTGGCTCAATCACATGTAATGGATCTCTCAAATACTCTCGAAGTATAGATATGTGAAAAACATTATGCATGTGCTCTATGACCGGAGGCAAGGCTATTCGGTATGTTACTGAATTGATCTTTTCAAGAATTTCATATGGTCCAATATACCTCGGTGCCAACTTGCCTTTCATTTCAAATCGTGTTTGCCCTTTTATTGGAGTCACTTTGATGAACACATGATCGTCGACTTCGTATTCTCTATCTCGCCTTCGGACATCTGCATAGCTCTTTTGGCGGCTTTGTGTAGTTTTCAACCTCTGTCGAATCAATTTCACATTTTTAGTTGTTTTTTGCACAAGTTCTGGTCCCCCAACAATGGTATGTCGCATACTTCAGCCCAACAGATAGGAGAACGACATTTTCTTCCATACAGAGCCTCATAAGGAGCCATCCCAATACTTGAATGATAGCTGTTGTTATACACAAATTCGGTCAATGGTAAATAGGTCTCCCAATTTCCTTGGAAGTCTAACACACACATCCTTAACATATCTTCCAAAGTTTGATTTGTTCGTTCAGTTTGGCCATCTATCTGTGGGTGACAGGCACTTCTCAATCGCAATTCAGTCCCCAAAGCTTGTTGTAAACTCTGCTAGAATCTTGATGTAAACTTAGAATCTCTGTCAGACACTATAGATACCGGTACACCATGTAATATCACGATTTCATTTATATATATGTTAGTTAACTTGTCTACATTATAAATAGATTTGACTGGTAGAAAATGAGCAGACTTAGTTAAACGGTCAACAATGACCCAGATAGAATCCATACCTTAGGAGGAGCGAGGCAATTTCACAATGAAATCTATGGTAATATGCTCCCATTTCCATTTTGGTATTGGAAGCGGTTGTAACAAACCAATGGGTCGTTAATGTTCAGTTTTAACTTGTTGGCAGTATAAACATCTAGCCACAAAATCTGCAATACCCTTTTTCATTCCCGGCCACCAGAAATTCAGCTTCAAATCATGATACATTTTCGTATTTCCTGGATGCATAACAAATTTGGAATTGTGGGCCTCAGTCAGAATGCGTTTCCTCAAATCATCAGAGTCTGGCACACAAAGGCGACCCTGAAATTTCAACACATTGTTCTCAAGTACAAACCCGAGCCTTGGTTTTGAGTCAATTTCATCTATGATCTTTTTCAGGAATTCATCTTGCGGTTGTTTCTCCTTAATTTCTTCAATGATTGCAGGCTGAGCGAAAATAGTAGTTAAGATTCCACCTTGTTCACGCATCACAATCTCAATTTCATTCTTTTCCAGGTCACATAACAATTCCTTCTGGCCAGTGAGCAAACACGACAAATTCCCAATGGATTTTCGGCTCAATGCATCTGCAACGGTATTTGCCCTCCCTAGATGATACAAAATTTGCAAATCGTAATCTTTAATCAATTCTAGCCACTTTCTTTGTCTCATGTTCAGTTCCTTTTGGGTGAAGAAGTATTTTAAGCTTTTATGATCTGTGTATACTTCACAAGTCACTTCATACAAATAATGGCGCCAAATTTTTAAAGCAAAAATTCTGGCGGCTAATTCAAGGTCATGGGTTGGATAGTTTTTTTCATGAGGGCGGAGTTGCCGAGAAGCATAAGCAACCACTTTTTCATTTTGCATTAACACACCCTAAAACTTTGTAGGAAGCATCACTGTAAATTTGAAACCCATCAGTACCATTAGGTAGAGTCAAAATTAGTGCAGTTAGTAACTTGGTTTTTAACTCTTGGAAGACAGACTCTCTTTGATCATTCCAATCAAATGAGACATTTTTCTGGGTTAACTGGGTCAATGGCATAGCAAGTTTTGAAAAGTCTTTCACAAATCTTCTGTAATAACCAGCAAGTCCCAGAAAACTTCTAATTTCTGCCACGTTGGTTGGTCTTGGCTAGTCGACAATAGTTTCAATTTTCTGTGGGTCTACTGATACACCATTCTTGTTAATTATATGTCCCAGAAATGCTACACTGTCGAGCCAGAATTCACATTTGGACAATTTTGCATATAGTTTCTTTTCTCTTAGAGTCTGTAACATGGTTCTTAAGTGATTCTCATGATCTTCCTTACCTTTGCAATAAATCAAGATATCATCAATAAATACAACAACAAATTCATCCATATATGATTTAAACACCCTGTTCATAAGATCTATAAAGGCAGTAGGTGCATTAGTCACCCCAAACGGCATTACCAAAAATTCATAGTGACCATATCTAGTTCTGAATGCAGTTTTCTCTACATCTTCTGCCTTAACCTTTAACTGGTGATACCCGGATCTAAGATCAATTTTAGAAAACAATTGGGCTCCCTGGAATTGATCAAACAGGTCATCTATTTGAGGTAGTGGGTACTTGTTTTTGACAGTTACTTTTTACAACTCACGGTAGTCAATACATAGCCTCAATGACCCGTATTTCTTTTTGACAAATAACATTGGAACACCTCATGGTGAAGTGCTCGGGCGAATAAACTTTTTGTCTAACAGTTCTTGAAGTTGGACTTTTAACTCTTTCAGTTCAAATGTTGACATTCTATATTTGGTTTTAAAAATAGGTTGTGTTCCAGGTACTATGTCAATTGTAAACTCAATTTCTCTGTCAATTAAATCCCTAGGCAGGTCATTAGGAAACACATCGGGAAAGTCACAAACTACCAGAATAGTTCCCACACTGGTAATATCCGAAGACATACTCAATACACTAAACAAATAGTGTCGACACTCTTTTTTCAACAACGTCTTGGCTTTCATAAATGAAATCAAGCATGGTAGAGGAACTACCTCATTTCCAATAAAAGTAAGGTCAGGTATACCAGATGGTCTAAACACAATAGATTTACTTGCACAGTCAATGGTGGCACAGTATTTAGTTAACCAATCCATACCCAAAATACAATCAAAATGATCAATGCTTAAGGGCAACAAGTCAATATACAATGTCATATCACCAATCACAATATCATATACCGGATAAACATAAGCACATATCATAGAATCCCCAGACGGTGCAGATACAGATAACACATATGGCATAGGTTCTAATGGTTTAGTTAATTTTTGAGAGAAAGCATGCGATACAAAAGAAAGTGTAGAACCAGAATCTATTAGTACACATGCATTTTGAGAACATATAGGGAGTATACCTGACACCACAACTTCGGTGTTCTGTACGTCATTAGGCATTAAGGCAAACACTTGACCTTGTCTTAGAGGTTTTTTCCCAGTATTAGTTCTAGCATTTGTTTTTGACTCAGAAGTAGATTTTGCTGAACTTGCCACAGGACGATTGGCATTTTTTGACCCGATTGGACAATCCCTTATCATGTGGCCCGTCTTGCCACACTAGAAACAAACACCCGATACCCGATAGCAAACTCCTCTATGTTTCCTCCCACATTGAGTACAAACAAGCGTAGACCCACTGCTTTGACTTGAGCTGCTAGAAGATCCCGTATTTTGTTTCTTATTCATGGCAATTGAATGGTTTTTTTTTAAACTGAATCCAGATCTTTTGTCTTTCCATTCAGTTGTTGGACTGGAGCTTGCCTTTTGCTTCCAAAATGGCTTCTACTATCAATGCTCTATCCAATACATTCACATACGTAGGTAGGTTGAGGACTCCCACCCGATCTAGTATTTCTAAATCCAATCAACCATCAAATTTGTGGGCTTTTTTATAGTCCGTGTCCACCATGTGTGGAGCAAATCTGGCTAACTTAGTAAACTTTGCCTCATACTTAGTTACAGACATTCCGCCTTGTTTAAGTTCTTGAAATTCTGAAACCTTTCAATCCTGGAAGCACTGTGGAAAGTACTTGTCATAAAAGATCATATTAAATTGAGCCCATGTCATGTTTCCATTACTATGTCGGACCAATAACCACCATCTCCGAGCTTCGTTTTTTAGCTTGTAAGTGGCCAAAAGGACTTTCTGAATCTCAGAATAGGGAAATACTTCAAACAATTTCTCTATTTGCAACAACCATGTTTCAGCCTTTAATGGTTCAATTCTACAAAGAAAGGTTGGTGGTTTCATTTTCATGAACTTCTGAGTTAGATTGATAATATCGTTGTTGTCTAGTTCAACTTGTACCGGTGGAGGCGGGGGAGGTAAATGTTATTGCCTCTGTTGTTGCGTTATTACCTTAGTCAGAGCTGCAAGCATCTATTCCATTCTGTTCATTCGGGTCTCTGAAGACCCTGTTGTATTATCACTTCCTGTATTTTCCATTGCTATAGGGAAACAGAAGGGCAATAAACATAGGCAAATAGTCCTTTTCATAATGTTCAGAACATTTATTATCAGTTTAGTCAATTCAATTTCATGTGTTTATGTTCGGATGAAATTTTCACATGTACAAAAATTATTACATACTCACACATGCAGATGGAATGTCCCTAATTCTTTCCTAGGACATCCTATAGCTCGTATGGACTCGTGCGTATGGTATAATATGTGCTCTGATACCACTCTGTCACGACCCAAATCCGCCCCTATGGGTTTAGCGTCGTAATTGGCCAGTAATCTTTGGATTACCAAAGGCCTCTGAACAGGATAACATAAGATACAGGATGCAGAAGCAAATATACAAAATTAACAGAGTCCATAGAGCTGTACAGACATACATGAGACAGAAATTTTCAAAACAAACTTATATATATACAAATGTGACGTCAAAAATACATTAGTCTTACATCACCCAATTACATAGACAGGGTCAAAGGGTACTTAGCCTAAGTACAAATATACAAAAAAAGCTCAACTAAAGCCTTGACATAATCCTCTCAAAAGGAACCTCCTCAGGAGGCACGGTAGTTGGCTGACAAAACAGAAACATAGGCCGTCAACTCTAGGCCTGGTCACGTGCGTGCTCACCTACACACATAATATAAATAGTGAGCTGGAGCCTAGTGAATAATAACAGAGTAAAGAGGTTTAATGAATGTTGTCCATAATAGTTACAGAAAGCAGAATTCAATAGTTGTCAGAAATGAATTCGTAATTATGTTTAGAAATTGTAGTACATAATAGATACAGTTTCAGAGTCGTATTCATAATTAGAACTTGGAGTGGTCGCTCAAGCGTGGACTCCTAAGCTCGAGCGTGGAAGTAGAATTCTAAAATTTCCAGATTTGCTTCCAAAGCTCAAAACTCAATCTTTAAGCATCAAAACTTGATTTTTCTAGGCCATAACTTGAGGAACACTTAGAAACTCATAATAAATCATGAATTAAGGATCTTTTCAAGAAATCATGGCCAAATAGCTTGCCAATTGTGCAAAAATTCAACTTAAAATTTATGTATGTTCCATGAACATAACATGCATGAAATTCTTTGAACTTAAGCTTCTCAAAACATGATCAAGTGCTACAAAACATCATGAAACATGATGATTTCCCGAAATTATGGTGAATTCAAGACATGCATATTGGAAATTAAACTCAAAATGTGAGAAGATATGCATGCATGCATGGTATGGCTCAATACTTTTCATTTCTAACTCAATTCTTGCATCAATCAACATAACTCTCTTGTGTTCATGCATTAAAGTCTAGATTTCAAGGCTTAAGGATACAATTTTTACCTGGACACTTGAGTTCACAAGTGTTGAAGTTGAAACTCTCAAATGCTCTTCACTCTCAACAATTTCTTGCAAGTTACCCCTTCTCCCTTGTTGAACTCACTCTCACTTTTGGTCTCTCTCTCTCTCTCTTAACTCACGTTTGTAGCTCAAAAAGAATGAAATGAGAGTGTATGGGGTGCATATAAGAGTCCACTGGTGCCTTAGTTAGGCTTGGATTTAAGGAATTCATTAATTAGTCTTAACTGAGCACTAATTACTCTAATTTAATCATTTCGAAACGAATTTCAATTAAACCCACCATAAAATTCTAAAAATTCCAATTAACACATAAATCAAGTCAATTTTTGAATTGGATGCCGATATGGCCTTCAATTCGCAAACCGAAATGAAAACATGAATAGATCTTTCTATGTTAAACAGATATATACACACATATAAGGCAATATATGACGTAACATTTCACTTTAATTATTCATTAGGTGGAATTAAGCATGAATTAACGTTAATCATGGGTTATGGTTGTTACAAAAATCAAGTTAGTTTTCAACATAAGGTACCAATTAGTTTAAACCCTCTTTAGTTTAAAACTCACAAATTTAGGGTTTTCAAGAAAATAGGGGGTTTTCCTCATTTCTTTGTTAAATTCTCAAATCATCAGTAATTATCCATCAATGTGCCAAAACATTCTAAATATTTCAAAGGTTTGAGTGAAAACCCTAATTTTTGAGTACCCACATTTTTTAATCAAAGATTTCAAACTCAAATCAACCTATACTTCCATAATACCACATAATCGAATGAAATCATAAATGATTTATGTTACCTCAAGGATGAGAGCTAATAAGGAAGACCCAAGCAAAAAATTTCACGAAATTACAATCCAATTGGTCAAGAGAAATATCTTTACTCCTTTTTCACTAATCTTGTATGATCTACGGTGAATCCTTGGTGTAACAAGGTGAAATCAAGGATTTTGTGGATAGGGTTTTCAGACAAGAAGAGGGAAAGGAGATAAAAGAGAGAAAAGTGAGAGAAAATGAGCAAAAAGTGGATTTTATACTGGCTAATCCCGAACAGATCACTTAAGTGAACTTTCTTTCACTCGAGCGAAGTGCCAAAATACAAAGAGACCACTTGAGCAAATTTTCCATCGCTCGAGCGATAAACGCAAGATCTTAGAAGTTTTACAGAGCTACAGTAAAAATACTGGGAGCTCACATTTTACGCTCGAGTGACCATTCCTTCGCTCGAGCGGTCTTGCTTGCAAACCTGTGAGATACTAGGAGCTACAAATCTCAGCTCGAGCGACAATTTGACTGCTCGAGCGGTCAACCAAAAACAGTTGTTACACGATTACAGATTGCCAACAATTAGATCTTCAGAAATGTGACACCAAACTTTAGAAAGTGCCATATCTTCATCAATGGTGAATGATTTTTCTCTCTTTGTTTTTGATGAACCTTCCATAGTGATTATGTGAAAAAACTATAAATAAAAATATAATTTGAGAGGTTTGTTGTGAAATGAAATTGAGAAAAAGAGAGGAGTAAAAGAAAAATATAATTTATGAGGCTTGCTGTGAAATGAAATTAAGATTGAGGGTTTGTATTTATAGAATTACAAAATATGACCTTTTTTTTTCTTTCTAAATATGGCCGTTAAGAATATAAAAAAACATGGCCGTTTATTTATAGCCGTCGTGCTTCTACAAAGTTGAATTTTTTATATTTATTTTTTAATGAACAAAATAGCACAACAGGGGGCAATTCAACCGTTGATTAAATAACAATATCTTAATCATTGATTAAATAACAACCCAATGGCCGAGATTTATCCTCTAGAATGATCTGCACATATCTCAAGAGAAAACCCCTCTCTATAATGATCTATCCTCTTGTTCTCTTCACTGTGTTCGGTTGAAATGAGAGCATCTCTCTCTCTGGTGTTCAGCTTCATCCATAGTAGACACGACCCCCCTTTCTCACATTCTTCATCAGAAACCCCTTTCTCTCTTTCTCTCTTCACTGTGTTCAGCTGAGATGAGAGCATCTCTCTCTCTCTCTCTCTCTCTCTCTCTCTCTCTCGTGTTCAGTTTCATCCATAGCAGCTATGGCCACCCTTTCTCACCTTCTTCATCAGAAACCCCTTTCTTTCTTGCTCTCTTCACTGTGTTAGCTGAGATGAGAGCATTTGTCTCTGTCTCTATCTCTCTGGTGTTTAGCTTCATTCATAGTAGCTACGGCCCTCCTTTCTTACATTCTTCATCAGAAACCCCTTTATTTCAATCTTCATTTTGATCATCACCACCACTAGATGGGATCGCCAAAAATAGTCCTTTCTTTCTGTCTCTCTCTCTCTCTCTCTCTATCTCTCTCTCAACTGTGGCGAAGCACCAAAGAGGTCAGAGAAACTCTATCACTATTTACCATGATCTACTCAAGTCTCTCTCTCTCTCTCTCTCTCTCTCTCTCTCTCTTGATATATAATATACATATACAAATATATATGTATATATATATAAATGTTGCTGTTGAATGGCTATTGTAGTGGTTTGTCTGATCTCTACTTTTTCTTTGCAATTTTCGGTGAAGTGCCGGAGCAGCCAGTGGTTTCGATAAAGTTTGGACTTCTTTATGAAAAGCGATTGATTGAGAGACACATATCTGTATGTTTGCTTCCTTCTTTCTTGATTCTAGGGTTTCAAATTTTTTCTGTTTGTTTACTGAGAAAATGGTACTGAGTATATAAAATTGAAAATTTTGGGTAGTAAAGCTTTTTATTTTTTGGTACTTAAGAAATTTTAAGCAAGCAAGAAAAAAAAAAAAAAAAAAAAAAAAAGAAGATTCTATGTGGAACTGAAATCCAATTCTATTTTTTCAACTAAATTTGGAGCAAAAAATCTATTGATATTGGACGATGTGACATATTTGGTACCTCCTATTCAACCTGCCAAATTTGATAACAAAAATGATTATCTTTGGCAAGAAGAATAATAGATCATTCGAAACCCTTTTTTTCTTTGTCACTCTTATTAAATTATAGTTTTGACAACTCTTTGACAACCGATTGAAGATGTTCCAGCGGAAAGCTTGTCATCAGAGCCTTACCCACCAACTTCTCTCTTTAATGCTAGTACACTGGGGACGCGTACATGTTAGTCCCACAAGGGCCAACTCATAATCAACCTAATTTATATATTTAAAATAAAATAAAAAAATACATTTTTTTTTCTGGGTCTAAGATTTTCTATGATTTCATGCTCCAAAATCTCACATGTGCCAAATGGATTTAGTATGTTTGGTTTGAATTGATTCAACTGATCCAATATTTAAAATCCTCCTTTTTGGACTGCTTTATGAAAAGAAAACCATATTATGCATGTTGTCCAAAACAATAAGTTAACCAAAAATATGTTACATATATCACTACAAGAAAAAGCATTTTTGCCGACCACTTTTAGCTACCAAAACCAATTTAGTCGCCAAAAGTCAGGGAATTGGCTACCAAAAATAATTTTAGTCGGCAAAAGTCAACTTTTTAGCTACTAATTTTTTTTAGTAGGGGAATGTTGATTGTTGGCTACTAAAAAAAATTTAGTAGCTAAAGATATTACAATTGGCGAGTAAAAAATTTTTTAGTAGCTAAACATATCACAATTGGCGACTAAAAAAAAATTAGTAGCCGTAGAGGTACCTTTAGCTACTAAATGTTTGGTAGCTGAATGAAAATAAAAAAAATTAATTTTTAATCTTTCCCGACCAAAGTTTTGGTTGCCAAAAGTGAAGTTTCGGCGACCAAATTTATTTTAGTCGCTATAGACCTACTTTCGGCTACTAAATGTTTGGTAGCCGAATGAAAATAAAAAAAATTAATTTTTAATCTTTCCCGACCAAAGTTTTGGTCGCCAAAAGTGAAGTTTCGGCGACCAAATTTATTTTAGTCGCTATAGACCTACTTTCGGCTACTAAATGTTTGGTAGCTGAATGAAAATAAAAAAAATTATTTATTTATATTTATATTTATATTTTTATTTATATTTTTTATTTTTTTTTATGAAGAGGTTGTACACCCACCATCCAAAAATATTAATTTTTAAAAAAAATTAATTATTAAAATAATATGAATTTCTTATTTTGTCCTTTTTTTAAATCCATTAATAATAAAAAATTTACAATTATGACAATTGATATTTCTAAAAAAATATACTATGAAAAGGTAATTTTGATAAATTAATATTTTTAAAATGTAATAATTGTATCATAAAAAGAAATTAAATTATGAAAATAGACTATTAATAGCAGATGAAAAGTACAATTAAACTATTTATACTTTTTACATCATCATATTTCAATAACACTAATAAATTAAGAATAAATCAAAATTCACAAATAAAAGACAAAATATCCCAATTATTTATCATTTCAATAAATTTTTCAATATTATTACCAGTACTAATAAAAGACAAAATATCCCAATTATTTGTAAGACTTATTGAAATTATTTCAGATTTTAAATTTTTTCTTAATTTTTTAATAATTAATTTTTTCAACTTTTTAAAATTATTTTTACGTTATACACGGTTAACAATAATCAAACACTATTGTTAATTTAAATTTGGAGGGAGACATTTCTAATTTAAATTTGAGGGATTTATAAAAGTAATTGGCGACTAAAAAAACACGGGTTGAGCTGGCTCAGAATTTTTTAAATTTTTTTTTCCTTCTTTTATTTTTAATTTTCTTTCTTTCTTTTCTTTCTTATTTTATATATATATATATATATATAATATAATATAAGAATATAAAATTTATATATATATTATTATATTTTTAAGTAAAAAAAATATTATGACAAATATTTAAGATAATTTAATATTTGTAATTTATAATTTTATTACTTTTATTTTTATTTAAATATAATTTTCATATATTTGTTACTTTTATTTAAAAAAATTTTAAATAATGAATTTTTTTTGTAACTTTTAATATATTTTTTTAATTCATTATTTACCGACTAAATTTTAGTCGGCGATTAGTCTTACAAAATTGAAAATTTGAGCTTCAGACTTCGGAGGGAAACTTTGGAGTGCTTTAACTTGAACTACCTGACATATTATTTCTTTCCTTTCCATTGCACCTGTGTTACATGGACCATTATCCCTCCCACCTATGGTTTAGTAGTTCATATTCAAACCATGGGTTTTCATTCAATAGTTGATATCCGAAACACCAATGGTGTGGAAGTGTGAACTGAGCAAAAATGACCAATGGTGTGGAAGCTTCTCATATTTGATAGCAAAGTGGTTTTCTGCTTCTCATATCAAAGGGGAGATCCAATGGTGGACAGGGTGTTTGATGAAATACCTCAAAGAAAAATTCATCTTAATTGCAAATCAACTTTACATAGTGTTAGTATGATTTGATATCAAACCTTCTAGGCTAGAGTCAGTGGTTAGAATTCATCTTAATTAATATATTTTTTACCGACTAAATTTTAGTCGGCGATTATAATTACAAAATTTAAAAATTATGCTTCAGACTTTTGAGGGAAACTTGTGAGGGAAACAGTATTTTCATTGGCTTCAGATTTCAGATTTTAGTTTTTCTGTCTCTCACTCTCTAGGGTTGTATTTTCTTTATTTTGTATATTAAGAGAGAGACACAAAGAGACTAGAGATGGGAGTGGCGAGCAAAGCAGGGAGCTGGGCATTCAAGGCCTTCACTCATCTATCTGTTTGTCTATCTGTCTATCTGTTTGTCTATCTGTCTGTCTGTCTCTCTCTCTCTGTGTCTCTCATACATTTATCTCTTCTCTCCTTTCTATATCTCTCTCTGTCTCTTTCGTTCATCTCTTTTGTCTCTATCTCTCTTGCTCATCTCTCTTCTCTCTTTATCTTTCTCTTTTTCTATGTCTTTCTCTCGATCATCTCTTTTCGCTCTGTGTCTCTTTTTCTGTCTCTCACTCTCTATCTCTCTCTCTCTTTCTCTCTCTCTCTTTTTTTTTCTTTCTCTTTAACAAGCCCCGATCTATTTTTCACATCTCTTTCTCTCTGTCTCTCTGTCTCTCTCTCTATATCTCTTTCTCTTTATCTCTCTCACTCTTATCACTATTCTCTTTCTTTCTTTCTCTATGTGTCCTGCTTTGTCTCTCTCTCTCTCTCTCTCTCTTTCTTTCTATGTGTCTATCTGTCTGTTTATCTCTCTCTCCCATTGTGTTCACATTGCTCATCTCTCTTCTCTTTATCTCTCTCGCTCATCTCTCTTCTCTTTATCTCTCTCGCTCATCTTTCTTCACTTCTACGACTACCATTACTACTACTATCGCTACCACTCTACTACCACCACTACTACTACTGCTACTACTACTACCATTACCTCTTTTTCATCCCTGCCACTCCATTTACACTACCACTACCACAACTTCACCACTAATCTCTTTTGCCATCACCATCACCACCACCACCACCGCCTTCACTACTACTGCCGCTCCTTTTCCTCTACCACAAAAAATTAGTTCATGATATTTAGTAATGAAAAAAAAGGTCGCAGAAAAATATTTTTCATTGACTACAGAAAATTAACTTTCATTTTAGTGAAAAATATTTTTCATTAAAATATTTTTTATTATTAATTTTTTCCTTCTTTTTTTTTTAATTTTCTTTCTTTCTTTTCTTTCTTATTATATATATATATATATATAATATAACAATATAAGAAAATAAGATTTTAAAATATATTATTATATTTGTCAGTAAAAAAAATATTAGGACAAATATTTAAGATAATTTAATATTTTTAATTTTTTAAATTTATAATTTTATTACTTATATTTTTATTTAAATATAATTTTAATATATTTGTTACTTTTATTCCTTAAATTTGTTACATATATATTTTTTTCTTTCTTATTTTAGTGCCTATTTTTATATATATTTTTTATTATTTTTACTTTTACCGACTAAATATTAGTCACCGATTATAATTAAAATTTTTAAACATTGTGCTTCAGACTTCGGAGGGAAACTTGGGAGGGAAATTGTAAGTTTCATTTTTATGTCTCTCACTCTGTGACTCTCTCCCTCTTTCTCATTCTCTCACGCCTCTGCCCTCCTCCATCTCTCTCTCGCCTTTGTCTCCGTCGGCGTCGGGTACGGGAGCATCACCGCCATCACGCCTCTGCCCTCCTCCAGCTCTCTCTCTCTCTCTCTGATAGCAGCTCTGTTCTTGACACTGGTGAAGCAGATAAAAGAAACGACAGAGAGGAAAGAATCCGGTCGGAAGGGGAACGACGGAGAGACGAGAGAAACGAAATCACGGCGGAGGGACTCGATGAAGAAAAATCTCTCCCTTCAACCAGGTTTGGAACCTATTTGTTATAGGGTTAAGATTTGGAGATTTGAAAAAAAAAAAAATTTGTTTTTGATTTGAAGATTTCAATTGAAAAAATAATCTTTTGATTGAGGACCTAAAAAATTAGTTTTAGGTTCTTATTGTATAAAAGAAATTATTTTGTTGAATCTAAAATTTTAGTGTGTTTGTTGAATCTAAAACGTGTGATTGTATAAAAATTGATGAAATCCCCAAATCATGTTATAGGAGACATTATTGTTATCTTTTTGTTTCTGGGTTTGTTTTATCTTTTTTATTTTAACGTTCTGAGATAGGGTTAAGATTTTTTTTCGTTAATTTCTTTAATTCTTTGAACTATGGGTCTCTTTTTGTCTCTGTGATTTAAAAAAATAATTTAAAAAAAAAACTTTAACTGTTTGAATTATGGCTCTCTTTTATGTACTTGTGAATTTCTTTAATTCTTGAACTATAATATGAATTCCATGAATTTCATTTGAACAATTTTGTAAATTTGATGAATTTCCTTTCACATATGTGTATTGCTAAGGAAATTTTATATAAGACAAGGGAAGACATATTTTGTTGAATTTCTTTCCCTGCTTTGCTGGGTTTGCCTTCATTTTTTGTTTAACATTGCTTTGGCAACATTACATTATATTTTATACACTTGTGTACATACATAGTGTATACATAAGCAGATACATTATGTTCTAGCATATTAAGTGCTTGCAAATGCATTTATTGTCGTATTTTTCTGCAAGTTAGATATTTTGATGTGCATGACTTAGATATTTTGATGCCCCATTTTCAATTCTACATATTTGACTCTAATTAGAGCATCTTTATCAAACTCGTTATTTATTTAGGTTAGTTATTTTATACCCAAAAATTAGAAAATGCATCGAATCATTGCTCCATCAAACTCGGCAAGCCAATCGGGAAATTTTATCAAACCCAAATCCCTCGCTACAAATAACCAGCGGTAAAGGCTCGGCTATTAGACTGAAATCGGAAAGTTTTGAGCAACGGTACAATCTCTCTCTCGTCCTCCTAAATTTGAAATAATCAAGACTTTGGGTAGATTTTACACAGCACTGTTGTCAATCTTCTCTCTGTTTTACAGGTTGCTTTCTTCTTCGTTTACGTGTCTCTTGAATCTCCCAAATCCCTGTTTCAACCTCTCAACAGGCTTTCCAATTCTGGGTAATTCTCATACAAAAATCTCAATTAATTTTTGCATTGATTGATATATATATATATATATATGTATATGTATATGTGTATGCATATGCATATGTAAATGTGATAATAGATTAGTTTCTGTTTTAACTATTTGCTTCAAAATATGATGGTTTGAATTTGATTGGGTAATGTTTCAATTACGCAAATTGGGTTTCGATCTTTGTGGTTACAAGGATTAAACCGTAAACCCAATACTGAATGGTGGTTTTGTAACTCAAAACTTCTATTAGGCTATCCCTTTAAGATCAGAAGTGGCATACAACCTTCTAATCTCTACTCTCTAGATATCATAAACAAAGGAATCCCCTTAAATAAAGATGACAACCAAGCTCAAAAAGAGGATAAATAACAAATCTCATCCCTTAAATTTCCTAAATGTTCAGTGTTATTCTTGAAAGTTCTTGAATTTCTCTCCAACCAAATGATTCAAAGCATTGCACAAATAGTAGGCATGTTCGCCATCTAGTCTGGATAATGTACAATGAGGCTGGCTTGTTATTTGTTTAATATCTAGTCAATCTGTATGTTTGATTTCTATTAGTGTGTTTCATGACGGAAGATTAGGCATCTCACTTAAAACAGTAAATGCACTGACAAGAAGTTAATTCTGACATCCATTGACTATCATATTAGGTTTCAGTTAAGTGAGTTTGATGAATCTAGGATTGAAGATGAGGCCATGTGTTCAATAACTAATGCATTTTTTCAGGAATGAAAATTAACCACATTTTATTATGATGATGCATATTGAAGACTGCTAGGATATTAGAATATTTTCATTTTCAGTTGGCCATGGACAAGTAACTGAGGCATTGAGATTTTAAAATGTTTGACAAACTTACTTCTTGGGGAAATGCTACAATGTGCACCCCTGAAAAGGTTCACATCGTAAGACAAGTTGTGATTTTTGTGGTGAAAGTTACGATTTTTGTGTCTGTTGGAAGTTACGATTTTTCTAATAAAAGTTATGAATGGCGAAATTATGGTGTGTGCACACCTAAAGTTATGGATGGCAAAGTTATGTTTTTTTGTTGTAAAAGACATTACCTTTTGTGATGATCAAAAACTTATATTTTTTGTGATGAGTAAAATATTTTACTTTTTGTGATAGAAGATATATTTTTTTTATAAGGTGCATACCATAAGCACCCTTTTTGAGGTGTACATGGTAGCATTTACCTCTTGGGGAAATGTTATCTTATCTTAGAATGTTTTAGATTGTTTTAAGCTCAAGAGCTTCTCTTTTTCTCTTGATAAGGGAGACAAATAAATTTTAGAAGAGTTATGTAGAGTTATTAACACAAGTCATTTATTTGTAGTGTTTACTTATCAAAACCTTATGTAGTAAGTATAATTTAGTTGTAGTGTCTTTTAAATGAATATTGTGTCATCTGACCATAGTACTGGAAGCTTCCATTTACTTGTCATTTAATGATGCAAGCTAATGCATAATACTTATTTTGCTTACTCTTGCTAGTCAATGGACATATCTTAGCACATAAAGTTTGAACCATATGTAGTGATGCTTGCCGGCTATGCAAATTGTTGTGGTTCTATTACAATCTTGTGGGAGAAATTGTTAAAAGGTTTTGTGAAATAGAATTCCGGATGTATTTATGAAATCAGATTACCTTTCCATTAGGTGTGTGGGAATTGGGAGTACATGGGAAATTTATACTTAAAAGGTTAGAGATTTGAGAGATGTCAGAGTTGTTTATTTATTTAAATTGTTTATAATAAAAATGGAGTATTGCTTTTGGTATATAATGGAAAAGATTTAGGTCATGAAGGACCTTAGGAAGAGTTGGAACAGCGGGTGCATCCATAGAAAGATGGATAATTGAGGTTAGAAAATTATCACAAGAAAAGAAAATTTAAACAAAATTTTAAAAATTATAACAAAAAATATCAAAAGTAGTGGTGTAATGGAAGAACCATTTAAAAAAAAAATAAAAATAAAATTAACATATGAACTATAAAATGGTGCAAAATGAATTGGTTATTGAATCAGTTTACCTGATAGATTTAGCAAAAGAGGTCATGGAGAGGCATGTCCATAGGGTTCAATACTTGAATCAGTTTACTTGATACAGTTATTATATTTGGATTATGTACAAATATCTTTCTGCTGCAGGTTTACTCTATGATTGAGAAGTTGAAGCAAAAAAAATTTAAACCCATCCTACTGTCTATTTGTTATGCATTAAAAAGACAGATTTTGTTGATGAGATCTTTATTAACTAACCATGATGGATTTGACTAATTTATGTTTGACTTGCAAGAAAATTGTCATTTGAAGGATTTGACTAATACATCCTTGTATTTGACTAATCTGTTAACTGCTGGGCAACAGTCTGTTAAAAATAAATCCATCGTAGTTTCATAGTTTCTTTGTATTTGACTAATCTGTTAAAAATAAAAAATAAAAAACATATGGCTGGGCAACAGTCTTAACTAGCCGTCATCAAGTTTAGGGCATAATGAGTGAACTATACAGAGAAGGAGAATTGATGGTTTGATTTTAAAATCTTGTTTTCTTGCCTTTGGAATGTTTATTGTTCTGTGGCATTCTGGTTGTTCTGCTGTTGCGCTTTTTTCTGTTGGTTGGGAGCATGGTCACAACAATGGAGCATACATCACCGCATTCTTTGGTTTGAGGGTGCTACTCACGCGGCAAAGATACCTTGGGTGTGGTTGGATGCTTCAATTCTTGGTTAATGTTTTTTTTTCTACTGAATTTATTGCTTAAAAAAATTATTGATTGACAAAATCTATGTACAATATCTCTTTTGAGTTTGGAAAATAAAAGCAAGGAGACTAATCATGTAGTTTCACTATTTGTTATATAAACAAAATCTAATAGTTGCCAAAGTTGCTCTCTTTAATAGATCACTTACTGTTGTTTGTGCGCCTAATCGGCATGAAAATGGCCGGTTAAGAAGTTCTAGAAATTTATACCGGTCTTTGTTTGGCGGATGAGATGAGACTTTTCATTGTCTAAAAACTAAGCAATTCATTGAACTATCTTAGGCGAGGGTCTGTGCATCATTTGTTTACATTGCGGTGCAGAGACTCATAAGCATTTGTCATGGGACTGAGGCAATGGCATTGCCAATCAATGAGTTTGTTTTTGTGCTGGTTTGTTGAATTGAGTTGACATTGCTTTGGACTATCCCTTTAAGTGAGTTTATGAATTTGGGAGGTACTCAGATAGATTGTTTCATAAGAGTCTAAAGAACATCTAGATTCATGTAGTTCACTAAGCTTGCTAATAATGTTTAGGAAGAAGTCTTATTTAGTTTGCTTGTACTCTCTCTCTCTCTCTCTCTCTCTCTCTCTCTCTCTCTCTCTCTCTTTTTCCTGTGCATATGGCTAATGTGCATTATGTGATGCAGGTTCATCAATTTATTTTCTACCTGTAAAAAATATGGTATTGGCCACATGGTATGAGACATCATCAATTTCTACATTCTAGGGACCCGAACTCAAATGTATTATTTTTCATGAACTCAAATGCAATGTCCTGCTACTAGAAGTATACGTGTCTTTGTCCTGAACATAACAATCATTGTGTTATTATTAAAATGATATCAATGATAATGATGGTGGTGGTGCTAAGATGATTTTTATTTCTCCGTGTCCATAGTCAATGATATACTCATTAAAATTTGTCCTTTACAATGCAGAGAAGGTGCAAGAGTGCTTTGGAGCTACGTGGACAGAATATTAGGACAACCGTCATTGGCTGCCCAGTTTGAAATACGATAGTTGAATTTGAAGGGTGCACGGCTCATCCTCGGCAATGCCATTAGGAAGGCTCCGAAAGATAAGGTGATATAGATTAATGATTTTGTATGACATTTTGGCCTACACCAGTGCTGATGAATTTCATGACCTTATGCAAGTTTTGATGAATTTTGTAACATTATGTTGTTGACCCCTCATTTTAACAAACAGATATTCAAGAAGTACATTGAGATAGAGCTGCAACTTGGTAACATAGATCGTTGTCTTGAATAAATTTCTGAAGCCAAAATTTGTGGAGTGCAAGAACTGCAATGCCAAAAATCCTAAGATCAGTAAACCTACTTTTGGATGGTTTCATATGGTAGAGTTTGTAAATGTTGGTTTCATTTTGGATTTGTAGAGTTTTCTGATTTGCTCATGTGAGCTAGAATGTTGATTACATTATTTAGATATAATAATTTTTTTGTGTTCACTTATTTTAAACTGGCTTTTGTGTTGATATAGGATTTGATAAGTGGTAAAGCTATAGTGACTCCAGTATTTGATAGACTGCTAGAAAAAAAACATGTTGCTTCTAAAGCAATAGAGAGTTCGTCATCGGGGGTGGTAAGTATGCATATAATGTTCTGCTTGATCAACCATAAAAGCTTGTGATCTCTTTGTTTTATGCTTGGTAGGTAATAGTTGATGGTACCTATGCTCTTCATGCAAGATTGCGCTATTGCCAAACATAAGTTTTATCTGAATTTAATTTATTTTACCTGACTGGCTTCTATTCTACATGAATTTCTTTATGTTTTTTTCTAATATTTTGACTCTTATTTTGAACAGGGAAATTTCTTTTCTATGTCTAAACATGAAAAAAGGGGATCTAGTTTCCATAAATTGTGGTTTAAATATTAACAAATTACTTATAAGTTTGTACAGATTTGCATAGCCTTTAATTTTCATGTCGGGATAATGTTCAAGATTACGTGCTTTGATCTATTTGACCTTACTTTTTTCAAGTCTCATTCATCTCATATCAGATTGAGTTGATGTATCTCAATTAAAGTTCTATAGGTTCTCAATCAAGTATTAGATTGTCGGAAATCTTTGTGTTGGTTTCAATATTAAATGTGCATTTAGAATTAGGTTTAGATGATAACCCTATTGGACGATTAGTTGTTTAAACATTCTTTTGAATTCATTTGGGACTTAGTTGCTGCATTTGAAGTTTCCCTCTCTCTCAACCCTGCTTCTTATTTTTCCCCTTCTCATTTCTTTTCTTCTCTTCTCTTATAATGTAATAATTATGTACAGAACTTGATATGGACTCATCAAGAAATCCAGAATCTGGAGAAGATAGACGTGTGATAGCTCCACAGGAGGCATGCAACCAAATTGCTGAGGTGGTGCAGGAGGCATTGAAGAAAATGGAAATGGTGGCTGATGAGAAGATGAGGATGTTCAAGAAAGCACACCTGCAATCGGAGGCTAGTGAACTTGAGCTCGATGAGAAGGCTAGGGAAGTTGCTGAATTAAAGTTGGAGAGACAACGGAAGAAACAGCAAATAGATGAGTTGGAGAGCATTGCGAGGCTTAAACAGCAAATTTTTGGTAGAATATAATTTTTGTTGTACAAACTAATTTTTGTTGTGGTACAGAAGTTGTAGGAGTACAATTAATTGTGGTATTCTAGTATTATGTATGTACAATAAATTATTGACGTGGGATTAGACTTGGTTATTATGAAATTTGTAATATATATGTAAGTGGACGTTCAATATTAATTTTTTGGGTGGTTGGAACTGAAATGTGTGTAATCGTTGTTGATGGATTATATTATTTATACAGGGTACAGGTTGTATTAATAATGGATACAGGTGATTTAGAAGTTTTTATTTTTTTAAAAAAAAAATGTTAAAGTATTTGGCCACCAAATATTTTGGTAGCTAAATACATGAGAAAATGTTTTGGCTACGAAACTTTTAGTGGGCAAAAGTAAAATTAAAATTATGGGTAGCACTTTTAGTGACTAATGATTTAGTGGCGGAAGCATACCTTTTGCCGACTAAACCAAAATTAGTAGCCAAATGTGTACTTTCGGCTACCAATTATTTAGTAGCTAAAAGTGATACCTTTTGCCGACCAAAACAAGTTAGTAGCCAAAACCCTCATTCGGCGACTAATGATTTAGTGGCGGAAGCATACTTTTTGCCGACTAAACCAAAATTAGTAGCCAAATGTGTACTTTCAGCTACCAATTATTTAGTAGCTAAAAGTGATACATTTTGCCGACCAAAACAAGTTAGTAGCCAAAACCCTCATTCGGCGACTAATGATTTAGTGGCGGAAACATATCTTTTGCCGACTAAACCAAAATTAGTAGCCAAATGTGTACACTTTCGACGACCAAACAAATTTTGGTCGCCAATACTATCGCCGACAAGGTAACGGCGACGAGCTTAGCGACAAAAAATTTTCGTCGCTAAATCCTTTGGCGACTAAATTTTTGACTTTTGGCTACCAATAATTTGGTAGCCAAAAGTGTTATTTTTTGTATGGTGCATCAAAGTTTACCAAAAACAAAATAAATAAGATAGATTTTTAACTATAGGTTCCATATATGAGACTTATAGAGTATTAAATCCTCTTTATTTTCTTCCGATAAGGTGCACTACGAATTAAAGAATCACAAATAGTGGCGGAGTTAGAATTTCGTTTTAGGGATATCATTGAGTTAAAGTCACAGCAAGTTCAGTTATAATGTAATATATTTAAATTTTTATTTGGTAGTAAAACAACTAAAGATGAGCCCGATGTCAAAGTTGTATGTTTAAAGTTATGCTCAATTTAACTGATTTTTTAAAATTTGTTTAGTTGATTTTTTGTTATTTATTTATTAATAATTTGATTTTCTATTTTAATATGATAATCATCATAATTTAAAATGCAGTCAACAATATTAAAAATGAAAATGATAAAATTACATCAAGATACACAAAAAAGAAAAAAGAAAAAAAAGAAATAGAGAGAGTGGAAAACAAAGAAATGAAAGAAAAGAGAAAAAAATATAAAACTTATAAAAACATATTGTACAAAATTAAACATTTAGAGTAACAAATTGTAGGGATTTGTATTTTTTTTAAAATAAATGAATCATGTTACAATGAAGCTAGTGAATTATAACCATAATGAAAATCAATACAACATGTAACTAATAATAAAAAAAAATACTTAAAATAAGAAATAAAATTGTAAATAAATACATATAGAATACAACCAATAAACATATTAAGATATTTAAACCTCTAACCTCATAGTGAAATACAAAGATTTTAACTAACGGATTAATCTCATTAGTTTGGCAAAGTTTTTGTTGGGAAAAAAAAAGGGTATTTTTTTTTTTTTTTGGGTGGATACAAAAAAAAAAAAAAAAAGGGTATATTTGAAATTTGGAACTAATTGGAAATATTTTCAAATAGAGATAGAAATATAATTTTAGAAAATTGAGGGGGCACGTGTCCCTGGTCGCAATGTGCCTTCGCCCCTAAACAGGAAAAAAATAAATTTTTTTTGGCTCATACCTTAAGAAATGGCTTCACCAATTGAAAAAAAAAAATTAAAAAATGACAACAAATCTGGAGATTGAATGACAGTGAAAATGGAATCTAATCTCAGGGCTACTCTCCCCAATTGCCAACAATATGAATCCAATCCAATATGTTTTTCTTTCAATATTTTCTATTAATGATTAGGTGCGGCTTGGGCTTGTTTCATCTTACAGCTGTGCAACAAAATTATGAGACAAAGGTGATAATGCATTTGACAAAAGGACCATACCCTAAATTAAACTCCTTTGCCATATGGGATCATGAATATGTCACAACCAAAGTATGGAAAAAAAGGATATGATCAGCCATTAAACTCCGTGGGAGACAGGTCGTGTGGAGTTGTTTGAAATAGAGGTGATCATGGTTTGGATTGATATGAATGAATTGGAATAAATCATGATCAATCCGTTATTTATGGTTTTTGAAAAATTATAACTAATCTAATTCGTTTAAATCATGGAACCAATCCATTTAAACACAGATTGGATTGGTTTAGAACCACGGATTCACATAATTAAATAACAAAATATATATATATATAGAACATTTTAATTTCGTAAAAATATAAACATAATATCATATTAGTTTTACAATAACAACATATCTTTCTATAATAGCGACATACTGTTCTAGAATTTAAACAGTCATAAGAAAACTGGTTCCACATAAATATTTAGACCATTATAAATTAAAACAAAAAATCAACAAATAAAAGCAATAAAAAAAAATACTATGTGGGTTTAGGTTTTATATGGAATAAAAGAAGATATTATGTGAGAATGTGTATAATATAAATATAGACTATTTGTATACGATCTGAATCGGTTCTAATTCGAAACCGTGAGATTCAATCCGGAACCAATCCGTGGACTACGAATTTTTAATTTTTCAATCGGGAACCAAAGCACGGATTCGAAAAATCAATCCAAATCTACCGGATTGGAGTGGATCGAATTGAATTACGAATTTTATAGATTTCTTACTCAGCCATAGTTTGAAATGTATGCATGCTTGGGAAATGTTTAAGTGTGGCATGGGTGTTGTTGGGTGTGGGGTTCAAGTATTTAGTTTGTAGTTGAGATTTATTTTCCCCTCGTATTTAAAAAAAAAAAAAAAGAAGGAAAAATCGTGAAGTCGATGGATTGGTTGTAAGGATACAAGTTGAAGTAATAGGAGAATTTGCACTCTTTTAATCTCTCTCAATGTATTTTTTTTTTCTTCCTTATATCTTTAATTTTATATTTTTAATAAAATTTTTACTTCATCAGTAAAAAATATATATAAATGACTAGATTTAGGGTAACAGACATTAGTACTGTTTCTTTGAAGGGGACCAATGGTTAATGATTACCTAATCATCTCTTTTACAAGAGTCTTGGGAGTGATCGGTAAGTCAAACAGTTACCGTTAGGGAACAATTCTAACATACACATCTTTCAAAATGGTGCACCATATCCACGATCATAGTTATGTCATTTTTTTTTTTTTTTTTTAATTATAATTAATTTTCTTATTTAATTATGATTCACGAATTCTTTAGTTATGGTTTATGTTATGTTTAGTTATAACATTTTTTTAGAAATTATGACTCAAAAAATTTAAAGTTATATCATTTTTTTTTTTAATTATAAAGTGCATATATTACACACTTCTTGAAGGGTGTGTACTATAATGTTTTCATCTTTAGATTATGTTTGATTTTGAATATAGTGAGGAAAATAAAATTAAAAAAATAGGAAAAATTGTGAATGAAATATGTAGACTAAAAATTAGGATTAGATTCTCTCTAATTGAGATATCTAATTGGATGGTTTAATTTGGCCCACTATGGGCTCATTTCAGGTCCATCTTCGTTATTCAAATTGTTTATTTTGTAAGACTCTCTGAGACGATCATGCATAACAAAAATCAGGTCAATCGGACATCAAGATCCACTAGATGGGATCACATTTTTCTACAAAATAATTAATGTATCCCCAACTAATTTTGTGTCATATTTCATTTCCCTCACTAAATACCTTATACCAAATCCCAAATTCGAATACAACCTTAAGGATCAATAAAATCTGTAAGTTAATTGGTCACTTAGAAAGTGGACGAAAATTAAAGAAAATAGTTGTGACATTTATTAGGATTTGTGTGAAGCCTGTATTAATTCTCTAAATTTCACGAAAAAGAAAGCGAAAGAAGTGTGAAAAAAGAAAAAGGAAGTGTGAAAAATATAAGATAAATTTTGTCTTAATTTCTCTTACATTTATTTATTTTTCTTTTCAAATACATATTTATATCTTATACACCACAATGGTACAACAATCTGCTGAAATTTCAACATATGACCGTGTAATTAAGAATGGGGTACTTTTTTATAAATCTTTTTTGATCTACTTATATTCTATTTAGTCTACATTATTTTTTTATATTCCAATAATCCTATGAGTGACATAGTTACCAAAATATTCCTAATAATATTTACATTTACAGTGTGAATGTTCCGTGATGTGAATGTTCACACCGTCAATGTGAATGTTCACACTATCAATATGAACATTTACACATCAATGTGAATATTCGCATTGTAAAATATGAATGTTCATATCACTAAATTACTAACCGTTCAAAAAATATTTGTAAGGGTAGAAATGTTCATAAAATACTTTAAATATGAGAATTAAGATTTAGTAAATTAAATATTCAAATAATAAGATTTGTTGGAACATAAGAATATCTTTGTAACTCGTAAGGGCCAACTCATAATTTTCCTTATTTAAATTTTTTTCATATATTTAAATCTTATAAACAATTTTCTGTCCCGTACTTCAAATAATTTTCGTGCTCCAAAGCCTGTTACATGTAGGGGTGAGCAGCGAATATACCCATCCATCAAAACTGACCGAACCGAACCGATCCGCCGTATTTTGGACGGATGCATGATGACGAGCAGACGGTTGCGGATTGATTTTCTCCAATCCGCCAATCTAGCAGACGGATAGCGGATTTGAGATTCCTTTGACCGTAACCGAACCGCCAAACCGCGAACATCTCTAGAAATTTATAAGATTTTGTGTTTTCAATTTGTTTAAATATTATGTTTGTGTTTTCAATTAAAAAAGAGTTTAAATATTATGTTGAAAAAAAAATTTCAACTTGAATATCTTTTTTGAATTGAAAAAACTAAACGTATTATTTATCTATATTTTTTGGTTTTTAAATCTATCTCTAAAAATAATAAATAGAAAATATGATATATGCTGGTTGGTTTTTGTTTTGAAAAACAGATATAGATGTAACAATACAGAGACATACAATCTCTACTAGTGCTCTGTTCATGGTTTTGGTAGTTTGAATTATTTTTATATTTTAAGAACCACAGATTGTAATACTTTATGTGGATGAGACTTGCTGTGATTGTAGTATGTGGATGAGACATGCAGTAATTATGATATTCTAAAGTTTCAAACTTTCTTACTTTGGATGAGGCATGCAGTGATTGTAATATCTTTTTAAGTCATTAATTGTAATACTTTCTTCTTCTTTCTTTTTTTTTGTTGAGGAAGTGCACAAGTTAAATTATGTTGAAAATTTATAAAATTTTAAACCGCCAAACCGATTCGCATCCATCCACCAAACTGTCAATCCATTCAATCTACATCCGCCGGATTGGTGGACGGATGCGGATTGATTTTTTCCAATCCGCCAATCTAGCGAACGGATGATGAATTGAAGATTTCGTGACCGTAACCGACTCGCGCCCACCCCCTAGTTACATGTGCCAAATGGATTCAGTGTTGGTTTGAATTGATTCAATTGGTTCAATATTTACTTGCTATTTTTAATATTTTGAAGTCAGGTATTGTGGTCTATCATTGAAATCAAGTATTGTGGGCTAGTTTTTCAATTGAAATAAAATAATTGAGGCCTGGGTTTGCATTGGGTCCTCTGAAGGCCCACACAAAACACATTATGCATGTGCAAAACAAATATAAAACTAAGCAAAAATGTGTGTTGAACATCATTCACTTGGGCTATCAGGTCCCATTTTGATAATTTATATTATTCACCTTGCGGATTATTATATATAGATTATTTATAAAAAGGGATGATCAAATAAGCGTAATTACATAGTTTTTGTCTTTATGATAAAGATAATTTATTTTTAAAATCATACTTATAATTTATTGGATTAAGTACATTTTTAGTTCTCAAAATATATTATTTGTGTCATCTTAGTTTCCAATATTTAAATTGCATCAATTTAATTGTTAATGTACAAAAAAATGTTTCAACTTGGTCTCACAATCTAATTCTGTTAGTAGATGCAATTAAATTTAAAGAAAAATGTAAAAACTCGCTTCAAAAATTATATTTTTAATCTCCAAAATATATGATCTATCTCATTAATGTGGAAATTCACTTAAAAAAAGAAAATAATTGGGTGAAAAATCCACACCTATGGGATCATATTTATTTGATCTAATGTTTAATCTTTTTTGGTGATGGTGACAGGTTTAATGAAATTGTTTGGTGAGAATGACAACTTATTATTTTGAAGAATTTTTTTCTCTAATTTTGCCCCATCACTGGACCATTGTCGAACCATTATCAGTCGGTCGTCGAAAAAATCACTAGAGGTGGCCAATGGCGGCGGTTGGTGGTGGCTGCCAGTGGCAGTAGTAGCGGTAATGATATGGACTAATAGGTAGATTAGATAAATAAATAAGTGACACATGGACAAATATGTGGATGATACGTGGACAAATAAATGATAATTGGACAAATAGGTGGACAGATAAAAAAATAGGTATGGGTAATATGGTTTTCCAAATTATTTGGTTTTGTTTTTCTAAAAACAGTTTTTTGAAAATTTTACTTTCTTATTTTTCGTTTTTTTTTTGTTTTTATTGAATTTTTTTAATATTTGAAGCAATTTTTTTTAAAATTTTTTTAGACACACTTAATATAAATACACATAAAAAGTATAATTTTTGTGAAAAAATCTTTTAAAAATTCAATAAATACCAAAAATACAAAAAAAAAAAATGAAAATTTAATATATTTTTTGTATTTTACGTATTTGTTAATTTTTTAAAATATTTTTTCACAAATTTTTTACTTTTTAGATACATCTAAGTAAGATGCATCTAAAAAAGTAAAAAAAATGTTTAAATTTTTAAAAATATTCACTAAAAACAAAATAACACGAAAAACAAAAAAATCAGTTTTCAAAAAAAATAATTCAGAAAACTCAAACCAAACACACTGATTATTTTTTAGCCTCAAAAGTTTTGAAATTGGGCCTATGGCTCGAGTATCCTTAAAAAAATTACACTTTAGTCTTCAAATATGTGATGTGTCATTTTTGATCTCTAAAAATTATACATTTATTATTGATTTTAATGACATCTATTGACCGAATCAGCTTAGGGGACCAAATTAAAAAATATATATTTTTTAATGTTAGGAACCAAATAGATACAATTTTAATGTTGAGGATCAAAATGAGAAAAAACTCATAATTTAGGGATTAAGGGTGCGTTCGGCAATTGATTTTTTTAGTCAAACAGTGAAGCCAAAAATTTATAGAAAAAGTTATAGATTCATTTTTATTTTTTCTACTTTGGCACTCTTTTTTTTTTTTTTTTTTTTTTTTTTTTTTTTTGTGTAAAAAGTTAAAAAGTCATTCTTAAATAATTTAATTCAGTTTAATTTTATATTTTAGTTAAAAATTTCTTTCCAAATGAACTTTAAATATATAATTAATCTTAATTAATTTTTAAAAAATAAATATTATTTATGTAATTATCGTATTAATTTGATTATAGGAGTGGAACACGGGGTGGCCGGGGGCCCAAACTATACATCCCCGGTAACTGTAAGAATATAATGACATTAATTTAGAACATCCCAAACCACCTCTTAGTGTACGTGAGTTAAAAAGTGCACTTATTTAGAACATTCCAAACCACCCTTTAGTGTACATGAGTTAAAAGTTTGAGCAAATTATATTGATAATCCTTTTATTTTGTCTCTTGTATTATTTTGATATTTATAATTTTAATTAGTTCAATTTTAGCCCTTAATTTTAAATTTTGTGTCAATTTGATTCAATTGATAATGCCGACTAGAGTATTTCAAAGAAAATGGTCACTAAGTTAGTTAAGGTTAACTCACTAAATTGAATAAATTTATAATTTTGCCTATAGAAACATAACGCATGCCAATTATGTACATATTTCCCATCACAAAACACTAACAATCGTAATCAATTAGACTAAATTGAGGCAAAAATCATAAATTCAAGGTTAAAAATGAGTCAATTGAAATTATAGGACCAAAATGATACTTGAGCCAAAATATAGGGATTATAGTACAATTTGCCTAAAAAATTTTGTGAAATTCCACTAACAAGAAAAAAGTAAGGATTTCACAAATAATATGATTTTATAGGCTTTTTATTTTTGTTAATGATGTTTGTTGCTTCATGCACTAGGTACCGATAATTACAATTCCAATTGGTAGCTCGAAAAAGGCATGGCTCGAATGGCCCGACACTAAACGACGTCGTTTTGGTGTTTTTTTTTTTTTTTTTTTTTTTTTTTTTTTTTTTTTTTTTTCTCGCCATTTTCTGAAGCTGAAGAAAAAGAAAAAGATGAAGAGGAGAAGAAGAAGAAGAAGAAGAAGAAGAAGAAGAAGGAGTTGGGTTTCATCAACATCAACAACATCTTCGTCAACATCATCACCATTATCATCATCATCAACAATTTTATTTATTTATTTATTTATTTTTCACATCCAAAACAACTAAATATATATATATATATACAGAAAACAGATTCAGATCCAGAACAACTAAAATATATATATATATATATATACAGAAAACAACATCAACATCATCACCATCACCATCATCATCATCAACAATTTTTTTTATTTATTTTTTTTCAGATCCAGAACAAGTAAAAAATAAATAAATATACAAAAAATTGATTTAGATCCAGAACTAAATATATATATATATATATATTCATCATCTCCATATCAACATCATCATCTTCTTCAGATCATCATCTTCAGATCGGTGATGGCAGTCGCCGGTGATGGCGAGTGTCTCTTCCTCTTCTTTTCTTCTCCTCCTCTCTTCCTGTTCTTTCTTTCTTCCTCTTTTCTCCTTCTCTCTCTCTTTTCTGTCTTTTGTCTCTCTGTATTCTGATTCAAAAAGCAAGAAAAAGAAAAAAGAAAAAGAAAAAAAAACAGAGAAATCCAAAACAATGTCGTTTTGGGTTTTGAGCCGAATTCGGGCCACCGAATTTCGAGCTACCAAGGATTATTCCGATAATTAACCTCTTCAATGAAGTCATTGATCACATTAGCACACTACCAAAATAATAATAATAACAATAATTCATAAAAATAAATAACAAAAAAAAAAAAAAAAATCCTGCCGAGAGGTGGTTGGAGTGGCGGGAGAAAAAATGTGGGATGATGATAAATTAGCTAATATGGTCCAAAAATAGGTGGCTAGGTTTTAAATATGGTATATATTATCCATTATATATTGAGATTTTAAATTTTTGATACCATTATTTATTAATATTTCGATTAATACTACCCAATATATGACATATATAGCTCATACCGATACACATTCTAATACTGTTGTCATATGGCCTCATAGAAGTTATTTTTAAGGGGCAATTGGGCCATGCTGTGTGGCCTGCAACTCATGAGCTTGACAATAGAGGCTCCTCTTCCTTGTTGTCTACGCATTTATCCAATTGATCCCTTGATTTCTCTACCTGGAAATTCCTAAATTCAGAATTTTCAAGCCCATGATTTTTACATGTTATTCGTTTAGACTGTATTTTGATCATAAATTTTGTGGGGATTGCATTTATCTTTCTAAATTCCTATCTAAATCCATGATTCAAACAAAATTCGAGTTACTTGTTATTAAAAAAAAAAACGAAGGGCAAATTACACACTAATTGTGAGAACCCAAATATAAAAATCAAGTAAATAATTAAATAATAATAATATTACAATCTCAAATATTTGGGTGGTGAATCCTAAAGTGCAAATTAAATATTTGGAAGGTCTTTTAATTAATTTTAAAACCTAAAATAAATTTATGGTGAAAGTCTTTAATTTAGAGGCAAGGTTTATTATAAATAAATAAAAAATAGAAAAAAGCATGTGATTTGAACTCTAGACCACAAAATTAATAAATAAGGGTCTTACCATTTGAGTTGCATATAACTTATACATATATTTTGTATATTTATCTATTTATTTGACCTACACATGCTTTAGGTGTACCTAACCATTAGTATAAAATAAAAAACAAAAGAAAAACTCTAACTCTCTTATTATTTTCACAACACAACAGCAGCCACTTTAGGTTTCTTAGTAGCCGTGAGTCATTGTGAGAGAGAGAGAGAGAGAGAGAGAGAGAGAGAGAGAGAGAGAAATTTCTAGCATCTTGTGGTTCTACAACTTTAAGGTATTGTTTTTCTATAATATATTATATCTATGATTATTGTGTATAGATGTTTCGGTGTATTGATTGGAAGAAAAATGAATGGATTGGCTGATTGTCTAAGTATTCTGTGTATATTATTATCATACAAAATTTTAAAGCGAATTAAAGAGCTAAAGTTGTTAGATAAGAATTCTGCACAGAATCACAAACTTTAGAAATCAAGAAACCATATCAAACGAATGAATTTTCAATTGAAATTTTTACAGTAGATTAATTACATATTGAGTTGCATATCTGAATTTTTTCATCATTTTTGAGAGTCAAAATCCATATAAACTGATGCGTTCAAATCTGTCCAGAAAACTGGTTTTAAACAGTAAATTCGGGAGTGTTGTTCTCTTTGTGTATAAATCCAAAAATTCAAATCAGCGTCATTAGAACCGGTTACGAGTCTAGTTTCTTACATTTTTGGCCTTTCATTGATTGCTCGTGTATATTAAGAGAACCGTCAATCTCTTTAAAGTGCTGCAGAAAACAACATATTTGGATATAATAAATTGTAGATAATTATTTTGATAAGCAAATCAAGTGAAACCAATTGGGTTTGAAACTTAGGATATATTAGTTGATATCTGGAGATTTTTGGAATTTTTCGAATAGCGTGGAGTGGGTTTTGTAATTTTCAAAGTTAGTGAATAGATTAGGAAAACTTGTTTAAAACTCTGTTTTATCTTAAAGTCACTTTTAGTTAAGTTTCGATCGGAACCTATGTCTTGGGTGATTTTAGAGCTTGAAGAACATGAACTCAAGTAATATTTAAGAGTAACGGTGAGTTGGGTTGAGCAGTGTTAGTGCGCTTTAGTTTGGGGTTACTTAGTTCTTATTCTTTAGTATTTTTAAATTAGTAGTGACGTGTAGTTTTCATATTGGTTCAGGGCACTAGGTGGACTTTCATACTCTATTCGAGGATTATATTATTTCGTTTTCAGGTGAGTAGTTTCATGCTACATATTTTTATAAATGTTCCCCTACACTGAGCGGTTGGAAAATTAAATTGTTGTTTTAAGACTAAACTGTTTTGATAAATTATTATATTATCAATGGAATCAAATTATTTTGGAAATATGTGTGAACTTGGCATATTGTAAACTATTTGTTTTGGTCTCATGTTTATAATGATGAACTACCATGTTTTGCGAAACTGATGTGTATTGATTATTGGGACCATGTGTGTATTTAGTCTAGGGAAATTATTCCACTATGTGTGGTGACTCTGGCCACTAGGGAACAGATCCGCGTTGGGCCGTGATGATTCTAGTGCTCAACGATTGTAAGGAAAAGACCTTAAAAAAAAGTTAGGTGACCTTCAATCGGATTGTCTTTAAGAAAAGGCCTAGGTGCCACCCTGAGGATGACTGTTAGTTTGGTATTGGATCCAACGGGACTTATAGCCTTGAGAACTGTGTGGCATATTATTTGTTTTTATTAGTATCCAGAAAATTATTGGTGTTCATGTTATAATCTGTTTTAAGTGAAAAATGTCAATTATCATGTTCTTGCGAGACATGAGTATTTTAAGTGTTAAACTGTGGAACCTTCTTTTTGAAACAGATTGTATTTACCAAACTGTATGCCAATCTAGTTTCTATGATATATATCTTATTTTGGAATCAAACCCTGTTTTCAAAACTGTATTTACTATCCATGTTGCTACCCACTGAGCTATCAGCTGACTTAGTTTTTTTCACTTCCAAGTGTTAGAAGGACTTAGAGTGGACTCATGGCGTAGTGGGGACTCTATTGCATGGACCTTTAGAACATTCATTTATTTTATTTTAGCTTGTTATGTCGGGTTTTGTACATACATTGTGGTTGGGTCTGATTTAGAATTATTTTATTTTGTGGGCGGTTTATGTGCCATTTAGTATATATTTTTGGAAGTTGGTTATGGTTGGTTTTACCATTTATATTTGTGACATGTCAGTGGATTGATTTTTGATTTATTTATTTCTGAGCTATCGTCACATTTATTCTTTGGGATTTTTGAGTTCATGTTTAGTCTTACGTGTGCCTTGGGCTTAGTTCTTGTGGGCCACGACCGGTCATACCTGGATTTGGGGTGTGACACTAATAATCAATGTATTTTTTCCATTGTGCCATTTTGGTCCATACATTTTCAATTAACTTGATTTTGACATTTCATTTTAAATTTTGCGTCAATTTGGTCTATTTTTTTTTATTATTTTTTATCTCAGTATCCGGCCCACTTGACCAACTAATACGAAGGACCAATCCCACCGTTTACTAGCAAGGGGCCAATTAAAGCAAGGGAATTTGGTCCAATTACTATCTTTGGTTAGCGCTTTTGACTAAAAATCATTGAATTGAATGAAATTAACTTACTAAGTTGAGCAAGTTTAGAATTTTATCCTTAAAAGTAAGACACTTGCTTACTTACGTGCACATTATTTAGAAATAACGCTAGCGGGAGCAATCAATTTGACCAAATTGATACAAAATCAAAAATTTATAGTCAAAATCAAATCAATTGAAATTACCGGGATCAAAAAATGACATAAATGCTAAATTATAGAGACTATCAGCATAATTTGGCCAAAAAAAAAAAAAAGACAATGGGATGGACTTTCTTGACATTTGTATTAAAGGCAAACTTTTGGGGTTTGGGTGTAATTTACTCATAAATATTGTGACAGATTGACAAAAATTTATGAATTTTAAACTGTAGGAAAACATGGGTTTTTAGGAGAAAAGGCATTGCTCAATCAAAGAACAGTGTAAAGTGTAATATAGTTGACTACTACCAATTTTATAAGTATAGTTTAATTTATAAGTGTTGTTTGTTTGTAAACTAGAGCATATGATGTGTATTGTTACTATGCAATGTGTGCTTGAAGCTATAACTTAATTATGTAAGATCTTATTTCACGGAGTCATTATCGGAACACAATTTGATTGAAAGAATCTGCATGAGTTTTAAGTGTCTAAGTGTAGGTAGTATTGAGAGTTTTGTTATCATTGGTTGGTTTCATGCTATTTGTTCAACAAATCTGCATGTTTGACGAATCACATTGTGTGTAAAATATTTGTCTTCACCTAATTAATGCCTATTCATGCACTTGCTTACACGTATATATATTGATATTTCTGAGGGAGTGAGATGTTTTTATATATATAGAGGACCTCCCCTCTTGTTTTCAAGGTTAGAAAATTTTAGAGCAAAGTATTTTTTCTCTCTCTACAATTCTCTCTTGCTCTTGCAAATTTCTTGAACCTTTGCCTATACACTCTAAACCATCTTTGAGCTAAGGTACTTTTGAGCCATCTTTGAGCTCTTGAGGGTGTGTATGTCTTGAATGATTGCTTAGAAGTGTTCTTATCTTCAAGAGGTATAAGGCTTGGCTTATTGTTTTGCTTTATTTGCTTCTTTTCCTACTAATTTTCTACTGTTTTTGGGTTGCATAAACTCTGTAATTTTGGGCTGAAACTTGTGGTTTAAGGCCTTTAAAGGTGGAGGGGTGGTTCACCTTTCTTTCCACCTTGCTTCTTTAGCTTTTACCCTTGTGTTTCCCACCTTTACACTATCTTTTTTTGAGCTTTTAAATATTAATTTTCAGAACTTTTTTAGTGGTTAAAATGTTGTTTTGAAGTCCAAAAATGGAGAGGGTAACCTCCCTTCCTTATGTCTTGTTTACTAGCTTACATAGCTCTATGTTTTAACTTATTGTTCTAACCATTTTTGCCTTAATTCCAACATGTTTTAGGACTTATTTAGCATTGTTTTATGACTGTTTTTAGGTGTTCATTGCATTTGAGCCATGTATTGCATACTTGTAGTATAATTGTCCTTGTAGGTTGGTGGTTTAGGCTTTAGCCACTAACCTATTTAAGTTGATAGTAGTTGTTTATGGCTTTCCATACTTGTTTTTACCTCTAATCACTTCTGCAACCTCCCTCATTTCTTGGCTTTTGCTTTGCTTTGAAAGTTGGTTCAAACTAGTTTCTTGTTTCAAGCATGAGATTAAGGTCTTATGCTTAATGGTTTAATCCCTTTGGGGGTTCATTACTAACAGCATGACACATCTCTCATGCCTAAAACAACTCTTGGTTTGATACTTCTTTTCGTTAGAGGACTTAAAGCTCTCCTTTGGACTTAATTTATTAAGGAATAGTTGGTAATTAAAATGGAGTATTACAATGAGAACTAAAAATGATGCAAGATAATAACTTGGTTTGGGTTCAATCGAATGTTAATTGAACTCTTGAGTCTTGAAACATTTCATACTTGTTAGTGATTAAAACGGTTCAAGAATCAATATCAACCACTTCCCTTGATCAATCCATGATATGGAGAAGGTTTGAGAGTCTTTATTTGTTGCATTTATTGAACTTGCACACTTTGATTCATTGGCCATCATGCAATGAAATTGCATTAATTGATGGTTTGTTGATCAAGTTTACCACTCCTTTAAGCTGTTTGATGATAAAAAGGGGTAAGTTGTGGAAATAACCCTTGAGAATACTCTACTCTTGCTCTGTTTGCTCTCTATTGCAGCAGAAAAAACCAAGCATCAATAGTCAGCAAGCCATTGTAGCTCGACTTTTTCACGCCTCCATTTTCAAAAGTTCAAAATAAGCTCTACAGTTCGGACTCCTGCGGTTCTCAATCTAATCTCACAAGTACAATGTAAAATTTAATAAACACCAAATAGTCCAAATCCAGCAAATTTTTTTTGAAAAATCTATTTTGAATCAAATTGCCAAAAATGGATTGCTTTGCCAGATATAGAGTAGCCACCTAAATATTTTATTTTGGAAAAATTTAGGAAACCCATGACTCGTGCCAAAGGCCACGTGTCCATAATCACCAAGATTGTCTCGGCTCGGAAACTTAGGTATGAGGAGGGAAGGTCATGAATACATTTGAGACCCCCCGCTCGCCTGATCAAAGATAGGTCTCTACTAATCATGATATGATTTTTATCAATATTATATACTCTTGTTCTGGTTTATTAGACTAGCATTACTATGTGATGTGCACACAAGCAAGTATAGACTAACATTGCAAGAATTGGAACACTTGAGTCATGTTCGTTTTGAAAATTGTTTCGAAATATGTACTACTTGAAAAAGTGATCGCATATAAACATTGCTCAATTATTCCAAGTAATAAGCCTTCATCCATAGGCATTCAAGTAATTATAGAATTTAAGCACTTAGCCTCATGGCAAGCATGCTAAACATGACAACAACAAAACTCATGCGATTATGCTAAAGTGAGTAAAAGACTCACCTAGTACTCTAAGCCAAAAGAGAAATGACTTAGAAAAATACATGATCCTAACTTGTGCAATATGATTAATGCAACATATGTGATATGCAATCTAAATAGGCTCAGCTAGTAATATGGCATATGAATCAATTTGATAATATGTGGTCTAAGCACGTATTCAAAAAAATATAAGCGATAACAATGCAAGTAGAATGATGAATCGAGCCTCGATGCATTCAATACAAGTGGATGCAAACATGAAAATTGCTAATTGAAACATAATGTCCCTAAACTAACCATCATAAGCTAGTAAATAAAAAGGTGAAAGACGTGGGGTTGGAAGACATACACATTATTACATTGCGCTCTCACGAAGGAGAGTCTGAATGAACTAAGCTAATTAACTAACTAATCAAAACTAAGCTAATTATTACGAATTAGCTAAATTATTTTACTAATTATTACAACACTTGAATTAACTAACTAGTTAATTAACTAATTGCAAAATGAAATTGAATAGCTAGTTGAACTAACTAATTAAATACAACACTTGAATAGCTACAATTAATTATAACAAATATTTACTCTAAATATTAAACAGGCTCGATATGCAAAGAATGCTCATGTTCGGTTTCCACCCGAAAAGCCATTGTTTTGCTTCCAAACACCTCTGTTTGCACAGTTAAATACCAACACTATTGCCCACTTCCATAACAACTCTGCTCCACCTTACCAACATACTGCTCAATTTTGCATTAGTGGCCGGCCGGCCAGGGATAAAGGCTGCCGGCCATCAAAGGTGGTCTGTCGGCCACCTGCCAGCCATGGTAAGTGGCCTGCCGGCCATTGCTACACAGGCTTGTCTTGCTGCAACAGAGACAAACAAAGCATATACAGGGCATTTCAAGGGTTTGTTTGCAAAACTCACCCTTCATTTTCATGAACAAATTAAAGGAGTAGCAAATTTGGTTCGCAAACCATCAATGGATGCAATTTCATTGTCTTGCTGCAACAGAGACAAACAGAGCATATACAGGGTATTTCAAGGGTTTGTTTGCAAAACTCACCCTTCATTTTCATGAACAAATTAAAGGAGTAGCAAATTTGGTTCGCAAACCATCAATGGATGCAATTTCATTACATGATGGCTTGTGAAACCAAGTGTGCAAGTTCAATAAATGCAAAACGAGACACAAACCTCCTCCCTTTCATGAATGATCAAGGAAAGAAGTTGACCTTGCAGGCTTGATGAACCACGGCTTGTTCCAAAACTGAGGCAACAAGGGTGCAGAGTTTGAAAGGCTTAAAATTGTGGCATCCAGCTTAGGACTTCGAGCACTTGGTGAGCAAATATGTTCATCATCGGGTGTGCATGCGAGGACGACCAAGTCGTAAGGGCCGTAAAAAATGAGGTGTCTATAGCCACCTTTTATGGCCAACAGGCCATCATTTATGGACAGCAGGCCACCTTTGCAAAACTAGGCAATAGACTTTTGAAACAGAACAGAGTTGGTTCTAAGGTGAAAAACAGTGCAAGTGTTCTACTGTGCAACAAAGGCATCTGGCAGCAGAACAGTGGCCTTTTTCGAGTGAAACCCGCGTGCATACATGAGCATTCCTTATTTCTTGAGGTGGAATAGTTAGAGTAGTTAGCTTAATAATTTTCTCATATTGTATTCATGTTGTAATTAGTTAATTTGTAATTTATTAGTTAGTTCTAATTTGTTAAATAGTTAATTAGTTAGAATAGTTAATTCATTTGTTGTTGTAATAATTAGTTAAGTAGCTTAGCTAATTTATTTATTTCATTTTGTAATAGTTAATTAATTTGTAGTAATTAGTTTAGCTACTTAGTTTATTCGGACCCTCCTGCGTGAGGGCGCAAACTTGCAATAATGTGTATGTCTTCTAACTCCACGTCTTTCTCCCTTTTTATTTACTTGCTTATGATGGTTAGTTTAGGACATCATGTCTTGTTTAGCATATTTCATGCCTTGCATCCATCATCTTGCATGCATTGGGCTTGGCACATCATTCTAACTTGCATTGTTAGTTAAATAATTCTTTGAATACATACTTAGACCACATACTATCAAATTACTTCATATGCCATCTTAGTAGCCAAGCCTGATAATTGTATATCACATGTGTTGCATTAGTCATATTGCATAGCTAAGATCATGCGTTATTTTAACTCTGTCATCATGTTTGGCTTAGAGTACTAGGTGAGCTTTTATTTGTTTTAGCATATTGCATTATATGTTGGTATTGCCATGTAAGGCATGTTCACCATGACGCTAAGTGCTTAAGTGCTATAACTCTTGAATGCCTATGGATGAAGGTTAATTGCTTAAATTGGAATAATTTGAGTAATGTTTATATGTGATCACTTTTTCGAGTGGTACATATTTGAAACAATTTTCAAAACAAAACATGAGATCAAGTGTTCCAATTCTTATAAATTAGTCTATGCTTGTGCGTGCGCATCACATAGTAATGCTAGTCTAATAACTGAACAAGAGCATATAATGTAAATAAGATTCATATCATGATTAGTAGAGGCCGATCTATGATCGGGTGAGTGGGGGTGTTCAATTCATGACCTTCCCCTCTCGTACCTAAGTTCCCGAGCTGAAACAATCTTGGTGATGATGGACACATGGCCTTTGGCACGAGTCATGGATTTCCTAATTTTCCAAAAACATTTAGGTAGCGACTCTGTATCTGGCAAAGCAGTCTATTTTTAGCAATTTGATTCAAGTTTGATTTTTCAAAAAGATTTGTCAGATTTGGACTCTTTGGTGTTTATCTATTTCACACTGCACTTGTGAGATCAGATTCAGAACCGCGAGAGTCCGATACTATAGGGCTTATTCATCTTCCGAAAGAGGACACGAAAAGTCGAGCTACACATCTATTGACCGAATCAGGTTAGGGGACCAAATTAATATACATATATATATATATATATATATATTAATGTTAGGGACTAAACAGATACAATTTTAATGTTGAGAATCAAAATGATACAAATCTCATAATTTAAGGACTAAGGGTACGTTCGACAATTAATTTTTTTAGTCAAACAGTGAAGCCAAAAATTTATAAAAAAAGTTATAGGTTCATTTTTATTTTTTCTACTTTCGCACTTTTTTTTTTTTTTTGTAAAAAGTTAAAAAGTGATTCTCAAATAATTTAATTTAGTTTATTTTATATTTTAGTTAAAAATTTCTTTCCAAATGAACTTTAAATATATAATTAACCTTAATTTATTTTTAAAAAATAAATATTATAAAATTATGTAATTATCGTATTAATTTGATCATAGGAGTGGTACATGGGTGGTCAGCCCCAAACTATGGCAGGTTTTGGGAAGAGTTTTTTTTTTTTTTTTTTTCTTTTGTTAGTTTTTTGCCAAAAGATAAAATAGGTTAAAAAAAAAAAAAACAAATTCAGACAAAATATCATATTTAACCCATAATTATTTTATTTTTTCTTTCACAAACATCACTTCCAACTATAAAAAAAATCCAACTATCTTTCCAAATATAAAAAAAAATTTCTCCAAAAATAATCAAAAACTAAAAAAACCTACTAAATAACAACTTCCTAAACATTCACTATACATCCCCGGTGAGTGTAGGAATATAATGACATTAATTAGTGTATATGAGTTAAAAGTTTGAGCAAATCATATTGATAATCCTTTTATTTTGTCTCTTGTATTATTTTGATATTTATAATTTTAATTAGTTCAATTTTAGCCCTTAATTTTAAATTTTGTGCCAATTTGATTCAATTGATAATGCCGATTAGAGTATTTCAAAGAAAATGGTCACTAAGTTAGTTAAGGTTAGCTCACTAAATTGAATTAATTTATAATTTTGCTTATAAAAACATAACACATGCCGATTATGTGCATATTTCCCATCACAAAACATTAACAATTGTAATCAATTAGACCAAATTAAGAAAAAAAAATCATAAATTCAATGTTAAAATCGAGTCAATTAAAGTTGTAGGACCAAAATGATACATGAGCCAAAATATAAGGATTATCAGTACAATTTGCCTAAAATTTTTTGTGAAATTCCACTAACAAGAAAAAAAGTATGGATTTCACAAATAATATGATTTAATAACTTTTTATTTTTGTTATTGATGTTTGTTGCTTCATGCACTGGGTACCGATAATTAACGCATCCAATGAAGTCATTGATCACATTAGCACACTACCAAAAAAATAAAAATAAAAAAAATTCATAAAAAATAAATAACCAAAAAAAAAAAAAAAATCCTTTCGAGAGGTGGGTGCAGTGGCGGGAAAAAAAATTGTGGGATGATAATAAATTAGCTAGTGTAGACATCCCCGAACGCATCCCAGGAAAAGGGAGTGCGAGTCCCCCCCGTTCTGGTTCGATATTGGGTCACTACAGTTCGAAGGACTCAAATGTCACGGTTCTTAATCTTGAACCAAAGAGTCCAAATCCGGCAAATCGTTTTGAGAAAACAGATTTTTTTTGAAAGAAGTGCCAAACATGGACTGCTTTGCCAGATACAGAGTCGCCACCTAAATGTTTTTTTTTTTTATGGGAAATTTAGGAAACCCTGACTCGGTGCCAAAAGGCCACGTGTCCGTCATCACCAAAGTTGCCTCAGCTCGGGAACTTGGGTACGATTAGAGGTCACTGTGAGCACCCCGCCCGGCCAAAGACCGCCTCTACTAACCATGATATCTCTGTTTTTAAAACATTGTGAGTTCTTATTCCGTTATTAGCCTAGGTTACTATGTGATGACAAAGATACAAGTATAGACTGGGTCGCCTGAATTGGAACAAAACATTTCATGTTTGTTTGTTTGAAAATGGTTTGATGGTGCTACCCGCAGGTAGGCTAAGACGTGGATTTGCCACCCTCGGGTGGGCTTAGAAAACATGATTTTGCCACTATCTAGTGGGCTTAAAACAAACATTTGATGAATTGTCCTAATTCAAGTAACTCAACCTCCACCCACAGGCATTCAAGGCAGTTATATCACATAAGCATTTAGCCTCATGGTAAGCATGCTATTCATGGCAGTCACTCACACGCATGCAAGGATGCTAAAACATAAAACTCACCGAGTACTCCAAGCCAAAACAGAAACTTATTAGAAATCCATGCATGATCCTAAATATACTGTAATGCCTAATGCAACACATGGAAAAATGCAAATTATAGCAGGCTCGGCTATTCTAAACATGGCACATGGAATGCTACAACTAACACGTGTTCAATTTGGAATTGAAATACAAATGCAGTTTGTATGATGCGCCGAGCCCGGTGCGTGCAAAACAGATGAATGATGCAAACATGCTGTCATACTGTATGCTAATTGAAACATGCCCTAATCTAACCATCATAAGCGGGTAAATAGAAGGGAAGAAAGACGTGGGGTTGGAAGACATACATCACACTCACCCACACTGATTACAATTTTGCCCTCGCGTAGAAGGTCCGAATAAATAATACAGTCCGAAATAAAAGAATAATACAATCCAAATAATACAGTCCAAATAATAAATATACAAATTCCTAATTAATTAACAAATTAACTAAGAAAAACTTTAAACTGGCATGCAAGCCAGGGACTGCCTTGACTCCGATCCGGATAATGAAATGATGCATGTTGAGTTGCTTTGCGTGGAAATCCATTGGGATGCCCCAATAGCCTCTGTTTGTAATGTTTCTCGAAATGCGTGCCAGACTCTGAAAAGTTGTTGATTCTTCATTTTGCTGCAACAGAGAGCAGGAAAGGGGCATGGCAATGTATTTCACAAATATATGCATGCCTCGATCCTCGTGCCACCAATCACGCATCTCGATGCATGATGGCCGAGGAGCCGAATTGCACAACTCAATATAGGATGAATGCACATGGAAATACAACTAGACCTAACTCCATCATGGATGATCCGGAGTATCGGTGACTGGGGAATTGAGACTCGTTCCGTCACTCGGAGTACGAAACGCACCTCGTTTCCCGTGCCCGGGCTAACTCCTATCCCGAACACGATGCAATATGCATGATATGCATGAATGCAACTAAAATGCAATCCTAACATACACAATGCTATGAAAATGAGATGCCTCGAAATGCGTACACGCGGGCACGCAAACCGAGGCGATGATCCTAAGGCATGAAATGGCATACGCAACGCAAATTGGACTTACACTAACACGAGTGGACCTTAGCCACACTCACATAAGAGGCTGTCGGATAAAAGTGAAGTGCCTCGAAATGCGTGCACACGGGCACGCAAACCGAGGCAATGGCATACGGAATGCAATGATGCTAAAATGACATAAACAATACAATATGGGCTTACACTAACATGAGAGAGCCTCAGCCACACTCACATAAGAGGCCGATAGATGAAAATGAGATGCCTCGAAATGCGTGCACATGGGCACGCAAACCGAGACAATGACATACGGAATGCAATGAGACTAAAATGGCGTACAGAATGAAAAATGGACTTATACTAACATGAGTGAGCCTCAGCCACACTCACATAAGAGGCCGATGGATGAAAATGAAGTGCCTCGAAATGCGTGCACACGGGCACGCAAACCGAGGCAATGGCATTGAGGCATGAAATGACATAGAAAATAAAAAGCAAACATGTCAATGGAATTTCAGCACTGAAATATGGGGGAGAACAGTCCCGAAAGATGGCGAAATGACACCAAATGCAAGGAATGGTCCCGAAACATGAATTTTGGCACCCGAAATGGCCTATAGCTACACCAAACATGCATAACTGATACATGACATGAAAAGGAAAAAGCAAGGCAACCCCAAAACTAGCATTTTTCCAGCACAAAACATGGCCAAACAGCAATCATAAATAGGGCTAACATGGCTTACAAAAATGGCTCCACAAGGGAGGCTATGAAGCAAGTGGTATATGCAAAGCCCAAATGGAAAAACACCCTTCTACAACACTGAAGAGGGACTAAAAATATGAACATTTACATAGATGACATCCCCCAAATCAGTATGAAAACATGCCAAAAATGCCATGCAAGAATTTGGATAACAAAAGGCTATAACATGAGGTACCCCAAACATTCATCAAATAAGAAAAGAACCTTAATGAAATATGTCCAGGGGGTAAAAATATGACTCCTTCCAGTTCTGATCATGGCCGAAAACAGAAGCTAGATAAGCCTAAAAAAGCATGCAAAAATGGGGGCCAAGGAGGGGTATAATGGTAGGTACAACATGGAGGCCCCCAACAGGGTTGATCCCTTCTACAATGTTGTAGAGGAACACAAAATAAGCTTACTCAAAGTTCATGACATGCTCTAAAACAATTTAAATATAGGCCAAACAAATCATGCAAATTTACGGTAAATAGGAGAGATTATGAAGCAAGTGCAAGATAGGGGGCCCAAACATAGTTGAGCCCTTCTTCAATGCTGAAGAGAGGCTCAAAATAGGTCCACTTAAAGTTTAAATTATGCTCGAAAACAGATCACTCATAGGCTAGAAATTTCATGCAAAAAAATGGCATATAAGATGATATTGAAGCAAGTGCCAAATGGAGGGCTCAAATAGGATTGAGTCCTTAAAAAAACATGAAGATAAGCTCAAAAGAGTGACCCTTTCAGTTATGGTCGGAGCCTAAAACAGTGAGCAAATAGGCTTAAGAAATGAAACAAGAAAATGCTACAAAAAAGGGAAATGGAGACTTACCCTTGTAGACCTTTTCTTTTCTACCTCTTGGCTTGAGTAATGTTGCTTCTAACCCTCTGAGAACATCTCCTTGCTGCTGGAAATGGAGTGGTGATGGGAATGCTTGATAGTGATGAAGAAATGGCACCAAACTTGAAGAAAAATGACTTTGGAGCTTGGAAATGGAGAGAAATGGGAGGTGGAAGGTATAGCTCTCTCTCAAATGTGTCTAACAAATGTCTAACCTTGAGCCAAGAAGCCAAGCCTCTCCTTTATAGAGGAGAGGCATGAAAAATATCTAAGGGACCTCTCTAATCCTCCATACACGTGTATGGAGGATGGTCCAATTGGCAACCAGCTGGCACAGCTGGAATACACTGAGGGAGAAGAAAATGGCCGGCCAGCTTAAAGGGGCAAAAAAGTCATTTCACAAAAGGGGTGGCCGGCCAGCTAGATTTTCTGGCCGGCTAGCTACTTTTCAGGAGCTGTCAGGAAGAAAACTGGCCGGTGGGTGCTACGGAAGTCCAAATGTGGCCATTCAAGTGTCCAAATTGAAGCCCCGGACGTTAGCTTTCCAATGACGTAAACCTTGCATCAAAATTCCTCCTGTAAAAAAAGTTATGCCAGTTTCCGTGAAGCCGCGCAGATTTCGGTTCAACCGGAGTGATGCCTTACTTCAATCAACCATATCTCCTCCGTTCGGAATTGAATTTAGTAGATTCTTGGGTGAAAAATGAAGCACCGGGAGTAATCTTTCCAACGATTGTGGCCTCATACTTTAATTCCTCTTGTGCAAAGAGTTACGCCCGTTTCGGTGAAGCCGCGCAGACTTTTCTCCTTCCCGAATTCATGCTGAACCACTTTTGACCAAATAAAAGGTTGGTTGTCAAAATAATTGCTGGCCTCCCACCCTCCTACAAGCTTCCTAACCATGAAAATAAGGCCTCCACCAAAAATGAACCCAAACCGATGCGAAATGAAGGTTCGGGGGCCGAAACGCGCAGTTCAGGACCCCAAAAACTGACTGTTGGGTACCGGGAGTGGTGTTCAACCACAAAGTGGGTATCTAAGACCCCAGTGTCCCTCGAAAGGGAGTAAATAAGATGCATGCCAAAAACCGGAGGAATCGGAGATGGTTAGACGGTCCTGAACCGAGGCACACGGCCTGACGGCTCCGAAAACCGGGAACCGGGCTCCGAAATGGGCAAAATGGCCTACGGGCACGAAATGTAGCCCACGGCCACTGAGAGATAGTCTACGGGACCTCTCCCTCCCCTCAGGAAAGAAAACAGAGAAAACCGAGTCTGGTTCGCAAACCGAGGCAAGGCACAGAAGAGGGTTCTAAGTCCGGAGAGGCGCACGGCCGCGACTCTGAGACTTCTGAACGAGCACAATATGCAACATCACCAAGCGCTCAATCGGTGACGTCTGAGCCTTAAGGTCGGTCAAAAATGGGGTGTCTACAGTTGCCCCTCTTTGACAAAACTCGGAAGTCACAAGTGACGAGAGTGAATGTCAAAGCTCAGAGATGACTTATTTTTGACAAGGCCGAAGACTTGGACAAACAAACAAGATAGACAAAGATGTGCCCGCAGGCAAGGGCAAAATGCAAAATGATATGCAGGGAGATTTTGATAATTGGACTTATACGTTACGCGAAGCCGGTTTGACAATTGGACTTATACGCTACGCGAAGCCAGTTTGAAAATTGGACTTATACGCTAAGCGAAGCCGGTTTGAAGATTGGACTTATACGCTATGCGAAGCCGGTTTTGAAAATTGGACTTATACGCTACGTGAAGCCAGTTTGAAGATTGGACTTACACGCTACGCGAAGCCAGTTTGACAATTGGACTTACACGCTAAGCGAAGCCGGTTTGAAGATTGGACTTACACGCTAAGCGAAGCCGGTTTGAAGATTAGACTTACACGCTACGCGAAGCCGGTTTGACGATTGGACTTACATGCTAAGCGAAGCCGGTTTGAAGATTGGACTTACACGCTAAGCGAAGCCGATTTGAAGATTGGACTTATACGCTACGCGAAGTCGGTTTGACGATTGGACTTATACGCTACGCGAAGCCGGTTATCACTCATGATCATGCAAAGAGAGCTGTAATGAAGAAAATATGCAAAAATAAATGCAACATTTTAAGCGAAAGCTAGGCAAGAAGTAAACTCGAGACAAATTACATCTTGTGCAGAAAGGATGCAAGAAAAATTATGCAATGCTCACTGCGTCTCACGCGGAGAAGGCTAAGCGACTCAATGAGAATACCCGTAGTCTCAAGATAAGACATCTCTCTGTATCACACACAAGAGAGGAGAGGTAAACCTCTCAACAGATCACACGCAGAGAGAGGAAGGTAAGTTTCCAACAGATCACACGCAAGAGAAGAAAGGTGAACCTCTTAGCATATCACATGCAAGAGAGGAAGGGTCGCTCTCAACAGATCACACGCGAGAGAGGAAAGGGTCGTCTCTCAGCGTATCACATGCAAGTGAGGAAAAGGTAGAAACCGGGTAAGCAATGGTGTAACCAACAGGCGTATCTCAACGCATTCCATACGGAGAGAGGGAAGGTTTTAACCGGGTAAACAATGGTGTAACCAACAGGCGTATCTCAACGTATTTCATACGGAGAGACGGAAGGTTTTAACCGGGGAAACAACGGTGTAACCAACAGGCGTATCTCAACGTATTTCATACGGAGAGAGTGAAGGTTTTAACTGGGAAAACAACGGTGTAACCAACAGGCGTATCTCAACGTATTTCATACGGAGAGAGGGAAGGTTTTAACCAGGGAAACAATGGTGTAACCAACAGGCGTATCTCAACGTATTTCATACGGAGAGAGGGAAGGTTTTAACCGGGGAAACAATGGTGTAACCAACAGGCGTATCTCAACGTATTTCATACGGAGAGAGGGAAGGTTTTAACCGGGAAAACAATGGTGTAACCAACAGGCGTAACCAACAGGCGTATCTCAATGTATTTCATATGGAGAGAGGGAAGGTTTTAACCGGGAAAACAATGGTGTAACCAACAGGCGTATCTCAACGTATTTCATACGGAGAGTGGGAAGGTTTTAACCGGGGAAACAATGGTGTAACCAACAGGCGTATCTCAACGTATTTTATACAGAGAGAGGGAAGGTTTTAACCGGGAAAACAATGGTGTAACCAACAGGCGTATCTCAACGTATTTCATACGGAGAGAGGGAAGGTTTTAACCGGGGAAACAATGGTGTGAGTGTGTGTGATCGATACACAAAGTAGGCAAAGCGAGTGTGTGATAGATACACTATTTGAGCAAAGTGTAATTGATGTACAAAGGGTGAAGTGAGCAAAGTGTGATGGATACACAAAAGACAAGCACAAAGTGTGATAGATGCACTAAGTGAACAAAGTATGATTGATATACTGAATGTGAACACAAAGTGTGATAGATGCACAAAGTGAATAAGTGTGATGGATACACTAAAGGTGAACACAAAGTGTGATAGATGCACTTAAGTGAGAATGTGTGTGATAGATACACTAAAAGCGAACACAAAGTGTGATAGATGCACTTAAGTGAGAATGTGTGTAATAGATACACAAAATGAATGAAGTGTGATTGATACACTAAAGCAAATGAAGTGTGTTAGATACACTGAGTGAAGCAAATAAAGTGTGATTGATATACTAAGTGAATGAAGTGTGATTGATACACTAAGTGAATGATCTCAAACGGAACTTCTTTAAATGAACCGTACATACAATATCGTGCATGACTGAGAAAGAAACTTAACAGGTACAATGCATTACAATGCATGATGCTTAAGGAAAGCAATAAATGGACAAAGCGGCGCTTTAGAAAGCACCTCATGAGGTGAGTGGCGGTGAGCCGCTCTACTCTGATGGGGATCTCCCCTCGTGCTCTTCGAACACTTTACCTTGAACTCACAGTACAAAGGCTTTGGAATGCTAACAAGTAACAATATCTGCATGTAGGAGCCACGGCTGCCGCTTGTCTTCCTGATCATACTCACAACTTTCCCTATTCTCCAACGGGGTGACAGACTAGGTTGGTTCAGTATCCAGAATTGAGGTGCATACACGCTATCTCAACCTATGGGGCTTCCATACAGATTTCAAGCCGAGGGCACACCTCTGGGTATTTAAACCAGACTTTAGTCTCGAAAATCCCGAACCTTTGCGTTCTAGGCAACAGCCATTCAAACTCTAATTTCCACCGTCGCAATTGGTCTCCTAGGAACTCATCGCAAACACGGCCAAGATGCATCTGGCAGGGGCTGGTATTCAGAGAGAGCATTTCTGATCGCCATTCTAGCTTGAAGTAGACTTGATCTCGAGCTTGAGGTAGAGGCACACTCATACTTCAGAGCATTGGCAAGACCTGAAGAGGTACACACGGAATATAGTCTCGGAACTTACTGAAGTTGGAACAAACTCAGATGCCCGATATTTTCCTCTTTTGCTTTTGCTTTGCAGCCCGAAACTCATAGCTTTAGATAGGTCCTGGTTTCACTGTTCTTATATGACCTGGGTTGAACCCTGCGGTTTTCTGAAAGAACAAATTCTGTTTTGCACAAATGTGGAGAATGGCACGGCACTCATAGCACAAAACGATTTTATTTTTTTGAAAATGAGAAAAGGATTTTCAACAGGGTATTAAGCCTACAACTGACCACAGCCAAAACAACTCAACACAGAAAAACAAAAGGTAAACGACCTAAACACAACGAGACACGCTTGGGATGAAATGAGACAAACGAAAAGACACGACACTCTCGGACGCGCTAGGAGCCTGTTTCACCGTAGTGTTTCCCACCCTTTTCTCACTTGTGATTCTCACATCACTTGTCACTCAATCTCTAGTTTTCTCAAAAAGCCCTTTTCACTTTTTTTTTCTCATCGCACATCTCTATTCTTCAATCTCTCATTTTTCAATCCCTCCCCTGGGTGGTTGATGGATAAGCATAAAGTTGTGGGCTTTTGCCCCTGGTATTCTACCAGATTCTTCTTCTTCTGCATGCAGCTAGTGAATTTCTCCCACAGAGAGGTTGTGCTACAAATGAGTGTGTAGCGAATCTACAGCTGACACCGGTTGATGATGCTCTGCCGGGGAGCTTGGACGTGATCAGATCTGTCAAGATGAGGGAGTGGAATATCTTGATCCATTCCCGTTCGTGCTTCGCACTTGGCTTGATACCTCGCTGCTTGGAGGGTGAGAGAGCCTTCAGCACTTTGTTGTTAGCTTCAATTGTGCCCTTTTTCTTGGCATGTAGAGTGCCCTTCTTGGCAAATGCATTGATAACGGGGAAAAGACAGAACACCTGACTCCACTGTGCCCCTAGTTCATCGTTTTGACCATTTTTTGTTTTTGCTTTCTACTAAAACAATTTTGACCAACATGAGGGTTAGATTAACATGCTTGTTCAATTTTTGATTTGAAATCACGCAAGTCAGGCTATGAGCACTGAAAATTTTCCTTTTTTGGGTCCAAGAAATGGTCCAATTTTTGGAAAAGATGGAACAATTTTCGAGAAAATAGTCAACCTCAGTAAAAATTCTCAAAAACTATTTTTGCACACGGCCACTTGCTCAACGAGCATGAAACTTACTCCTGAGATGCACAACCTCGGATCCAAGGGAAAACTGCCCCGTGCTTGAAGAGAGCTGCATGGCAACGGAAAGTTGCCCCTTGTTTGAACGGCACTGCAGCGCATTGAATGGCAACGGAAAGTTGCCCCTTGTTTGAAAGGCACCGCAGCGCATTGAATGGCAACGGAAAGTTGCCCCTTGTTTGAAAGGCACCGCAGCGCATTGTAGTCAGTCCTCGGAGCGACGAACACAACCGGACTCTCGGATACAGAGAAGGCAAAGATAATCGAAAACCATTACATGGACACAATCGAATTTGAATTGTTTTACGGCTGGACTTCATAATGAAGTTGCCTACGTATCCTAAAGATGGGAATCAAGCCTTACGTAGTTCAGGGTTAAGGTACACTTGGGTATTAACCTCTCCTTTTTAGGCTCTAACTTTTGCCAAGGCGCCCGTTGCAGGTGTTCAACCTTGCGAGCTTTGTTTTTCTTTCTTTTTCATTTCTTTTCTTCTCTTTTTTTCTTCTTCTTTTTTTTTTCTTTTTTTTTCTTCTTTTTTCTTTTTTTTTTCCTTTTTGCTTTTTGTATATATCTTTTCTTGCTCTAACTTTTGCTTGGGTCGCCCTTTCCGGGTTTTCGGCCCAGCGAGCCTCTCAAAGGGTAAAAGTGTAACAAGTCCATGCCAAATGGTTTTAGGATCTCGAAACCATCCGTATCCAAGAGAGTGGCTGTTGTTTTGCAAGAGGATTCATCTTCGGCTCTTCGAGCACATCTGACATCTTTGCCCCTAGTTCAAAGGGTACTTCTGTTCTAGCTTTGCAAGCTTCTTCTGATCTTCTAATCTTCTTGATCCGACTTTGGTGCCTCTTGTTCGAGGGTTGCTTCAAATCTGGCCACACAGGCCTCACATTGTAGTTGACCGTTGAACATTCTGAATTCAAGTTGAAGGTTTGGAAGCAAAGGGGTTGAGTCTCGAGGCCGAGAGCGATCCTAAGCTGCACAATCTCAAGAACGATTCCACACATGTCTTCGCAGGACCGCGCAAAACATTTTTTGAAAGTTTCTAAGAAAGCGACAAATCGCTTGCGCTGAAGACAGTGTAGGACCAATCTGGATCAAAGCTAGGGTCCTTCTCAGTACTCACACTAACAAGCATGATTTCATTCATTAAGGGCTTAGCACGCCTCTCTTTCTCTCAATTGATCAAAATTTTGCAAAACCCGAGGAATTCCTTCCTCTTCGTTTTCACCGCAGTGTTTAAAAAAAGTTTTGAAAAACTCAGGTCATTACAATGACTTCAAGGCACAAGAGAGCAGGTGGAATGCACTGCCATTTCATTCAAATCCCGGCACAACTAGCACACGGCAGAAGCAAATGCGAGAGTGTGGAAATCACTGCTGTTTCATTCAAAATCTATTGGCACAACTAGCTCCCTGGCAGAAATAGACTCAAAACAAAACAAAAAGACGAACGCAAAACAAAATGGTGACGCCCGAGGTAACACCCCCGGAATCACCCGACTCCTATACAACAGGACTAACTCGATACAACAAGACAGACCCAAAACAAAAGAGACTGACTCAAAACAAAAAGACAGACTCAAAACAAAACAACAAAACTGACCCAATACCCAAGTCAGAAAGCACAAAAACTGGTATTTGCACATTGCTCAGAACAATGCATGCCATTCCCACATTTGGAGTAAATTGAGCATTGCCCGCAGGTGGTTCATCCCCCGTTCACATAACATTATCCCCCAAGTTCACTGACCCAGTGCCGATAGACTTTGCTGAGCTCGGCGGGAGGATGACTCCGTTGTCAAATAGATCCTGTACTTCGTGGCAAAGACGGAAGCAGTCGTCGGTAGTATGGCCAGTTTGCTGATGGTATGCGCAGTACTGGGTAGCATCATGCGTAGCCGGAAGAGGGTTCGGGAGAGACCGAGGCTCAAGGGGTTTGAGATGGCCTTGTCCAACAAGGATTTGGAAAGCTTTGGACAAAGGCATGTGGAGGGCATGGAAGACCCTTTGACCTCGGGGTTGGTACTTTAAGGCTTGTGGATTTTTGCTGGGCGCACCCGCAAAGGGATTGGTAGGTGCTGGCCTAGTTTGCTGATCTCTTCTGAGTGGAGGATTAGAGCTAACAGGATCGTATCTGGTATGACGGCCCTTCTCCCGGTTTTTCCTTTGGTTCGGACTGCCCTTGACTTGAGTAGCGAAAGTGTCATTCACAGTTTTTACAACAACTGCGAGGACTTGCTCTTTGTTCAGTCCCTCGGCTTTCAAAGCCTCAACAGCAAACATAAGATGTTCATGGGGATCCATGCCCGCCCCTACCTTGTTCTTTCCACTTGCCTCCACTTTGCCAAGGGATTGGCATTCCTCAAATGTAGCCCGTTCCAAGACTGGGGAGCCTTTTGACATGAACTCCCTGGTATGTGATGTGGTTGATGATGGAGCCAATGTCCCGGAGGCCAAATCTGTCATAGTTCTCTGAAGATCATCGATCATTCTTTTCAGCTCAGAAGTAGTGGGCTCACGGGTTTGAGATGATTGGGGTTCGGGTGCATTCATCATGCATAAGTCCATGCTTTCTGGGATAAACATCTCGGGCTTGGGTATATGGGTCGAGGGGTATATGCTGGGGTTGTAGGTGGGTGGCAGTGTATGGCTGAGGTTGAGATGTGGATGAGGTACTTGGTCCTTGGGGTTTTGAGGTGGAACTATTGTCCGGTTGTCAATGAGATTCTGGATCTCATGACGAAGGCGGTAGCAACCATCGGTGCCATGGCCGCGCTGTTGATGATATACACAGTATTTGCTTGGGTTATGTTTGGTAGGGAGTGGATTTGGCAAAGGTTGAGGATTAAGGGGTTTGAGATGCCCTCTTTCCCTCAGGACTTTGAATGCGCTGGTTAGGCTCATGTGGAGGGGGGTGAAAAATCTACCCTAAGCTCGGGCTGGGCTGGTTATTTGTAGACTGGCCTTGGCAAAAGGGTCGGCTATGGCAACTATGTTGACTTTAGTGGGTTTGGAAACAGTGCTACCGCCAGCATTGGTACTCTCAACTGGGAGTCTTATGGCAACCTCGGTGGACCCATTCTCGATGTCGTGAATAGGGCTAAGGCCCTGTGCCCTTTTGAATTGCTTCTCAAGGTTTGCAATTTTCACTGCAGTCGAACTGAATTCATTGACATCAGAGGGAGGAAGCCTCTCAGTAGGCTGCACCAAAGGTGTGGAAACTCGAGCTTGAGTCAACCTTTCTAGGGGATCTAGACCCTGCAAATCTTCAGCTGGCAGAAGTGGGTCAAAGTTCGGCTGGGGGCCTGAAGCTGGATACGGAGTAGATGCCCCAGATGGGCATTGCGTTTCAGCGCTAGTCTTATCCTCATTGCGCCTCGATTGAAGCCGCTATCATGGCCACAAATTATTCCGAACCCTGTGCCATCACGGGTCTGCTGATGATGTGACTGGTGACTGTCGGATCAGATGAACAAATGAACCCTGTCTGGCCCTCATTTGCCTTGCCTTAGCCAAAGAACACTGGTTGTCCTTGAATTGAATTTCTAACCTAACAAAGTCTATCAGCACTAGTCCAAGGTACCCGGGGGATATCAAAGCCTTCCGAAGCTATGGTTCCAAGACTACCTAGCAAAAGAGAAAACATGCAGCATCTCAGCCTGATGTTTACCAAAACAGAATCTGCCTAGCAGATGATTTGTTCTCATCAATTCTGTCCCAAATTACGCCTCAAATCAATCGATACCCGCAGATAATCGATTCTCGAATCTTGACGATGCCCGCAGTTCGATGCCCAAACTCATAGATCGATACATGCATTCCCTGTAGAGACACACTCTAACAAGCATATAGCAGATAAGTGAGAGCCAAAACACCCCTATGCTGGGGTAGGGTTTCCCTGTCCTATTTTGTCAGGAACTAGGGTTTCACTACGCACGCAGCGGTTTCAAACAACCTATAAACGGGTAAGCAACCTGTCCTAGTTTGGAATGGTCACTATGGATCCGAATATGCACTAGGTCGAATGGTCAACAAGGGTGCCCCGGTAAAATCGGGGTTTGTGTTCCCATACTGTCAGAGCCCAGAGCCGATCAGCCTTATGGACATGACTTGACAAGACAAGCCTCTGGCAAATCGTTCGGGAATGGCATATGGCAAACACGGTGTCCTAGGCGCACCAATGCAAATGCAATGCAAAGAAACACACAAGTGTTAGTCAAAACCAGATATCATGAGTTCGAGTCAAGTTCTCTAAATCCCCAGCAGAGTCGCCAGAAACTGTAGACATCCCCGAACGCATCCCGGGGAAAGGAAGTGTGAGTTCCCCCCGTTCTGGTTCGATATTGGGTCACTACAGTTCGAAGGACTCAAATGTCACGGTTCTTAATCTTGAACCAAAGAGTCCAAATCCGGCAAATCGTTTTGAGAAAACAGATTTTTTTTGAAAGAAGTGCCAAACATGGACTGCTTTGCCAGATACAGAGTCGCCACCTAAATGTTTTTTTTTTTTTTTTATGGGAAATTTAGGAAACCCTGACTCAATGCCAAAAGGCCACGTGTCCGTCATCACCAAAGTTGCCTCGGCTCGGGAACTTGGGTACGATTGGGGAAGGTCACTTCGTGAGCACCCCCGCTCGCCCGGTCAAAGACCGGCCTCTACTAACCATGATATCTGTTTTTGAAAACATTGTGAGTTCTTATTCCGGTTATTAGCCTAGGTTACTATGTGATGCGCACAGCATACAAGTATAGACTGGGTCGCCTGAATTGAAACAAAACATTTCATGTTTGTTTGTTTGAAAATGGTTTGATGGTGCTACCCGCAGGTAGGCTAAGACGTGGATTTGCCACCCTCGGGTGGGCTTAGAAAACATGATTTTGCCACTATCTAGTGGGCTTAAAACAAACATTTGATGAATTGTCCCAATTCAAGTAACTCAACCTCCACCCACAAGCATTCAAGGCAGTTATATCACATAAGCATTTAGCCTCATGGTAAGCATGCTATTCATGGCAGTTACTCACACGCATGCAAGGATGCTAAAGCATAAAACTCACCGAGTACTCCAAGCCAAAACAGAAACTTATTAGAAATCCATGCATGATCCTTAATATACTGTAATGCCTAATGCAACACATGCAAAAATGCAAACTATAGCAGGCTTGGCTATTCTAAACATGGCATATGGAATGCTACAACTAACACGTGTTCAATTTGGAATTGAAATACAAATGCAGTTTGTATGATGCGCCGAGCCCGGTGCGTGCAAAACAAATGAATGATGCAAACATGCTGTCATACTGTATGCTAATTGAAACATGCCCTAATCTAACCATCATAAGCGGGTAAATAAAAGGGAAGAAAGACGTGGGGTTGGAAGACATACATCACACTCACCCACACTTATTACAATTTTGCCCTCGCGTAGAAGGTTCGAATAAATAATACAGTCCGAAATAAAAGAATAATACAGTCCAAATAATACAGTCTGAATAATAAATATACAAATTCCTAATTAATTAACAAATTAACTAAGAAAATCAGAATCGCATGCAAGCGTGGATCGCTTGACTCGCTCCGGATAATGAAATGATGCATGTTGAGCTACTTTGCGCGGAAATCCATTGGGATGCCCCAATTAGCCTCTGTTTGCAATGTTTCTCGAAATGCGTGCCAGACTCTGAAAAGTTGTTGATTCTTCATTTTGCTGCAACAGAGAGCAGGAAAGGGGCATAGCAATGTATTTCAAAAATATATGCATGCCTCGATCCTCGTACCACCAATCACGCATCTCGATGCATGATGGCCGAGGAGCCGAATTGCACAACTCAATATAGGATGAATGCACATGGAAATACAACTAGACCTAACTCCATCATGGATGATCCGGAGTATCGATGACTGGGGAATTGAGACCCGTTCCGTCACTCGGAGTACGAAACGCACCTCGTTTCCCGTGCCTGGGCTAACTCCTATCCCGAACACGATGCAATATGCATGATATGCATGAATGCAACTAAAATGCAATCCTAACATACACAATGCTATGAAAATGAGATGTCTCGAAATGCGTGCACGCGGGCACGCAAACCGAGGCGATGATCCTAAGGCATGAAATGGCATACGCAATGCAAATTGGACTTACACTAACACGAGTGGACCTCAGCCACACTCACATAAGAGGCCGTCGGATAAAAATGAAGTGCCTCGAAATGCGTGCACACGGGCACGCAAACCGAGGCAATGGCATACGGAATGCAATGATGCTAAAATGACATAAACAATACAATATGGGCTTACACTAACATGAGAGAGCCTCAGCCACACTCACATAAGAGGCCGATAGATGAAAATGAGATGCCTCGAAATGCGTACACATGGTACGCAAACCGAGGCAATGGCATACGGAATGCAATGAGACTAAAATGGCATACAGAATGCAAAATGGACTTATACTAACATGAGTGAGCCTCAGCCACACTCACATAAGAGGCCGATGGATGAAAATGAAGTGCCTCGAAATGCGTGCACACGGGCATGCAAACCGAGGCAATGGCATTGAGGCATGAAATGACATAGAAAATGATATGCAAACATGCCAATGGAATTTCAGCACTGAAATATGGGGGAGAACAGTCCCGAAAGATGGCGAAATGACACCAAATGCAAGGAATGGCCCCGAAACATGAATTTTGGCACCCGAAATGGCCTATAGCTACACCAAACATGCATAACTGATACATGACATGAAAAGGAAGAAGCAAGGCAACCCCAAAACTAGCATTTTTCCAGCACAAAACATGGCCAAACAACAATCATAAATAGGGCTAACATGGCATACAAAAATGGCTCCACAAGGGAGGCTATGAAGCAAGTGGTATATGCAAAGCCCAAATGGAAAAACACCCTTCTAAAACACTGAAGAGGGACTAAAAATATGAACATTTACAGTAGATGACATCCCCCAAATCAGTATGAAAACATGCAAAAAATGCCATGCAAGAATTTGGATAACAAAAGGCTATAACATGAGGTACCCCAAACATTCATCAAAATTAGCAAAGACCCTTAATAAAATATGTCCAGGGGGTCAAAATATGACTCCTTACAGTTCTGATCATGGCCGAAAACAGAAGCTAGATAAGCCTAAAAAAGCATGCAAAAATGGGGGCCAAAGAGGGGTATAATGGTAGGTACAACATGGAGGCCCCCAACAGGGTTGATCCCTTCTACAATGTTGTAGAGGGACACAAAATAAGCTTACTCACAGTTCATGACATGCTCCAAAACAATTTACATATAGGCCAAACAAATCATGCAAATTTACGATAAATAGGAGAGATTATGAAGCAAGTGCAAGATAGGGGGCCCAAAAATGGTTGAGCCCTTCTTCAATGTTGAATAGGGGCTCAAAATGGGCCCACTTACAGTTTAAATTATGCTCGAAACAGATCACTCATAGGCTAGAAATTTCATGCAAAAAAATGGCATATAAGATGATATTGAAGCAAGTGCCAAATGGAGGGCTCAAACAGGGTTGAGCCCTTAAAAAAACATGAAGATAAGCTCAAAAGAGTGACCCTTTCAGTTAGGGTCGGAGCCTAAAACAGTGAGCAAATAGGCTTAAGAAATGAAGCAAGAAAATGCTACAAAAGAGGGAAAGGGAGACTTACCCTTGTAGACCTTTTCTTTTCTACCTCTTAGCTTGAGGAATGTTGCTTCTAAGCCTCTGAGAACATCTCCTTGCTGCTGGAAATGGAGTGGTGATGGGGATGCTTGATAGTGATGAAGAAATGGCACCAAACTTGAAGAAAAATGACTTTGGAGCTTGGAAATGGAGAGAAATGGGAGGTGGAAGGTATAGCTCTCTCTCAAATGTGTCTAACAAATGTCTAACCTTGAGCTAAGCCAAGCCTCTCCTTTATAGAGGAGAGGCATGAAAATATCTAAGGGACCTCTCTAATCCTCCATACACGTGTATGGAGGATGGTCCAATTGGCAACCAGCTGGCACAGCTGGAATACACTGAGGGAGAGGAAAATGGCCGGCCATCTTAAAGGGGCAAAAAGGTCATTTCACAAAAGGGGTGGCCGGCCAGCTACTTTTCAGGAGCTGTCAGGAAGAAAACTGGCCGGTGGGTGCTACGGAAGTCCAAATGTGGCCATTCAAGTGTTCAAATTGAAGCCCCAGAAGTTAGCTTTCCAATGGTGTAAACCTTGCATCAAAATTCCTCCTGTGAAAAAAGTTATGCCAGTTTCCGTGAAGCCGCGCAGATTTCGGTTCAACCGGAGTGATGCCTTACTTCAATCAACCATATCTCCTCCGTCCGGAATTGAATTTAGTAGATTCTTGAGTGAAACATGAAGCCCCGGGAGTAAGCTTTCCAATGATGGTGGCCTCATACTTTAATTCCTCTTGTGCAAAGAGTTACGCTCGTTTCGGTGAAGCCGCGCAGACTTTTCTCCTTCCCGGATTCATGCTGAACCACTTTTGACCAAACAAAAGGTTGGTTGTCAAAAAAATTGCTGGCCTCCCACCCTCCTACAAGCTTCCTAACCATGAAAATAAGGCCTCCACCAAAAATGAACCCAAACTGATGCGAAATGAAGGTTCGGGGGCCGAAACGCGCAGCCGGACCAAAACCGATCAAGGGTACCGGGAGTGGTGTTCAACCACGAAGTGGGTATCTAAGACCCCAGTGTCCCTCGAAAGGGAGTAAATAAGATGCATGCCAAAAACCGGAGGAATCGGAGATGGTTAGACGGTCCCGAACCGAGGCACACGGCCTGACGGCTCCGAAAATCGGGAACCGGGCTCCGAAATGGGCAAAATGGCCTACGGGCACGAAATGTAGCCCATGGCCACTGAGAGATAGTCTACGGGACCTCTCCCTCCCTCGAAAAAAACAGAGAAAACCGAGTCTGGTTCGCAAACCGAGGCAAGGCACAGAAGAGGGTTCGGAAGTCCGGAGGCAGGGCGCACGGCCGCGACTCTGAGACTTCTGAACGAGCACAATATGCAACATCACCAAACGCTCAATCGGTGACATCTGAGCCTTAAGATCGGTCAAAAATGGGGTGTCTACAGCTAGTATGGCCCAAAATTGGTGGCTAGGTTTTAAATAGGGATTTTTGGTGAAAAGTCCCTTCTATGGGGCCTTTTTTGTGTGAAATCCATCAAATAAAATAATGGTTTCAAAAGTCCCTAAAATGAAAAAATATGGTGAAAAGGCTGAAATGCCCTTCCATATAATCTGAAACCATCGTTGAACCATTTCTCTTCTTTTCTATCTCTACATTACTAGTATCCTATATCTCTTTCCTTTATTTTCTCTCTTTCTAAACTCTAAACCCGTTTGATCTCCCTCTTCGATCCATCTCACAAAATTGAAATCTTGAAATCGTCCATTGAAATCCATCAGCATCTCAGATTTGTTGCCTATGAACTCATGTTTGAGATCAATAACTTCATATTTGAGATAAAATGACCTCTTATATGTCAAAAAAATGATAAATCGATATATTACAATGAAAAATCGAGAGTTTTTTGTTTGTTTGTTCATAGATCTAAAGTAAAATTCGACTATAATTTCTTTATCTAGTATGTACTCTGTTTTCGTAATAGTAAAATTTTACTCTAGTTAATGAAAAATAAAATTTGCTCTCTTATGCTCTTTGTATGCTTTTTTGTTTTTTTGGCATTGTGATGTTTTAATTTGCTTAAATGTCAGATGAATGGATTTTATCTATGCTTTGTGTTGGTAATAATGGATAAATTTTTTTTTTTATTACAATGTATGGATTATAATGCGAGTTTGTTTGATATTTATTTCCTCTCTTGTTGCTTTTGACCTGAATTGAAGCCTTTTAAAAGGTCGATTTTGATGCAATTTGGTGTATTTGGTTGATTTCGATTTTACTTTTCTTGTTGTTTTCTTGTTGCTTTTATGTGATTTAATTGCATTAATTTCGAAAGTAAGTAATAGTGTAGATACTTGCCTGCTTGTTTGCTGCTTTATTGACTTATGTTACAAACAAAACTGGTAATCAATCAGGGTAAAATTTTACTTTCAGTGAGAGTAATATTTTACTTCTAAACAGAGTAAAATTTTACTTTCACAGTAAAATTTACTGTTTCATAACAATGTTTGTGCATTTTTCCGTACTATTTTTTTTCTTTGGCCTCGTGAATATTCTTTGTTTATATGTTAGAAATGGTAAGCTTCATGATTTTCAAATTTGAGTAAATCTAACAAGATTTTGATTTTTATTAACAGTATTGATTATGGAATTATTGTATGTTATATCATGTGTCAAATCATGAGAGATGAGCCTATTGCGAAGTCTATGGAAGAAGACGAAATTAACAATTTTCAAGCATCAATAGTACATTAATTTTTGAATAATTCTTCAAAGACATGGAGTGAGGAACAATTCAACCTCAAAAGAAAAATAGCCAAGTAATAAGACCTCATGGACGGCGATGTGGACGACTTTTGAGAACTACTTTTTTGTATCTGATGTGAATGTTGAATGTAATTTTGCTTTTTTGTAAATGAAAGAATGTTGAAGGAGTAATTGTAGGTGAAAGAGTGCTAAAAGAGTAGCAATGATACATGTTATACTTGTTATGGATTAAGATGGAACATTGTTGTAGAACATTGTTATGGATAAAATACAATGATACAATTCATATTTGTGTCTCTTGATAATATATGTAGTTGTGGTGTTATATTATTTTTGCACAAAGATTGCGTTATGAGCAGCAGGGACTTTGTGTATTGTTGTAAATTTTGGTGCAGGTTGAAAATGTTTTCCTATTGAACTCACATACTTTAAAGTAAAATTTTATTTTGCAATAGAATAAAATTTTCCTTTCAATTCAGAAAACAAATTAGAAACTTCATAGATAATCAGAAACTTCATAGACAAACATTTAACAACACAGTAAAATTTTACTTTCAATTCAAAGTAAATTTTACTCTGAAATACAGTAAAATTTTACTTTCATGTTAAGAAAACTAATGTTTTACTATTTTTTAGACAGAATTTCACTCCTATTAAACAAACTCCAACATAGTAAAATTTTACTTTCAATTCAAAGTAAATTTACTCTGAAATGCAGTAACATTTTAGTCTGAATGAGAGTAAAATTTTACTTTCATGTTAAGAAAAGTAATGTTTACTATTTTTAAGACTAGAATTTTACTCAAAATCTTCATGTTAATAGACTTCATTATAAGTTCTTTTACATGAAACTAGTCCAACCACATGAATATATATATATATATATATATATTAAAATGTCAAATTCAACCACAAAGCAAATCATAAATTTGGATAGACAACCATTCTTCAATATAGTAAAAATGTCTTTTATTGAACACACAGTAACGACCCTACACTTGTCATTCTTTACATACACAAACTCAAATCCTATCTCAATGGCATATTTACATAACGTAGTCCTGAAATCCTTTGCACCTCTAACAAATCTTTGACCTACATGAGTAATTTCATTCACCCATCCAAAAGACAACAAAAGTCTTTTCTTCATTGCAACAAAACATAGGAAGTAAATCCATTTCATTATTAATAATGTTGGATCCATTCGTCTTACCCAATTCTCTAACTCCATGTTTTTCATTTGAAATGCCGATTTCAATAATAATCACATCAACCTGGTCAACACCAAGGGGATAAACAAGCGACAGCATGTTCTGAAAATCAGAATCATCATCAATCATGCATTGCGAATGTCCAAGTAAACAGTACGATAACAGTATGCAACCACTCCTGTCAAACTTCTTCAATATACAACTTAAGAAATCAATTAAATCCTTCAACGTGCAGTTTGACACAACCTTGAACACAATGGTATGATCACCATACTTGCATAACAACAAATTCAAACCTGCAATGAATTGACAGTAAAATTTTACTGTCAATCAAAGTAAAATTTTATTGTCACTAGGAGTCCAAAAATAAATAACAGAAGTACACAATAACAGAGTAAAATTTTACTGTTATTGTATAAAAAAATAATTAAAAAAAGAACAAATAACACCAAAGTAAAAGTTTACTCTCATTTTATCAAACAAAAACATAGCACATACCAGAGTAAAATTTTACTCTCATTTTATCAACAAAAACAGAATACATATCAAAGTAAAATTTTACTCTCATTTTATCAAACAAAAATAGAACACAAACTAGAGTAAAATTTTACTCTCATTCTGTCAAGCAAAAACAAAACACAAACCAGAGTAAAATTTTACTCTCATTCTCTCAAACAAAAACAGAACACAAACCAGAGTAAAATTTTACTCTCATTCTCTCAAACAAAAACTAGAGCACACACCTGATTGAACTCGACAAATCAACAAAAATAAATGAAAAGCAAAAACAAAAACAACAAAACTAATCAACATACCTGATTGAACTCGAACAATAATCAAACACGTGATTGAAGCAAAACCTCTAAAACTCCATCAACACTCACAAATCTCGATCGTGTATTGTTGACTAAGGGCGAGATCGTCGGCGATGAGATCTTAATATTTTGAGATCGTCTTCATCTTCACTGATTTCGTACATCATCTTGAGATGAGATTGTTCAAATATATATATATATATATAGGAGGGCAATATGGTTAAATATATATATAAATTATAAAATGTCCTTATTGAGCTTCGGTTCTCTTACTCAGGGACTTTTTGAAGTAGAATTAATTAAGTTGTCCTTTATCTTAAAAAAAAAAGCCCCAAAAAGGGGGTTTCACCAAAAATCCCTTTTAAAGGGATATCGTATATATCATTCATTATGTATTGATTTTAAATTTTCGATATCATTATTTATTAATATTTTAATTATTACTGTCCAATATATGACATATATCGCTCATATGGACACACGTTCTAATATTGTTGTCATATGACCTCATAGAAGTTATTTTTAAGGGGCAATTGGGCCTTGCTGTGTGGCCTACAACTCATGAGCTTGACAAAAGAGGCTCCTCTTCCTTGTTGTCTGCCCATTTATCCAATCGATCCCTTGATTTCTCCACCTGAAAATTCCCAAATTCAGAATTTTCAAGCCCATGATTTTTACACGTTATTCATTTAGACTGTATTTTGATCATAAATTTAGTAGGGATTTCATTTATCTTTCTAAATTTCTGTCTAAATCCATGATTCAAACAAAATCCGAGTTACTTGTTATTAAAAAAAAAAAAGAAGGGCAAATTACACACTAATAATCAATGCATTTTTTCCATTGTGCTATTTTGGTCCATACACTTTCAATTGGTTTGATTTTGACCTTTTATTTTAGATTTTGCGTCAATTTGGTCTATTTTTTTTATTTTATTTTTTATCTCAGTATCCGGCCCATTGGACCAACTAATACGAAGGACCAATCCCACCGTTTACTAGTAAGGGGCCAATTAAAGCAAGGGAATTTGGTCCAATTCCCATCTTTAGTTAGGGTTTTTGACTAAAAATCATTGAATTGAATGAAATTAACTCACTAAGTTGAGCAAGTTTATAATTTTATCCTTAAAAGTAAGACGCTTACTTACGTGCACATTATTTAGAAATAACGCTGGCGGGAGCAATCAATTAGACCAAATTGATACAAAATCAAAAATTTATAGTCAAAATCAAATCAATTGAAATTACCGGGATAAAAAAATGACATAAATGCTAAATTATAGAGACTATCAGGATAATTTGGCCCAAAAAGAAAAAAAGAAAATGGGATGGACTTTCTTGACATTTGTGTTAAAGGCAAACTTTAGGGGGTGTGGGTGTAATTTACTCATAAATATTGTGACAGATTCACAAAAATTTCTAAATTTTAAACGGTAGGAAAACATGAGTTTTTAGGAGAAAAGGCCTTGATCAATCAAAGAACAGTGTAAAGTGTAGTATAGTTGACTACTACCAATTTTATAAGTATAGTTTAATTTATTAGTGTTGTTTGTTTGTAAACTAGGGCATATGATGTGCATTGTTACTATGCAATGTGTGCTTGAAGCTATAACTTAATTATGTGCGATCCTAATTCACGGAGTCATTATAGGAACACATTTTGATTGAAAGAATCTGCATGAGTTTTAGGTATCTAAGTGTAGGTAGTATTGAGAGTTTTGTTATCGTTGGTTGGTTTCTTGCTATTTGTTCAACAAATCTACATGTTTGACGCATCACATTGTGTGTAAGATATTTGTCTTCACCTAATTAATGCCTATTCATGCACTTGCTTACACGTATATATATTGATATTTCTTGAATTGATGTATTTTCATTGATTCCTCCTAAATTGCATTGATTTATCGTAAAGATTTCATTTCAATTGGAATTTGGTTATTCACCATGTACGAGGATCCCCGCTAAGCATCCATGGCTGAATGGTTAAAGTGCCCAACTCATAATTGGCAAATTCGTAAGTTCAATTCCTATTGAATGCACGCCAATGGGTCCCTCCAATAAGTCTATTGGAATTGGCTCTGTATCAATGGAATCTCATCATCCATCCATAACGAATTGGTGTGGTATATTCATATCATGGTAGTGAGATGTTTTTATATATATAGAGGACCTCCCCTCTTGCTTTCAAGGTTAGAAAATTTTGGAGCAAAATATTTTTTCTCTCTCTACAATTCTCTCTTGCTCTTGCAAATTTCTTGAACCTTTGCTTATACACTCTAAACCAAACCTTATTATCTTTGAGCTGAGGTACTTTTGAGCCATCTTTGAGCTCTTGAGGGTGTGTATGTCTTGAATTATTGCTTAGAAGTGTTCTTATCTTCAAGAGGTATAAGGCTTGGCTTATTGTTTTGCTTTATTTGCTTCTTTTCCTACTGATTTACTACTATTTTTGGGTTGTATAAACTCTGTAATTTTGGGCTGAAACTTGTACTTTAAGGCCTTAAAGGGTAGAGGGGTGGTTCACATTTCTTTCCACCTTGCTTTTCTAGCCTTTACCCTTGTGCTTCCTACCTTTACACTATCTTTTTTTGGGGTTTTAAATACTGATTTTCAGAGTTTTTTCAGTGGCTAAAATGTTGTTTTGAAGTCCAAAGATAGAGGGGGCAACCTCCCCTCCTTATGTCTTGTTTACTAGCTTACATAGCTCTATGTTTTAGCTTATTGTTCTAGCTATTTTTGTCTTAATTCCAGTATGTTTTAGAACTTATTTAGCATTGTTTTAGGACTATTTTTAGGTGTTCATTGCATTTGAGCCTTGTATTGCATGCTTGTAGTATAATTGTCCTCATAGATTGGTGGTTTAGGCTTTAGCCACTAACCTATTTGAGTTGATAGTAGTTGTTTATGGCTTTCTACACTTGTTTTCACCTCTAATCACTTTTGCAACCTCCCTTATTTCTTGGCTTTTGCTTTGCTTTGAAAGTTGGTTCAAACTAGTTTCTTGTTTCAAGCATGAGATTGAGGTCTTGCGGTTAATGGTTTAATCCCTTTAAGGGTTCATTACCAACGGCATGACACCTCTTGCATGCCTAAAACAACTCTTGGTTTGATACTTCTTTCCATTAGAGGACTTAAAGCTCACCTTTGGACTTAATTTATTAAGGAATAGTTGGTAATTAAAATGGAGTATTAAAATGAGAACTAAAACTGAAGCAAGATAATAACTTGGTTTGGGTTCAATCAGATGTTAATTGAACTCTTGAGTCTTGAAACGTTTCATACTTGTTAGTGATGAAAACGGTTCAAGAGTCAATATTAACCATTTCCCTTGATCAATCCATGATATGGAGGAGGTTTGAGAGTCTTTCTTTGTTGCATTTATTGAACTTGCATACTTTGGTTCATAGGCCATCATGCAATGAAATTGTATCAATTGATGGTTTGTGAATCAAGTTTACCACTCCTTTAAGCTGTTTGATGATAAAGAGGGGTAAGTTGTGGAAATAACCCTTGAGAATACTCTGCTCTTGCTCTGTTTGCTCTCCGTTGCAGTAGGAAAAACCAAGCATCAGTAGTCGGCAAGCCACTGTAGCTCGACTTTTTCACGCCCGCTTTTCAGAATTTCAAAATAAGCTCTGCAGTCTAGACTCCTGCGGTTCTGAATCTAATCTCACAAATACAATGTGAAATTTAAAAAACACTAAATAGTTCAAATCCAGCAAATCTTTTTGGAAAATCAATTTTGAATCAAATTGCCAAAAATGGATTGCTTTGCCAGATACAAAGTAGCCACCCAAATATTTTATTTTGGAAAAATTTTGGAAACCTATGACTCGTGCCAAAGGTCACGTGTCCGTCATCACCAAGATTGTCTCGGCTCGAGAACTTAGGTACGAGGGGGGAATGTCATGAATACATTTGAGCACCCCCACTCGCCCGATCAAAGATCGGCCTCTACTAATCATGATATGATTTTTATCAACATTATATTCTCTTGTTCTGGTTTATTAGGCTAGCATTACAACGTGATGCGCACACACACAAGTATAGGCTAACATTACAAGAATTGGAACACTTGAGTCATGTTCGTTTTGAAAATTGTTTCGAAATATGTATCATTTGAAAAAGTGATCGCATATAAACATTGCTCAATTATTCCAATTCAAGTAATAAGCCATCATCCATAGACATTCAAGCAATTATAGAATTTAAGCACTTAGTCTCATGGAAAGTATGCTAAACATGACAACATTAAAACTCATGCGATTATGCTAAAGTGAGTAAAAGACTCACCTACTACTCTAAGCCAAAAGAGAAACGAGTTAGAAAAATGCATGATCCTAACTTATGTAATATGACTAATGCAACACATGCAATATGCAGTCTAAATAGGCTTGGCTAGTAATATGGCATATGAATCAATTTGATAACATGTAGTCTAAGCACGTATTCAAAGAAATGTAAGCGATAACAATGCAAGTAGAATGATGAACCGAGCCTCGGTGCATGCAATACAAATGGATGCAAACATGAAAATTGCTAATTGAAACATGATGTCCCTAAACTAACCATCATAAGCTAGTAAATAAAAGAAAGAAAGACGTGGAGTTGGAAGACATACACATTATTACATTGTGCTCTCACGAAGGAGAATCCAAATGAACTAACCTAATTAATTAACTAATTAAAGCTAAGCTAATTATTACAAAAAAAATTGAATTAGCTAAACTACTTAACTAATTATTACAACACTTGAATTAACTAACTAGTTAATTAACTAATTGCAAAATGAAATTGAATAGCTAGTTGAACTAACTAATTAAATGCAACACTTAAATAGCTACAATTAATTATAACAAATATTTACTCTAAATATTAAACAGGCTTGATATGCGAAGAATGCTCATGTTCGGTTTCCATCTGAAAAGTCACTGTTTTGTTTATGAACGCCTCTATTTGCACAATTGAACACCAACACTATTTCCTACTTCCAAAACAACTCTGCTCCACCTTACCAACATACTGCTCAATTTTGCACCAGTAGTCGGCCGACTAGACATGAAGGTTGCCGGCCATCAAAGGTGGTCTGTCGGGCACCTGCCGGCCATGGAAAGTGGTCTGCCAGCCATTGCTACACAAGCTCATATTACTGCAACAGAGGACAAACAAAGCATATACAGGGTATTTCAAGGCTTTGTTTGCACAACTCACCCCTCCTTTTCATGAACAAATCAAAGGAGTAGCAAGTTTGGTTCACAAACCATCAATGGATGCAATTTAATAAACGCAAAACGAGACACAAATGTCTTCATTTTTATGAATGATCAAGGAAAGAAGTTGACCTTGGAGACTTGAATCATTTCATCACTAGCAAGTATGAAATGGTTCAAGCTTCCATGTATTCAATTAACGTCAGATTGAACACAACCAAATTATTGTCTTATTCACTTTTAATTCCAAATTTTAGTTACCATCCATCCTTTAATCAATTGAGTCCAAAAGGTGAGATTAAGTCCTCTAATTTAAAGAGGGCTCAAAATACAAGTTGTTTTGGGTATGAAAGAAGCATCATACCATTAGTAATGAACCCCTAAAAGGATTAAACCATTAAGTATAAAGCCTCAATTTCATACTTGGGCAAACAAGTGACTTGAAATCACTTTCAAAGAAAAATAAAAACCCAAGAAAGGAGGGAGGTTGTAGAGATTATTAGTGCTGAAATGAAGCATGAAAAGCCAAAAATAATTGCTATCAACTCAAATAAGTGATGTCTAAGACCTAAAACATCAAGCTTATGAGAACAATTACACTAAAAGTATGCTATACAAAGCTTAAAAGACTGAAACAACCAAAAAAAGTACTAAACAAAGCCTAAAATATACTGGACTTGAGCTAAAAAAGTCTAGAAAATTAGCTAACACATAGAGCAAGCTAGGCTACTAAACAAGATACAAGGAGGGGAGGCTAACCCCTCTGAATTCGAACTTCAAAACATGGTTTTCGCCACTAAAAAAACTCTGAAAATTAGTATTTAAAAACTTAGAAAAAGATAGTACAAGGGTGGGAAACACAAGGGCAAAGGCCTCCAAAACAAGGTACAAAGAAATGCTATCAACCCCTCAACCTTTAATGGCTTTAAACCCAAGCTTCAGCCCAAAGAACACAGAGTTTTGAAAGCCCAAAACAATGGAAAAACAGTAGGAAAAATAATGAAGAAAACAAGCAAATAGGTAAAGCCTTATAGCTCTTGCAGAGAAGAAGCAATTCCAAGCAACAAAAACAAGTAAACACACCCTTTAGAGCTCAAACCAAGCTCAAGAATACCTCAGCTCAAAGATGCTGAGATTTGGTTAAGGGTGTATAGGCAAAGGTTAAGAAATTGTAGGCAAAAATGTAAAGATTTGGTAGAGAGAAAGGAAAATTTTGGAGCTCAAAATTTTTTAACCTTAAGACATGAAAGAGGGGCCTTTTATATATAGAAAATATGAAATTCCCTCAAGGAGATCCAGCCCTACACGTGGGGATAGATGCATGCATCTGTGCAAACAGCTGGTACAACTGGCATAAAATATCTGCAAAATACATTGGTGGCCGACCGATTATCACTGGTGGCCGGTAAGCCACATCAGTGGCCAGCAGCCTCTAAAAGTGGCCGGTAGGCCACCAAAAGCTACAGGCTTGAAAAACCACGGCTTGGTCCAAAACTGAGGCAACAAGGGTGCAGGGTTTGAAAGGCTTAAAGTTGTGGCATCCAGTTGAGGACTTCGAGCACTCGGCAAGCAAATACGCTCATCATCGGGTGTGCATGCGAGGACGTCCAAGTCGTAAGGGCCATTAAAAATGAGGTGTCTACAGCCACCTTTTGTGGCTGGGAGGCCATCATTTGTCAACGGCACGCCACCACTTCTAGACTGCCGGCCACCTGTGCAAAACTAGGCAATGGACTTTTGAAACAAAACAGAGTTCTGAGGTGAAAAACAATGCAAGTGTTCTACTGTGCAACAAAAGCATCTAGTAGCAGAACGGTGGCCTTTTTTGGGTGAAACCCGGGCGCATACATGAGTATTCCTCGTTTCCCAAGGCAGAATAGTTAGAGTAGTTAGCTTAATACTTCTCTCATATTGTATTCATGTTGTAATTAGTTAATTTGTAATTTATTAGTTAGTTCTAATTTGTTAAATAGTTAATTAGTATAGTTAATTAGCTAGAATAGTTAATTAATTAGTTGCTGTAATAATTAGTTAAGTAGCTTAGCTAATTTATTCATTTCGTTTTGTAATAGTTAGTTTATTCGTAGTAATTAGCTTAGCTAGTTAGTTTTTTCGGACCCTCCTACGTAAGGGCGCAAACTTGTAATAACGTGTATGTCTTCTAATTCCACGTCTTTCTCTTTTTTTATTTACCTACTTATGATGGTTAGTTTAGGACATCATGTCTTGTTTAGCATACTTCATGCCTTGTATCCATCGTCTTGCATGTATTGGGCTCGGCACATCATTCTAACTTGCATTGTTAGTTAAAAACTTCTTTGAATACGTACTTAGACCATATGCTATCAGATTACTTCTATGCCATCTTAGTAGCCGAACCTGGTAATTGCATATCACATGTGTTGCATTAGTCATATTGCATAGTTAGGATCATGCATTATTCTAACTCGGTCATCTTGTTTGGCTTGGAGCACTAGGTGAGCTAGGTGAGTTTTTATTTGTTTTAGCATATTGCATTGTATGTTAGTATTGCTATGTAAAGCATGTTCACCATGGGACTAAGTGCTTAAGTGCTATAACTCTTGAATGCCTGTGGATGAAGGCTAATTGCTTGAATTAGAATAATTTGAGTAATGTTTATATGTGATCACTTTTTCAAGTGGTACATATTCGAAACAATTTTCAAAACAAAACATGAGATCAAGTGTTCTAATTCTTGCAAATTAGTCTATACTTTTGTGTGCGCATCACATAGTAATGTTAGTCTAATAACTGAACAAGAGCATATAATGTAAATAAGATTCATATCATGATTAGTAGAGGCCGATCTTTGATCGGGCAAGCAGGGGTGTTTAATTCATGATCTTCCCCTCTCAAACCTAAGTTCCTGAGCTGAAACAATCTTGGTGATGACGGATACGTGACCTTTAGCACGAGTCATAGGTTTCCTAATTTTCCAAAAAACATTTAGGTGGCGACTCTGTATCTGACAAAACAATCTATTTTTGGCAATTTGATTCAAAATCAATTTTTCAAAAAGATTTGCTAGATTTGGACTCTTTGGTGTTTATCTATTTCACATTGCATTTGTGAGATCAGATTTAGAACCACGAAAGTCTGATACTATAGGGATTATTTATCTGCCGAAAGGAGGCACGAAAAGTCAAGCTACATATCTATTGACCGAATTAGGTTAGGGGACCAAATTAAAATATATATATATATATATATTAATGTTAGGGACTAAACAGATACAATTTTAATGTTGAGGATCAAAATGAGACAAATCTCATAATTTAGGGACTAAGGGTGCGTTCGGCAATTGATTTTTTTAGTCAAACAGTGAATCCAAAAATTTATAAAAAAAAGTTATAGATATATTTTTATTTTTTCTACTTTTGCACTTTTTTTGTTGTTGTAAAAAGTTAAAAAGTGATTCTGAAATAATTTAATTTAGTTTAATTTTATATTTTAGTTAAAAATTTATTTCCAAATGAACTTTAAATATATAATTAATCTTAATTTATTTTTAAAAAATAAATATTATAAAAGTATGTAATTATCGTATTAATTGGTTATAGGAGTGGTACATGGGGTGGCCGGGGCGCAAACTATGGCGGTGTTTGGGTAGAGGTTTTTATTTTTTGTTTTTTTTGTTAGTTTTTTTCTAAAAAACAAAATAGGTTAAAAAAAAAAAAACAAATCTAGACAAAATATCACATTAAATGCATAATCATTTTACTTTTTCTTTCACAAACATCACATTTAACTATAAAAAAAATTCAACTATCTTCGCAAACATACAATTTTTTTCCTCCAAAAATAATCAAAAACTAAAAAAACCTACTAAAATAACAATTTTCCAAACACCCACTATACATCTCCGGTGAGTGTAGGAATATAATGACATTAATTAGTGTATATAAGTTAAAAGTTTGAGCAAATTATATTGATAATCCTTTTATTTTGTCTCTTGTATTATTTTGATATTTATAATTTTAATTATTTTAATTTTAGCCCTTAATTTTAAATTTTGTATCAATTTGATTCAATTGATAATGCCGATTAGAGTATTTCAAAGAAAATGGTCACTAAGTTAGTTAAGGTTAGCTCACTAAATTGAATAAATTTATAATTTTGCCTATAAAAACATAACACATGCTGATTATGTGCATATTTCCCATCACAAAATATTAACAATTGTAATCAATTAGACCAAATTAAGACAAAAATCGTAAATTCAATGTTAAAATCGAGTCAATTGAAGTTGTAGGACCAAAATGATACATGAGCCAAAATATAAGGATTATCAGTACAATTTACCTAAAATTTTTTGTGAAATTCCACTAACAAGAAAAAAAGTAAGGATTTCACAAATAATATGATTTTATAGGCTTTTTATTTTTGTTAACACCTCCAATGAAGTCATCGATCACATTAGCACACTACCAAAAAAATAAAAATTCATAAAAATAAATAACCAAAAAAAAAAAAATCCTGCCGAGAGGTGGGTGCAGTGGAGGGAAAAAAAAAATGTGGGATGATAATAAATTAACTAATATGGTCCAAAATAGGTGGCTAGGTTTTAAATATCGTATATATTACTCATTATATATGGAGATTTTAAATTTTCGATATCATTATTTATTAATATTTCAATTATTACTGTCCAATATATGACATATATGGCTCATGCCGGTACACATTCTAATACTGTTGTCATATGGCCTCATAGAAGTTATTTTGAAGGGGCTGGGCCATGCTGTGTGGCCTGCAACTCATGAGCTTGACAAAAGAGGCTCCTCTTCCTTGTTGTCTGCCCATTTATCCAATCGATCCCTTGATTTCTCCACCTGAAAATTCCCAAATTCAGAATTTTCAAGCCCATGATTTCTACATGTTATTCATTTAGACTGTATTTTGATCATAAATTTAGTAGGAATTTCATTTATCTTTTTAAATTCCTATCTAATCCATGATTCAAACAAAATTCGAGTTACTTGTTATTAAAAAAAAAAAAAAAAAGAAGAGCAAATTACACACTAATAATCAATGCATTTTTTCCATTGTGCTATTTTGGTCCATACACTTTAAATTAACTTGATTTTGACATTTCATTTTAGATTTTACGTCAATTTAGTCTATTTATTTTATTTTATTTTTTATCTCAATATTCGGTCCCCTAGACCAACTAATACAATGGACCAATCCCACCATTTACTAGCGAGGGGCCAATTAAAGCAGGGGAGTTTGGTCCAATTGCTATCTTTGGTTAGGGTTTTTGACTAAAAATCATTGAATTGAACGAAATTAACTTACTGAGTTGAGTAAGTTTAGAATTTTATCCTTAAAAGTAAGACACTTGCTTACTTACATGCACATTATTTAGAAATAACGCTAGCGGGAGCAATCAATTTGACCAAATTGATACAAAATCAAAAATTTATAGTCAAAATCAAATCAATTAAAATTACCGGGATTAAAATGACATAAATGCTAAATTATAGAGACTGTCAGCATAATTTGGCCAAAAAAAAAACAATGGTATGGACTTTCTTGACATTTGTTTTAAAGGCAAATTTTAGGAGGTGTGGGTGTAATTTACTCATAAATATTGTGATAGATTGACAAATTTCTGAATTTTAAACGGTAGGAAAACATGGGTTTTTAAGGAGAAAAGGCAATGCTCAATCAAAGAACAGTGTAAAGTGTAATATAGTTGACTACTACCAATTTTATAAGTATAGTTTAATTTATAAGTGTTGTTTGTTTGTAAAGTAGGGCATATCCTGTGCATTGTTACTATGCAATGTGTGCTCGAAGCTATAACTTAATTACGTAAGATCTTAATTCACCGAGTCATTATCGGATCCTCTCCTTAATTTCTCTCTTTGAGTCCCTACTTGCTAGATCATTAGGCTATTTTTGGGTTCAATTTTGATAATTCGAATCGTTCACATTTTAAGATTTGTTGAGTATATTATACCTATAAAAAATCAAATTGATCAAATATCAGAAAATATGTGTTCGGAAAACTGTAGATTAAATTTTTAAAAAAAATATTTTTAGTTCGATGATCCGAACACATAGTTTCTGATATTCGATCAATTTGATTTTTTACAAGTATGATATACTCAACAAATCTTAAAATGTGAACGGTTCAGATTATTAAAATTGGACCCAAAAGTGGACCCAATAACCCAACAAATAAAAAGTTAAGGAGAGAGATCAGAGAGTATCTTGATTCGTCAAGTATGGCTAGTATTGAGAGTTTTGTTATCGTTGGGTGGTTTCTTGTTATTTGTTCAACAAATCTGCATGTTTGATGCGTCACATTGTGTGTAAGATATTTGTCTTCACCTAATTAATGCCTATTCATGCTTTGCATTATTTCTTGTAATGTTTTATTGTAATGTCTTCACCTAATTAATCCCCCTTTAGCAGTGGTCTTTATGACTTTTCGTTCTATCTGACTCTTTTTCATTCATCAACAAAGAAAATGCAAACTTACCATAAAAATTATATACAAGTTCACTTTTTAGACTCACTTTATAGACTTAGGCCTTGTTTGGAAAGATTATATAAGTGTACTTTTTATCTTTTTTGACTAAAAAAATGAGGTTGAAAATATAGATGTTTGGATTAACTTTTTGAATTTTTATGGAAAAATGTGTAATAAAAAATTATAAAAATTAGTTTTTAGAGAAAAATTTGAATTGGAAGTTGTGCAGCCGTAATTGTTGACTTTTTGTGAATAGTATTAACTTTTTAACTTTTTGAATAACTTTTTGACTTTTTAGATTATTCTCTACATCACAAACTTTAGCCTTAATAATGTGTAACTGAGATGATTGATTGATCATTTGAGAAGATATAAAAGAGAGAAATAACGCAGGAGAGTGCAAGTCTAACATGGATTAGAAAATAGTAGCATTCATCAAATCTTACCTCTTTATCCCAATTGGTACGAAAAGTCACCCATATTAAAATAATAGTTTGAATCATGGTGCCCGTCATCATCCCTGACCATATTCCCTGCATTAAACCACAACCTTACCCATAATATACTCACTATGTATATGCTATGATCATTTTGCTAATATTGCATGCATGTATGTGAAAGAAACTTTTAATCCATGCTTGTATTGTATGTTTATAAAGAGTGATTGGTGCACCAATGAATGCATATTAGTTGTTCACTCAAATATTGAGAAAAACTCCTCTTTTCCCTTCTAATGTTTCACTTTCATTAATAAATGGTATTTCTTTTTCTGAGCAATATATATATATATATACAAGAACAACTTGTAATTCAAAAGATAGGAAAATCAAATACTTATGGGTTACATTCATTTGAGGTTTAGATGGAAAAGATAGTGGTAAATGTGTAGCATGCTAGACCTTTTTAATCTTGGAATAGTTTTTGTTATTTTGTAGCATCTTAAACTTCTGTTTTCTAACACAAAAAAAGATATACCTTAGCACCAAGATTGAATTTGAAGCCGAGTAGTGCACCTAGAGGAATACCAACCACGTAATAACATCCAACGTTTACGTACGCGACAAATGCTTGCCATCCACACCCAACAGCAACCCCTTCAATCATTTTACATTGAAAACGCGCATATTTTATCATCTATCATCATAATTTCAACATGAGAGAGAGAGAGAGAGAGAGAGAGAGAGAGAGAGATGTCTAACAACTAGCCTATGCCAATTTGTTAGAATGTTAGGTTTCTTTGAATTTTTTTTTTGGTCAAAGAGCACAAGACAAGAATGTTATTGTTAAAAATCATATTGCTAACTACTCTTTCTCAACAAGTTTGTGAAAGTTATATTTTAAAGCACTGGGATCTTCACTGGGAAAATATCATTTCAACGAAATTCAGAGAAAATATTTACATATTAATGAGAAATTTTACTACATTCAAAGTTAAACTCATAGGTTTTTTTATAAAATTAATATTTATTTTTGAAATTACCACTGATTTGTTATATTTGCCCATCTTCATATTAAGCATTATATGCATTACTTGAAAGTCTATTATTTTCCCCTTCTTTGGAAGTAAGTGGAAAAGTATGGTCTAATTATATAATGGTTTAGCAAGTTGTCTGATCAAAATGCTAGTAGTCGTTTTAATTCATCATTATATTGAATAGAATAAGGGTTTAAAATAAATGACACATTTTTATGCATCTAAATCATAATTCCTTTGAACTTTTTCTGATTATCTTTAATGTATAATTACTATTATTTTTTACATAAAATAATATCCTATTGATGTGGCAGCAATTAATACATTCTTATCATCAGCGATAATAGTTGTTATTATGATTTGAAATAATAATAATAAAACATAAAGGACATCATTTTATGTAAAAATTTTGTATAAAAGTCTCATTTATTTAAATTAATCTAACTTTTAAAATAAAACAAAGGTTAGAGAAACAAAATACTTATAATGATTTCAAGAGCAAGGATCATTAATGATAAAAAAGAAAAAATTATACTAACATCCTCTAAAGTTTATGACAATTACAAAAAAAATAAAATTAATATTTTTTTTGAAATACCACTGTCGTCCCCAATCAGTGTTGTCAATTGAATGTAGTTAATAGGGAAATAATTTTTACATTTTTGCCCCTACAACTATATTTGATCACTCCACCCTTTCACATGTACTCTTCTCCCTTTGATCTTTCTTTTCTCTTTTCTCCTTTTTCCTACTCTACAATCGACACCTTTGTGAAGAATTGGTAGAAATTGAAGAAAAAATATAAAGGGATAAATATGGTGATGGCTGAAATCGAAGAAACGGAGAAAAAAAAAATAGTAAAAATTATTGGGGGACAACAGAGAAGATGAAAAGATGGTGGTTAGTTATCATCGCTAGAAGGGGAGACAAAGAGGGAAGAGGCGGCAGAGTTGGAGGCGAATGATAATTTGTTGTTTAGATGGTGATGATTTACAATGTGAGTGGCAGTAGTGCTGATAAAAGTAATTAAGGGTGATGGTGGTAAGGTGTGGTGAGGTGAGAGAGGAAAGAAGGAGGAGGAGAGGTGGGGTATGGTGGTCGTGGGGGTGAGAATGCAGTGGACAAGGTGGGGTCGGGGGGGGAGGGCCATGTTGAATAGGGTAGCAAGGAGTAATTAAGCCTTCGTTTGGGTAGTAGGTTGGCTTTTTAGCTTTTGACTTTTTTGACTATTTTAGCCTGGGGCTAAAAAATTTAGTTTAGGAATGGTTTTTGACTTTTTTTTTGCTTTTTTGTGAAAGACAGAATGTAATAATTATGAATTGAATGTGATATTTTGTCTTATTTGGCTGAAAAGCCTATTCTGTTTTTTATGGGTAAGATTATTAGTGTTATTTCAAAATTTTCAATATTTATTTTTGTAATTATCATCAATTTCAGAGAAGGTGAATATAAATTATAAAAGAATAAAAATAAAGAAAAGGTGAATATAAATTATAAAAAAATAAAAATAAACAAGAAGTGAAAAACGTAATTAATTTGAATTCATCAATCATTGATTAGTACATATGATTGAGTTAAGAAAAGGATAAAGGTTAGCACCAGCACTACTTATGAAACTTGACCCAATTGTCAGTTTTATCATGAACAAGTGTCGTCGCATGATCATTATCATATTAGTCACTTGTGTTAGTCAGCGTTTCATTAAATCCACTAACTAATTATTGTCTTTTAATCAATCAAACAAAAAAATAATCATGTCATGGCCGGATTTAGATGAATGATTATTTAATAATTTTAAAATATTATTTCATATCGTTTGTCACTTATTATTTGTTATAATGTTTTCTAAAATTTATACTGGGTCTCACTCTTTCAATTAATAATTATTATGTTGGGGCATCACATGAAATTATTCCCGAAGCAAAAGATAATTCCTCGATTTAGACGTGTTGGGGTCTGGCGAATGTTATGTAATTATATTTTTCGAAAATGCATTATACCCTCACTGGGGGTCGACCCCCAGTGAGGTGGAGGCCCCTGATTGGGCGAAAAAAATTATTTTTTTTTTAAATTTTTTTGATGTCGGCCAAAGGGGGTCACCATCTTGAAGTGCGACTTCATCGGGGTATAAGGCACTGCTTTATATTTTTAAGTTGAGTCCTTTTAGTATGGCTATTTTTTTTTTTTTTTTTTTTTTTCAAGTTAGTTTTAAAAAAAAATTAAAAAAAAAATTCTAAGAGCACCCACATGTTCTGGAATTAATTAATATAATATATATTTTTTAATTAATTTAATCAATTAGAATGCTCTTTAACCAATTCAAGGTTAGTTGTTCAATATTTATAACTAATTCTTTAGATAACTACTATTACATAATTTATACTCATAAAAGATAAAGTTAAAGAATGGTAGTTACATAAATCACTCTGTCCAAATCTGGTCCATTATAATTCTAAATCCTATAAACTATGGACCGATTTAAGCCCCGTTTGGGAAGTAACCATTTTAACTTAAAAGTCAAAAAATTACCATAAAAAAATCAAAAGGTTTATAATTTATACGAAAAAGTCAAAAATTCTCTTTTCTCTCTACTTTTTGCACATCTTCTCGTAAAAAATAAAAAATTCATTCTAAACATACAAATTTTTTTACCTCACATTTTAATTAAAAAATTTAAAAACTATTAAAATAATATATTTGTTGGCTACATATTTTGTAAAAGCCAAATCACAGTGTGACACGTGGCAGAATAAGGGTATTATGGGAAGATAATTCAAGTCTTTGATCCTGATCGAACACGTGGCAATGAACATTGGTTCTCACGTGATCTGAGTAGCACTAGATCAGTAAAGAGATACAAGGTGACGTGGCTTCAACGGTTACTCATATTCAAATTCAAATACAGGAGGGAAGCTCAACTGCAAGAGATGGCGTAGTGGGACTACTTCTAAGGCAGCATGATCAGCGATCATGGAGGAGTAGTTCAACGGTTTGAAGTGCAATTCGAAGGTCATCTTTGACAAGTATAAATAGCAGGGAAGCCCTCAGAAAAGACCCCTAAACTCAGATCATACAAACCAGTCTTTACTTCATATTTTCTTTTCCAGTTTTACATTTCCTGTACTTTAAATACCTGCACTTTAAATACCTGCACTTTAAATACCTGTTCTTTAAATACCCACACTGCACTTCGATTCATATGAGTAGTTTCAAGTAGATTCAAGTAGACTGTTGTTGTAAACCTCTTCGAGGCTGAGTTTGGACTATTGTAAGTGTTCATTTTAATGAAATACTTCGATTGTTCTTCATATTAACTGTTATTTTTCTTAATTTCTCCTAAGTCAAGCCACCAGTAAAAGTTCTCTTCATTGAGGCTGAAAGAACTAAAACATAATCGTTTGATAATTGGTTGGTAATTATAATTTCTGTAAGGACTGATTGATCCTTGTTGGCACGCTCGCATTTACAAAAATACCCTTCGAAAAGCCAAAAAGCCAACATATATTTTTGGCACGCCCGATGGGACTTGTTAAAATAGCTAGACGAAGATGACAAAGAGAAAATGAACGCTTAGAAGAAGGCGTAGAAGGAGAGGTAGAGATACCTAATCCAGAGGAGAATGTGGTAACACATCCTGTGGAGACTCCTATGCTATCAGAACCTTTGGTCGAACAGACCACTACTTCTGGACAAGAACCATATGTTCATAATATTGGACGAAACCAAGGAATTGGACCATCTACCGTTCCATCTACTCAGCCAACAAATCCATGGGATGGCTTAGTAGATGCTATGGGACAACAATTAATGAACACAATGGAAAGGTGGGCAACATCCTTTTTGGATCGAATGAATAACCACCAACCAACAAATACAAGACACACAGAGGAAATTTTAAATGTCCTCAAAGAAAGATTGGCTAGAGAGAAACAAATTTCTATGCAAGTTAATGGACAATCTAATGGTCGACTAGTACTCGTAACTATAAAAGACCATCGCCTCGGCCTTGGTATGAACTCATTTCAAGGCCTCAGAGTAGGCCAAAATGCCTCAAGATTTCTCAACAATGAAGCCACACAAGTTGGTGGATCTCGCCAAGTACAAGAAACTGCATAAGAATGGTGGCAAATCCCATGTCCGGCCATACCGCACTAGGGGTATAATAATCCCTTATTCAATTTATACCCGGGGTTGGAAGGTTTTCCCACAAATAGAAGGGACACAATACACTGCTCCAAAGACCTTTCATGTGTCCTTCGCAGACAAAGCTCAAATGGGTTACCCATACCCCCAACAGCAACCTGTACCACAGGGGCAACCAGTCCCAAATGTACCACCTTATGGACCAAGAGGACCACAGGCGCAAGTTTGTCCACTAAACCATGTGTTTGTCCTTCCAGTAGTGGTTCAGCAAGCACAAAATATGGTCCTCAGAGACCAAATTGCTGATATTGTTAGGGAGATGTGTGGACCGATGGCTCGGGGGGTCCAGACTCCTATATACAGAAAACCATACCCATAATGGGTAGATAGGGTTCATGAATATCCAAGAGGATTCAGAATACCAGATTTTACCCTATTTTATGGAACTGGAAATCAATCAATAGTAGAGCATATTGCCAGATTCGCTGCTCAATGTGGTGAATTCACTAATCATGATTACATGAAACTGAGATTATTTCCAAATTTTCTAATTGGGGGAGCATTTGTATGGTATATCAACCTTACACCTGGCTCCATTCAAACTTGGCAACAAATAGAAGAAGCATTTCATGCCCAATTCTTCCAATCGGAGCCAGAGGTGTCCATGGCAGACTTGGCAAGATTGAGTCAAAGGCCTGAAGAAAAGGCTACTCAATTTATTGCCAGATTTAAAAGGGCTCGAAATAAATGTAGAGTCATCCTTCCAGAGCCAGAATTTGTAAGATTGGCTCAAAACGGTTTAGAGTTCAGGCTTCGAAAGAAGTTTGTCTCAACTGAATTCAGGGATTTGGTCGAATTAACCTATAAGGTGTCTCGATATGAAGCATTACTAGAAGAGGAACAAGATCGAAATAATGCTTCGTATAAGACGTATTATAGAGATCCCAATTATGAGATCGATGCAGCAGAGATTGTGGGCAAAGAACCTGTAATCTGTGAAGCATTAATTCATAAGGATATGACCATCGACCAACAGTTTAAAAAGAAAGACTTTCACAGAAAGTACTCTTTCGATTTAATAAAAGCAGATGACATTTTTGATCATTTGCTTGCAGCCAATTTCCTTAAGTTACCAAAAAGAGTAAAACTGTCATCTCCTGATGAACTTAAAGGAAAAGTATACTGTAAATGGCATAATTCTTGGTCTCACTCGACTAAAAACTGCATTGTTTTTCGAGACATGATCCAAGAGCAAATTCGGAAAGGAAGTTTAAAGTTCCCAGCCAAAACAGAAAAAGCCATGGGGATTGGCAGTAACCCGTTTCCAGAAGTTGGAGAAAGCGCGGCTAATGTGGTTGTACCAAACTTTCAGAATCTATCTCTGTAGGAATTAGAAGAGGTCAATGTGCAAATGCATATTGCCAACCGCATAACCGCCAAGAAGGAGACTAGAAACCCACCGCTTGTTGGACAAGGTTTCTCACATCGTAAGAACACTCGATGAAGAAGCACTGGACGATTCCTTGGAAGCAACTATAATGCAGAGGATGTGTCCCAGATGCGCATTTAAGCTACAAATGGTTGAAGGGCTTCGATTAATGGGAAGCAATACTATAGGGATGTTCAGAGACGCCCTAAATCAACCAACGCTATAACAAAAGGCCAGACCTGCTAGTGATAGGCAATGACCATTAGTGGTTGAGCCTCAGCTGATGTATACATGCTAAAGGCAAGAGGCCCTTGTATGAGTCTAGGCCACTTAACTACTACAGAATGGAGAGCAAGCATTCTGAAAGAAGATTGGAGAGGAGTTCAGGTTATGGGACTAAAGCCAGAGATTGGCCTCCTAGACCAACCTCACACAGAACAAAAAATGGTCACCTCCATCAAAGGCCAGAATCAGGCTCGAAACATGAGACCAAAATCAAGCACTTACCTCCACGGCCAGTTTCGAAGATGGCTTCGAAGGTAGAAAAAGGTGATTCAACATCTGAATCAGTAAGCTCTTGGGTACCTGGAGTTCCAGATTGGTTTGTAATGCAAAACAAACCTAGGGAAGTGTCTGCCAGGAGATGTTGGAATCCTGTGCAGATGGTCAAGCCTCCTTGGTGGCTCAACAACTGGGTATTTAAACACCTAAAGACAAAGGAACCAAATATGGTTCCAGCTTATTTCAGATCACAAAGGAGGAAGATTTAGCGCAGTACACCCAAGACCAAAGAAGATCTGAAAGAAAGTGGAGAGAGTTCTTCACAGGTCAAGACAGAAGGAAAGAAAACTTCGAAGTCAGACCATACTCCAAAACCGACTCTACAAAACAAAGTGGTTTGTAGCAGAGAACAGTTGGCCCAGGTTCATTCTGAACTAAAGGCCAGAGAGAAGTCTAGTTTGGCAGGGTTGGAGAAGGCTCTGATGGAAAGTGATAGCGAAACGGAAGAAGAGATTGGCATGAGCCAAAAGAAGGAAATGGCAGAAGAAGAAATGTTTGAAGCCTTCATGGCTGAACAAACATTTCTGACTGAAGAACCAGTTGAGAAGGATCTTTCAAAGGGATCAGTTATTAATGAAGTACCAGAGTGCAGCATGGAGAATGCTGCTGAAGACACTGAGCAAGGTAGCCAAGAGGGAAAGAAGGTACATACCATCCAGCTTTGGCTCATTTCCTCAGATTACCAATATGGTACACATACTGCCTCATGAATTCCAGGTTGGAAATGAGGACCAGGGTGACCAAGACATGGATCCAATTCCTGTCTCTAGTGAAGAGTCACAAGTGAGTATGGTACAAGATGCTCCTGAAATGGCTACTCCAATGGAAACTGAGTGTGAAAGCGAGGAAAAGGTGAGCATCAACCTCTCATATCCTTTTGAATATCCCTCGAATTCCATGACCTAACATGTCAAGCCTTTGTACATCAAGGCTTTCTTCGATGGGATACAGCTGAACCGAGTCCTAATAGACAATGGGGCAACAGTAAACTTATTACCGAAATCTTCTTTGAAGAAACTAGGGAAAAAGAATCCCAGGTTGATCCCAACCAGCACAACCATCACTGGCTTTGCTGGAGATAAACAGATGGCTCAAGGGATTCTGCCTATTAACTTGAGTGTGGGAACCAGGGACTGCATAACAACATTCTTCGTAATCGACAGCAATGCTAAATATAATGCTTTACTTGGGAGAGATTGGATCCACACTAACAAATGTGTGCCTTCCTCTTTGCATCAGAAAATCATGATGGCTCTGGGCAATGGAGAGACAGAGGAGATTGATGCAGATCCTCAACCCTTCATAGCCTGTGCAGACTTTGCAGAGGCCAAGTTGTATATTGAGAGAGTGACACCACTCAGTATATTGAGGAAAGTTGATGGCTCAGCCGAAGTGACGGCTGATGAAGAAGTGACACACCTGAAGCACTTAGTCCAAGAAAGTGCTGATGAAGAGGTTGTCGTGAAAGATGACAATGATGCCTGGTTATAGGCAAAGAGGTGAAGAACGAGAAGCCAAGTCCTTGGCTTTGATTAAATTCTCATCATTGGACGTAAAAGCAATAGTCCAGAAAGTACAGAAGCAAGAGAGAGAGGCCATGATAATTGGTCAGAACAAGAGCAAAGAACAGTCAAGTTTGACCCTTGGGAAATACTGTGCATTGGACATTGAAACAAAAGTCCAGGAGATACCGGAAGAAGACGCCTTGTGGACAAATTTTGTCTATGAGGAAGAGGGCAGAGATGTCGAATTAAAGAACCTAGGAGCAGAACAAGGCAAAAAGGTTGCTTCGAAGGTTGAAGAAACCAAAGAAGAAGCTTTGATGAGTTCTCGGACACAAGACCCCTTAGAAGAAGTGAATTTAGGGGAAGGTTCGTGCGGCAAATTTCACCTATATAAGTACTTGCTTGAATGTTCGACAGAGACCGCTTATTGGTTGTTCTAAAGAAATACAAAGATTGCTTTGCATGGTCTTATAATGAACTACCAGATTGGATAGATCATTGGTGGAACATAGGCTCCCTATGAAGCCTAATTTCAAGCCATACAAGGTAAACCAAGAAGGATGAGTCCGTATAATTCAAGGTCAAGGAAGAAATTCTTAGACTACTCAAGGCAGACTTTATTAGGACAGCCAGGTATGTTGAATGGCTATCTAATATTGTGCCTGTAGTTAAGAAGAATGGCAAAATAAGGGTATACATCGATTTCAGAAATTTAAATCTAGCAACTCCTAAAGATGAGTACCCTATGCCTATAGTGGATCTGCTGGTAAACAGTTCAGTAGGGTATCAAGTTTTATCAATGATGGATGGCTACTCTGGTTATAACCAAATATGCATTGCAGAGGAAGATATCCACAAGACAGCATTCAGATGTCCTGGGAATATTGGCACCTTCGAATGGGTTAAAATGCCATTTGGTCTGAAGAATGCTGGGGCTACATATCAGAGGGCTATGAACACTATCTTTCATGATCTCATTGGAGGGTATCTAGAGTGTTATATTGATGACATTGTGGTGAAATCCCAGTCCATGGAGGAGCATTTGTTTCAGTTAGAAGCAGCTTTCGAAAGAATGAGGAAGTTCAAGTTGAAACTTAATCCTCTTAAGTGTGCTTTTGGTGTATCATCTGGAAACTTCTTGGGTTATGTAGTGCACAAGAAAAGAATACAGATTGATCAGAATAAAGCTAAAGCCATCATTGAAGCTAGGCCTCTATCAAGTAAGAAAGAATTACAAAGGTTACTGGGGCAGGTTAACTTTATTCGAAGGTTCATTTCTAACACTGCAGGGAAAACTAAAGTATTTTCTTCCTTGTTAAGGCTGAAAGATGAAGAGGAATTTATGTGGACAGCAGAGCATCAAAGTGCTTTCGAAGGTATCAAAGCCTACTTGGCCAACCCTCCAGTGCTGATGCCACCAAAGGGGAACAAGCCTTTGAAGTTGTACATAGCTGCAGCAGAAGATTCATTGGGAGCTTTCTTGGCCCAAGACAACAAAGAAGGCAAAGAGCAAGCTATTTATTACTTTAGTAGGTTTTTAAATTCTTGTGAATGTAAATATTCAAATTGCTGAAAAGTCAGGTCTTGCTTTGTATTTTGCTGCAATGAAATTAAGATATTATCTTTTACCTACAACTGTCTTGGTAATTGCAACCACAGATTTGGTTAAATACATGTTATCTAGACCTATGTTGAGGGGAAGAATTGGCAAGTGGATACTAACCTTATCAGAATTTCATCTAGAATATATCCCTCAAAGGGCAGTAAAAGGGCAAGTTTTAGCCAATTTTCTAGCAGATCATCCATCTCAAACAGAAAGCCAAGAGACAATGGAGCTTGGTATGGCTAATGTTGAGCCATGGCAGATGTGGTTTGATGGATCGAAAGCCAATGGCTTAATTGGAATTGGTGTTGTGATTAAATCTCCACAAGGGATAGAAACCACACATGGTTTTCAGAGTGGATGAAGCCACTTGTTCTAATAACCAGGCCGAATATGAAGCCTTAATAGTGGGACTAGAAATCCTCATTGGATTACAAGTACATGCAGTTGACATATTTGGGGACTCTCAATTGGTGGTTAACCAAGTAAAAGGGATTTTCAAGTGTCAAAGCATAAGCATCCTACCATATTATGTTGTTGCATTACATCTGCTTTCTCAGTTTCAAATAGCAAATGTAACCCATGTTCCAAGATTCTTGAACAATAGAGCTAATGATGTGGCTCAAAAAGTTTCAAACTTCAAGAGAAGGGATAATACCTAAAGGGACATAAGCCAAACAACATATCATAGATTAATACAACCTTTGAATAAAAGGAATGTGATCTTGGAAGTCAATCATAATGACTTACAAGAACAAGATTGGAGACATCCAATAATGCAGTATTTGGCTGGTCCATCTTCAAAGGCCAGCAGAAGAGTCAAATCGCAATCCATGCAATATATGGTATATGGTAATGCTCTCTATAAAAGGGGAGGAGATGGCTTATTGCTGGAATGTTTAGGCCCAAAAGAAGCATTAACAGCTATGGTTGAGGTTCATGAAGGCATTTGTAGTGCTCATCAACCTGGTGTGAAGATGAGATGGTTACTTCGAAGGCATTCCTACTATTGGCCAACTATTCTTAAAGACTGCATAGAATATGCAAAGGGTTGCCAGGCATGTCAAAAGCATGGTACAATAAGGCATGTGCCCATAACTGACCTACATGCAGTAGTGAAACCTTGGCCATTTAGAGGGTGGGCTATGGATATGATGGAAAAAATACACCCACCTTCTTCGAAGCATCATTGTTTCATTCTAGTGGCTACTGATTACTTCACTAAGTGGGTCGAAGCCAAGCCATATAAGGCTGTAGACCAAACAGGGGTCATTGGGTTCATTAAAGACTTGATCCATAGATTTGGCATCCCACAAACCATTACTGTAGATAATGGGACTATGTTCGATGGGAGAATGGTGAAGTCCTTTGTGGCAGAATTTGGAATTAGCCTTGTTAATTCCACACCCTATTATGCACAAGCCAATGGTCAAGCTGAATCATCCAATAAATCCTTGAAAAAAGGTATACAAAAAGTTGTGGAGGATAATCCTAGGGATTGGCATAACCTTTTGTTGGATGTTTTATGGGCTTACAGAACCTCCCCCAAGGTCAAGCATAGGAGTTACTCCTTATGCCTTAGTATATAGGCGTGATGCAGTTTTACCTGTGGAAATTAATGTTAAATCTTTGAGGGTAAGATGCTAAGATCAGTTAGATCCTGAGCAGTACCATCAAAGTATGTGCTTGGAATTAGAAGGCATAAATGAAGCCAGAATTTTGGCATTAAATAGCATTCTTTTCTAAAAGAAGAAAGCAGCCAAGAATTATAATAAGAAAGTCAAGCACATTGGTTTCGATGAAGGTGATTTGGTATGAAAAACAATACTCCCAATAGGAATTAAAAGCCATAAGTTTGGCAAGTGGTCACCTAACTGGGAAGGACCATATCAAATTCATAGAGTTCTGCCTTTTGGGGCGTACCATTTGAGGAATTTGAATGGGTATGTACATCCCAAAAAGATTAATGACAGATATTTGAAGCCTTATTTTCCAACCATTTGGGAAACACAAGGAACAAAATAAACATTAAATACAAAAACATAAGACTGCTCGAATCATAGACAAAAAGTTGTTCTTTTATAAAGAATTGAGTACATTGTGCCACAAATTGGCCCAGAAATCATTACAATGTCTTAATTGTTTTTGAACAATAGATTTCCTATTACTAAGTGATGGAAATAGTTGAATAAATGCTGACCATGTCCTCTTTTCGATCACCAAACTTGGTTGGTAATGTGCAATTTGGTATCAGTTCGAACCAAGGCTTGGTTTACTGCAGCTAATTCCTCTTCAAGCTGAGCTTTCTTCTCCAGCAGTTGGACTCGAAAGTGGGAGGCAAAGAGTGTTGTTCTTTCAGAGTTGATACTTCAGTATGCACTTGAGAAACAAAACTCTGGTCCCTAGCCGCCTCATCCATCCGATCTTAGCAAAGATGACAAATGTTGAGATAGAAGTCGAAGATGGCCGCTCGAGATAGATGACTTGAAGCATTCATGCCAGACTGCTCAACAATTTTGCAGCATTGAAGGAACCCATTTTTTATTATTGGCCTTTGCAGAGCCTCGAAGGGAATCTTTGAAAAAGAAATTAGTAGTTCTAGGCATGTGTCCATGTCTATCAAAGGTGCAGAAGGCTTGCTGCTGAAGGAAGAACTCTCAAAAATCTCTAGCAAGGAGTCAGCCAAGACTAATGGCTCAGCTTCAGCATTGAATGATGGAGAGGTAGAGGGTATGTCGAAGAAACTAGCCAGCCTGGCTTCAAAGATGTCTACCTCATCCATAGACATGAAGGGTGCAGAGAGTGTTGTAGTGGAAGGCCCAAAGGATTGCATGGGGATAGGAGAAGTGAAAGGAGCATCTTTGGCAGCCTCTATGGTCTTGGCCACCAATGAATCAAGAGAAGAGGGGCTGGAAGTAGGCAAAGGTGATGAACTATGAATTGGAAAACTACCAGCACCATCTGTAAAGGAATCAACTGCCATCAGAGATGGAGTAGCACTTGGAATTTCTGTGAAGGAAGGAAGAAGAGCAAGGCTCGAAGAAAAAGTAGACTGAGGCAGATTAAAAGTCAAAAAAGGGAGATATGGCTCTAAGCCAAGAAAAAGAGATGCAGGGATGCTTGGACTCAAAGAAGGTATATCGAATATAGGCTTGAAGAGTGGGAGCATGATTTGGATGGTTTTCACATGTTGCATCTGGTCAACTTCAACTGAAATCGAGGGAGGCCTCGCTGAAAAGATGAATGCAGTAGCTGTTGCTGCAAGAGGAAGAAATACAAAGGACTGTCAAAATTCAGTATTAAAAGTTGACAATGGAAAAACAACGGAAGTGTGAAAGAAATTACTTGATCCAGTGGTATTAGTACTGATGGGAGAGCTGCGAAGGGAGTAATGTTCGGCAGTTTGTTGCCTTCTTGCAGCTTCCCTTTGAAGTGCATCAGCAGCAGCAGTAGATTCATCTTTCAAAGTTTGTTGCTGCTGTCTCTTCTCGGCCCTCTCAAAGACAATTATTGCCTTGGAATATTCCTGCTCTACTGCCTTGGCAGCTGCTTCGTGAATGGGATCTTCAACCAAGACAGTAGTTGAAACAGTCACCTTCCTTCTCTTTTCTATTGCTTGGGCGATTGTCTCGAAATCAGAGTCCTCAGTAAAGTCAGAAGGAGAGACAGTAATCTTTCTTCTCCTCTTTCTTTGAATTGGCATTGTTTGTTCCTCAGATTTTTTCTCAACTTCCTCAAACTGAGATTCGGAAATAAATTCCTTCTCTACCTCCCTAATGGTTGTCTTCTCTTGAAACCAGTCAGTCACTTTTTTCCTTTTTGTCAAGGGTGACTCGTGTTCTGGGTCTGTTTCTTTTTCTTCTTCTTCTTTTCCTTCTAGCACCTCAGTTGTTTTCTTTTCAGAATCAAGTAGTCTTCTCTTCTTTTGCTGCTGATCACCTTCACAAAAAATATAGAAACAAAATAAGAATAACACAATCAGCATTGTATAGGAAGTCGAAGGAGAGAAAATAAAGGCATATACCTTTCTTTGAAGTAGCCCGAGTGGCTTTCGAAGGAGTTGAGGTAGCATGAATGGACTGAGTTGTAGGAGGCACAGTGGAGGAAGGGACAGTTTCAGCTCCTTTGGGCTTGGACACATCTAATACCTCCAGTAGGTTTTGAGGTGAAATGGCTAAATAGAGTTCCATATTACTTTCCACCAGTTTTGGTATCTCTTCAATGCAGTACCTTCAGGAATGAAAGGAGTGTACTCAAAACTAGCCAAGTCATCTATGAATTTGAAGGTTGCCTCCTCCAGCCTTGATTTCCTAACCTTCAGATCTCTCCTGGTAAGGCTCAGATTGGTGTTGCTGCAGAGAGGTATTGGGACCCCTTGTGTGAAACCAAATTGTCTAGCAAATTGAGCAGGACAATAAGGTTCAGCTATACATTTATAAGCTCTGGGGTTCGTAGTCCCAATGACTCCTAGGAAGCAGAAGGGAGGCCCATATATCTTTGTGAATAGGCGAAGCACAGAGCCTGTCACTTAAGAAGTGACTCAACCAAGTTGGACCTATGTTGGTCTCAAAGGGACGGAAGCGGTGAATAGGAAGGACGGCTGGTAGTTGATGGAAGAAAGATAAATAAAAGGCAAAAGTAGAAGAATAGAGAGAAGCATTGGCTAGTCTTATGCCATGGGTAAGAGAGTGTAACCCATAAAATTTAAGGCATTTGGATTGTAATTCAGTAAAATAGGCGAAAAGTCAAGGCTGAAGGATCCAGAATGGCCCCCCTTGATTAGCATCTAAGGGCTTCTCACAAAAGAGGGAACAAACTCTGTATACATGACCTAGAATATATGGAGCTAAGGCTACCATTTTTTGCAAAACAAAGGCTTTGGCAAGAGGAGCAAATTCAGGCATAATTCTTTGAGATGAGGTGCAGAAGAGGAATTTGCAAAGCCAGTATAACAAGAAAGAAAAGAATTCCTTATCACATCGGGCCCTCTTTTATTTTCACTTTAACAAAATCATTTGTAAGATAAGTTAAGAGAGGGGAGGGAGAAAGAGACTGTTAAGTCAGGGAAATCTGGTGTAATAAGGGTACCAATAGGGGATACTCCTAGTAGATGGCAAATGTCAAGAACAGTAGGAGCCATTATCCCACATCTAAATTGAAAGAAATTGAAGATAGGGTTCCAAAAACATAAAGTAGTAGGGACTAAGAAAGGGTCCTCCGAGATAGTTACCCTAGATAGTCGGAGAGCATCGAGAAGGCAGAGCTCTTGAAGGTCTAGTGTCCTCGCAGGGATGACCCGGTCATACCACTCTTGCCATTCCGGTCTCATTGTGGGCCAACATCGGTGGGGGAGATTGATTCTCCAGTTCCTCCAATCGAGACCACCTTCATAAAGGAGACATTGGTTTTCCAGACGAGGATATAGAGTTGGGAGCTCAATAGGGATCTCCTTGAAGATTGGCCCAAGCACGTAGTCTTGTCGCTCATGACGACGAGGGACAAAGATACGCCCGTGAATGGCGCTTTTCCTCCCAGCCTTGTACTTCTCACACTCCACGTCAATGAGCCTTTTCAAGGCTACGGATGAGCTCACACGTTCTATAATTGGCACTTCTGGTGAAGAAGAAGCCATTGATGGTACGATTTTCGAAAAGGAAAGGGAAAAGTAAAGAGAAGTGAAAGATATGAGGGTTTGAGCGTTAAAAGAGCAAGTGATTTCAGAAACACGAAGCAAGAGGGTTTTAAGAAAAGCTTTTTGTGTCTGGAAATATATTGCATAAGTCGTTAAATACTAAAAGTACGAATACGAGGAGTCTCTTCCAATATTGATAGTTTTGGAGGGAAAAGCACATTCCGGATGTTGACGCCAGCTTCGAAGCAAGATATTTGGCTTCGAAATGAGATTTTTGGCGCCAAAAAATCAAATAACAACGGCTTCGAAATACATAAGTCGGCTTCGAAACATACTACATGTTTAAAAATGCTAGAATGTTCGAATATTGGTCCACTTCAAAGGGTTTAAAGACCTGTTTGAGGGTTATTAATCAAAGTAACGACCTTCGGAGCAACTCCTTGAATCCTTTAAGGATGAGGAGCACTGTTCGATGCATTAAAACCAATCGTTGGTTTTTATATATATAAGAAGGAATTGCTTTTTGAACCAAAACAGTATGGATTACTCTTCGAAGCAAAATGGTCAATTTGAAATTGATTGGCTATATTAACCATGACCATATATTGGTTATAGTTAATTTTGAGGGGTAACGTTGTTAAAATTCAAAGCATTAATTCCAGATGATATCAGCCAGAATTGTCAACTTTACTCTATAAATTGGAAAAAGACATGTTGGTTCTTTTAGCGTTTCATTAAACAATTGAGTCCAGATTCGAAGGATGAGATTGCTCAATTCGAAGCTATGAGTTGGCTTTTAAAGACAAAAAGAAACAGAGTCAAACAATGTTAGATACAGAAGGACTTTGTTTGTATTGAAGCCAAGACAATTACATTAAGTAACCCTATTTGGGTACAAATTCAAGCTCATAAAAATAAGGAATAGAATAAATAACAAGATCATGAAACGTTGTCCAACAATGATCAATGAATGTTTGTTCTTTCTTTATTATATCTTCTATTTCCTCTAATGTTGGCTGCATAAGTTGGTGTGCTCTCACTTCATAGTAGAGCTCCTCAGCCTTTATTTCGAAAGCCTCTTCCCTCAATTTTTGTTCCAACTCATCTATAACCAAATCATCCCAATACGCAGAATCTTTATTTTTGAAGTCATCAAAATCTTCGATAAAGTTCTCTGCTTCGTACTGGGCATGAACCTCGATAAAGTTGATCCAAAGATTGGATGGTGACCTTGGAATTCCGATGCCAGTGGAGGAGTACCGGAAGTTGGTCCAAGAACATGTGAAGTTCTGCTTGGGCAATGGGATTAAGGACATGGCCCCTAGTCAGAATATCACAAGCCCATCGAAAGTTCTTGAGAGGGATGTCATCCTCAAGAACATTGAAGGGCAAGTGAGAGAAAGCCGCAAGTAGAAGTTGAGCTTGTTTTCGCTCAGTTGGAGTTGGGGATGATGGAGGTTTGTAAGGTAGAAAGATTTTGTCCATAGGAAGGACAAGCCTTAGTTTCTCTGTCCAGGAAAGAGTGGGAGGAGGAGAAGGAGTAGATGGTTCTGCTTCAGAAGATGGAGAAGGTGTGGATGCTTCTATTCCAGAAGATGGAGAAGAAGAAGAAGTGGATGCTTCTGTTATGAGAGATGGCACGGGAGCGGAAGGAACAAAGGCATTAATGTAGTCAAGCCAGTCAGAAGAGCAAATTTTCGCCTTCTTGGCTAAAAATGAAGGGTTGTACCCTTGTGATTCTTCCAGACGCCGGGCAGTGTGTATTATCTTTGTGGGCATAGAAGATATGTACCAGGCCACAAGCAGATTCTCCTCCAAACTACGTCGAAGGTCAATGGGCACATAAGGATAGACCACCGAGCTTCGAGCGTAAGAAGGAAAATCTAAAGGGTCAGCGAACTCAACAAAATGGTGATTGATTCGTTCCCTCAAGTCCCAGGACTCAGGTGCTGACCAGCTTGTCCATCCGGAAACCCCAGAAGATGAAGAAGTTGTAGCTTCATCCCAAGCAAAGGTTTGTGAAGAAGAACTTCCTAAGTCCATATTTGCAACTTATTGAAGCAAAGACTTGAGGATGGTTTGTTCAAAGTACAAGGGGAGTTTAGAGGAAAAACTTCTTGTATCTGTAAATTTGTAAACCGAAGGATTAAGGGCAATGTGTTCGTAGTCCAAAGGTTGATAATCTGCAAAAGCCTCCATGACCTGAAGATAGAAGGGCGGGTAAAGGTGGCTAATGAATGCGTGGAGATTCTTTCGAGGGAAAACAACATTACTCAATGGCTCTTCGTACGCATGATCAATAGAGTGAGAAGTTGATTGAGCCATAGTTCGTTCGAATGCTAAAGGTATTGGGATGTTCAACAAGTTGAGAATTAATGCAAATGATCACCAAATAGGTGACGGTTGTGTTTCTTGAAGATGGATTCCATGCACGTTCCAAAAGTGCGGGAAAAGCTTTTGATCCACTAATATCTCCAAGTATTGGGTATATTAGTGCGGGGGGTAATGTTGGCTACATATTTTGTAAAAGCCAAATCACAGTGTGACACGTGGCAGAATAAGGGTATTAGGGGAAGATAATTCAAGTCTTCGATCCTGATCGAACACGTGGCAATGAACATTGGTTCTCATGTGATCTGAGTAGCACTAGATCAGTAAAGAGATACAAGGTGACGTGGCTTCAACGGTTACTCATATTCAAATTCAAATACAGGAGGGAAACTCAACTGCAAGAGATGGCGTAGTGGAACTACTTCTAAGACAGCATGATCAGCGATCATGGAGGAGTAGTTCGACGGTTTGAAGTGCAGTTCGAAGGTCATCGTTGACAAGTATAAACAGAAGAGAAGCCCTCAGAAAAGACCCCCAGACTCAGATCATACAAACCAGTCTTTACTTCATACTTTCTTTTCCAGTTTTACATTTCCTGTACTTTAAATGCCTGCACTTTAAATACCTGCACTTTAAATACCCGCACTGTATTTCGATTCATAGGAGTAGTTTCAAGTAGATTCAAGTAGACTGTTGCTGTAAACCTCTTCGAGGCTGAGTTTGGACTATTGTAAGTGTTCATTTGAATGAAATACTTCGATTGTTCTTCATATTAACTGTTATTTTTTTTAATTTCTCCTAAGTCAAGCCACCAGTAAAAGTCCTCTTCATTGAGGCTGAAAGAACTAAAACACAATCGTCTGATAATTGGTTGGCAATTATAATTTCTGTAAGGACTGATTGATCTTTGCTGGTACGCTCGCATTTACAAAAATACCCTTCGAAAAGTCAAAAAACCAACATAATATTTCCAAACGAGATTTTAGTGGACCATATCCACCACTAGTGCCATTGTATTGTATTGGAAAGAGGACAACAAAAAATTGTAAAACAAGGTCCACGTTGTTCAGTTCAAAAAAAAAAAAAGAAAAAAGGAAAAAAAAAGGTCTACGTTGTTTCTAGTTTAATTGGATTAGATGGTCTAGTTTCATGACTGTGGATTTACTCTAAGTTTATTTTTTTATTTAAATTGTTGAATTTGCATCATTTACGTAAAAAAATCAAATTAATCGAACATTATAGTTATTTTATCGTATTACATTTCTTTTTTTAAAAAAAAATATATGGCAAATATTATTTCGAGAATAGGCCATGTATTTTTTTCAAACACAAACTAATCATGTGGTACCGATTTTATATCAACTTGAATTTTTGTATGGATAAATTGTTCGATGATCCTTACAATTGAACAGTATAAATCAACAAGACAAATCCAAGATTAGGCCTACAATCATGAAACTAGACTCTTATGTTTAATTTTGGCTCAAGATAATCTGAGTTCTCCTAAAAATTAAAAGAAAAATGTTACGCATCCTAAACTCTTGCCGAATTTTACTCTGAAAATATAGTGTTATAAAATTAATGGAATATAGGCCACAGTGAAAATGATTATAGTATTGAAATTAGAAAGATCCAAAATTAAGTAATAAAATAACAAATATATTTGGAAGGTGACAAAACTTGTTGGCGAAAATAGAATTAGACTTGCAAGAGATAATTAAAGAAGAGAATTTCAATATTTGCCTATAAAACTTAAAAAAAATAAAAAAAATTACTTACCAGACAAAACAGTTCGAACACCATTGAGTACAATGGCAACTGCCAAGAAGGGTGCAAGTTCGGAGACTGCTTCTTCGACGGTGGTGCCGCTAGTGAAGGCATAACTGATGAGATGGCGCAATATGAGCACTACCACGGCCAATATTACAGCGATGAAAAATGAGCTTAAGGTTGCAATTATAACCGCGAAAGAGGATTTTGGATGTCACCTTTAAGTTCGTTGCTCACCCTCACACTATAAAAATTAAAATAAATTTTATTCTCAATAAAATCCTTGGAGATAATACCATCTTGTTTTGTGATACTAATTTTATAGTATGTACCATGTTTATAATAAAGTCACCATGGTCAATTTGAATTTAGAGTTCATTAATGGGAGTGGCATCCATGCTACAAAAAATTTTAAACACATAATTGAAATATTGAGAATTAAAATGGTATAAAACACATAATTTAACCACCAATGATTTAAAGAAAAATTGCAAATAAGTGGAACACTCATAAAATAATTACACTATAGATGAAATCTTTTTTGATGCAATTTTGTCACACAAAAAGACTTACACTGGCCTTATTTGTTATAATATAAAAAAGTCAAAAAGTTAAAAAATCACTATCCTATTTAAATAACATCATCTTATTTAAATCATATCACTTCTCTATCACATCACTTCAAACCCAACCTATACCCAATTCATATTTCATAAAAAGTTAAAAAGTGTACTTATTTAGATCATTCTAAACTAACACAAAAATAAACTTGCATCATATACATAGAAACTTAGCTCCACTATAAAAATGAAATTATTTTTCCATTGCTTTTTGAAATGCAATTTTTCAACAGTTTAATGAAAAAATTGATTATTTTAAATATTTTAAGAAGATATTACTGATTTACAATTTTTCATAATTTAATTACCCCTATGAGTTAAAAAAATTCATACCTGGCAGCTGCATTGAACCCCACAGCAATCATGTACACCCATCCAGATATGGTCATGCTGCATGCGATATGATATCTCTTAGCTTGCTTACAAAAGTGTTGTTCAGATAGTAGCTTGTTTATAACATTATATATGTTTTTTAACACAAACTCAGTTGGCTTTGTTAGTTCGTTACATTACACCTATGGTAAAAGGCTATAGGAGAAATTATTAAAAAAATTAAAATTAAAATTAAAATTAAAATTTAATTCTTATAACAAAATAAAATTTTAATTTAATTAATTTTAATTTTAATCTTTTGATTTATTTTAATGTAAATCATCAGCTTATTTCTGTTAAATGAAATAGACAGAAAAATAGTATTTTAGTCATTAAATTCAATGTAGATATATATAAAACGTCTAAAATATTTTTTTCTCCTTTGGTTTAATTAACGGAAATAATCAAAGAATTTAGGTATTTAGGGTTTAAATTAAAAAAATTAAAATTTTAAGATTTATTTTGTTACAAGAATTAATCCTGATATTTTTTATATAATTTTTCTAATATATATATATAATGCATATTCACTGAGAGTGAACAATACAAATACACATACAATACAGCCACCCCTTAATTAATAAAGTTAATTTCTATATATCCTTGTCAATACATCATATAAGAGTTTTAGAAACTAAATTTTTTAGTCTCTAAAAGTAAAAATTTTGTTACAAAAGATATTTAGGAACCAATTTTTATCGTCTTGAGAATAGTCGCTAAAAGGTTGTTCCAAAAATTCAAAAACAAGACTTTTAGAGACAAAATTTTGAAAATGTCACTAATAAATAAACTTTTAGGAACAAAATAATTTGGTCTCAAAATGGTTTATTTTTTGAGACAAAAAATTTGTTCCCAAAAGGATAATAATTCATCAATAATGTCCAATTTTCATTACTAAAAATATAATAACAACATTTTTTGCAACAAAAATATTTAGTCCTAAAAAATAATTTTATCCTTAAATTTTGATCTGTAAAATCTTAATTTTTTTTTAGTATGTAGAAGGCAATTGACAAAAATCAGCACCAGACGCAAAATACTATTTGAAGAATGAGTAATGATGGTATAAATAGAATAGCAATGGTAGAGGGCCTTAATTTTTGTGGCTCAAATGGCTCGAATTTGTCAAAACGACATCGTTTTGAGTACAAAATAATATTAAAATTGCCAAAACGACGTCGTTTTGGCAATTTTGAGCCATTTGAGCACAAAAATTAGGGCTCCCAAACATTTTTCTAAATAGAATATTCATATAAAATCTCTATAGAGAATGATATGAGTTAATATTATAAAATATATTCTATCTATCTATGTTTAGGGGTGTTCGCAGATCGGATTGGGTCACGTGGCTTCTCATTTGTCATCTATCCGAAGTTAGGCAGGTTAAAAAAAAAAAAAAAATCTATTTCTATCTGCTTAATTAGCGGATGTGAATTGAGCAGGTCGTATGAGTTGCCAGATGAATATGGATTGATTTGAAGGTTTAGAATTAATTATTTTAAATCTTTGTTTGAACTATTTTAGAGTATTTTTTTTTTTTTTTTTTTGGACCTTATTTGAGTCCAAATTTTTTTGTTCTTTATTTTTGTCAACTTTCATATTTCATAAATAGTTAATATTATTAATAAATAAAAAGTCTTCTTTTTAACATATAAAGTATAAAAGCATAACATCAATTTTTAGGATGGATTGGTGGATCGGATTGGATCAGATGACATCCCATCTACCATACATCTGAACATAAGTTGATATAAAAAATTTTAAATCAGATTGAACGATTTTAACGGATTTAACTCGGTCTGTGAGAACCACTAGGGAAGAGATTTATTTTTTTGAAAAAATAATAACTTCGTTGAAAGATTATGAAAAAACATACATAATTCAATTTACATACCGAGCCAGAGAATTGACACGTCGAGCCAGAGAATTGACACATCGAGCGTTAGTTGAGGATAGGGCCTCAAGGTCCCTACCACAAAACACACACTTCAAAGGGCATGACATATATATCAGATACTTTTGTCGCCAACTCAAGATGTAAGAAATTGAAGTGTTTATAAATTTGATAATTGTTTTTTATTAAGTAATTGAAATATTTAATTATCTTGAGTAATGTGAGATTTATTCTACGCTTTTGATTTTATAGATTTGTTTGAATTCAAATTTTTACCATATAACTGATCCACATCTTTTTTAGGCCTTTCCAATTGGCTAATTTCTTCCATCCCTTCAATTTCAGATCACTTTGATTTATAACTAGTGCTTTCTAGAAAACCTTCACCAGTTATTCATGTCTTAAATATTCTTACCATAATAGGCAGTTGTTGTTGTCTATAACTAATTCTACTTAAGCTCATATTCAAGAACGGCTTCTTGCCTAATTAAGCTTTGTAACAATTTACATTGTCGATTTATATTAATTTTTTTTTATATTTAATTTAATATTAACAATTCTGTCATGACTTACCTACCCAGCCACACAGAATTCGCACATCGAAAGTTAGTTGTGGAGAGACCGCGTCAAGGGCCCTGTTTGGCACAGCTTATAATCAGCTTATTCTAACTTTCAGCTTAATTTAAGCTATTTTGATATGTTTGGTTTAGCTTATAGATTATAGCTTTTTGGAAGTCAAAAATCAGCTTATTCTTTGAGTGGGGCAGGAGATGCTTTAAGAATAAGCTGGAAATCGCCAAAATTTGAAGTTATAAGCTATAATTTGTTTATAATTTGCTTCCCACAACTCTACCAAACGAGACTAAGGTCCCTACCATAAAACACACACTTTGTCGTGAACTCCTTTGAACTTTTTTTTATTTTTTTTGGTGGTTTTGTTTTGTTTTTGTGATGGGAATGGTAGTGATTGGACTTGATTCATGAAAGGGATTAGCATGATCCGACAACGCCCACATTACACTTTTTATTGTCATATAAATGACAAAATCGTATTTGGGTAAACTGCGTTTATTATTTTTCTATTTTTATTAGAATTTTATTTAAATATTATTATTTATAATTATAACAGTTAATTTCTTACATTTTAAAATCAAGTTTTAATCTCATCTTTTCGTCAATTTACTGTTAGTAAAGCTAACATTAATTAAAAATGAAGAAACTAAAGTAAAATTTTAATAAAAATGTAAGGGTGCTAATGAGATAACAAATATCTCATATATGCTTCAAATGACAAATTTCTTTAATTTTGTTAACGCTGTGTTTGGTTGGGAGATTTGGAGAGAGATTTAGAAAGGGAAAGGAAAAATGTGTGTGAAACTAGATGAAATATAGGTATATTTTATTCACATTTCACTTACTTTTTTTATTTTCTTTTCCAAATCTCTCCTCAAATCCCTCAAGCAAATACAACATAATAGTAGATGGGAAAGAAGAGTGAAATTTTACAACTTTGCTAGAGACCCCTTAGTACTTTCCCACCCCCACTACCTCCACACACACGTGAAGGTTGGTGAATGAAGAAAAAAAAAAAAAAATTCTGACCAACTAGCGCCCAGTTTTATTTTATATTATTTTTTATTTTTGACAAAGAGCTTTTCTCCCGTTTTAGTTAATGGACTAGACTGCGCACATTATAAGGCTCGTTACGACTTTTATTTCAATAATTTGAATGATTTATTTTAAAAATTCTTATATATAAATCATTTATAAAAAACAATTAGATTAATTTCAACCATCAAAAAACACATTCTGTTATTATTTAAAAAAATTGAATGATATACCTTTAAAATCATATTCGTCATCATTATTTGAAGACAAATATAATAAAATCATATATTTATCGTAGTTGGATTATTTTAATTAAATTTTTTTGAATAATCTACATATAGAAATCTATAAAATAAATTATTCAAATAATTAGAATGAGATAGATCACATAAAACTAGACCCCTTTTTTTTTTTATTGGTGGACATTTCTATCAAGAATGTTAGACGATCAGGACCAACTGGTCCAATGGTCATATGTGCTTGTCAAGAGTGTGGTTGTGATTCAATTCTCTTCGAGTGTAACTTTCGTGGATAAAATATATGTTAGAAATTTATAATTTAAATTTATGAATTCTTTTAAAATCATATATTAACGAGTTAGACTTTATATATGAGTATTGAATCTGAGACCTATAAGTACATTTTCAAATATCAAATTGTACTCATTAGGTCAATCTTTTGAGGTTGGATTGATCTTCGAGATTAGTCGAGGTGTATGTAAACTGATTCAAATACTCGATTATAAAACAAAAAAATTAAAAATTAAAAATAGACACGTTGTTGCAGGTAAAACTAGGGTAGACATTTTTAAGATTTTGAATTTTCTTACCAAATAGAAAGAGAGTCCAAGGCAATCTCAGCATCTTCAAGTAACCCAGCAATCAAAACAATAATCTGATAATACCAAGTCTCCAAACACAGCATAACCCCAGAAGCAGCAGACAGTTTCAAGAAATCCCACAGCCCAGAAAATGCCAGCAAACTGAACCCACTCCATGTCTCCTTGCACCTACTACTCATCAATATATACACAAATTGAGCTACCACCACAATCCACCATGACAAACTCAACACCAGTGAAGCACCCAACAATCCCCAACCCAACTTGTACACCACGAGCCACGTCACAAACAAGTGAAATACTAGTGTGGCCGCGGAGATTATGGCACTCGGGGTTACAATGCTCTGTGCTTGTAAGAATTTTTGAATGGGGAAGTTGGCGGCGTATCGAAGATTTGTGGGATGAGACCGTATACGAATATGGAGGCTGCTGACACTATTTCTGACGATTCGCCGAGCAAGAGGAGGAGGGGCTTAGAGAATATGTAGATGAATGTGAGTGGAATGCCTGTTGCCATGAGGAGGATTGTTGATCTTTGTAAATATATGCCTAGCATTCCATACTTATGAGCTCCATAGGCTTGGCCACATAGTGTCTCCACTGCACTTCCCATTCCAAGCTGAAACATATATTATCATGTAGCGTTTGTTAATTTATATTGTATATATCATTTTAATGTTTGTGTATGATCTTAACTAGGATGGGCGCGGGTTGATTGCGGTTACGAAACTTTCAATCTGTCATCCATTCGTCAAATTGACGGATTGAAGAAAATCAATCCCCATCCGTCCGTCAATTCGGCGAATGTGGATCAAGTGGATTGACGGATTGATGTAAATCGGTTTGATAATTTAAAATTTTATAAATTTTTAACATAATTCAACTTGTGCAATTTCTCAGAAAAAAAAAATGTTACTGTCAATGATTTAAAAAAGTATTACAATCACTACATATCTCATCCAAAGAAAGAAAGTTTAAAACTTCAGAATAATACAATACTACATGTCTCATCCACATAAAGTATTACAATCTGTAGTTCTTAAAATGTAAAAACAATTCAAACTACCAAAACTATAAATAGAGCAGTAATTAAGATTTCATGTCTTTGTATTATTACTTTTATATCGGTTTTTGAAAACAAAAACCAACCAACATATATTATCTTTTTTATTTATTATTTTTAGAGTTAAATTTAAAAACTAAAAAATTTAGATAAATAATACATTTATTTTTTTCAATTCAAAAAATATATTCAAGTTGAAAACTCTTTTTTAACAGAATATTTAAATTATTTATCAATTGAAAACATAAATAAAATATCTAAACAAATTGAAAACACAAAATCTTACAAATTACTAGGGGTGCTCGTGATTTGGTGGTTTGGTTGTGACCATAGGAATCTCAAATCCGCCATCCGTTCAAAATTAGATGGATTGGAAAAATCAATTCGTAACCGTCCGTTCGTCATTACGTGTCTGTCCAAAAGGCGACGAATCGGTTCGATTTAGTGGGTTTGGACGAATCGGTATATCTATTACTCACCCCTAATCACTACAACAAAAACATACTTTAGTGGCACTACACTGGTGGCATATTTTTAAAAAATGCCACAAAAAATGATATTTAGTGGCACGTTTTTGAAAAATGCCACAAAACGACAAACATAAAAGGCTCTAGTGACATTTCAATGAACAAGTGTCACAAAACTACAACAAAAACATACTTTAGTGGCACTACACTAGTGGCATATTTTTAGAAAATGCCACAAAAATGATATTTAGTGGCACGTTTTTTAAAAATGTCACAAAACGACAAACATAAAAGGCTCTAGTGACATTTCAATGAACAAGTGTCACAAAACTATAACAAAAACACACTTTAGTGACACTATACTAGTGGCATGTTTTTAGAAAATGCCACAAAAATAATATTTGGTGACACATTTAGATAAATGCCACAAAGCCACAAACATATAAGGCTCTAGTGGCATTTCAATAAAGAAATGCCACATCAATTTTATGGCATTTTATAAAATAATGACACAAAAAATTATGTTCGTGACATTTACCAACAGATGCCACTAAACTTTAGTAGCAATGGCATTTTTTAAAAAATGTCAGGACACTACATAGGTGCAAATTACTTTTTATGACACTTAGGTGAAAAGTTTCATAAACAAATATTTTATAGCATTTTGAGAAATGCCACTAAGTCAAAAACTTTCCAAGCTTATAATGGCATTTTTGAAAAAACAAAAAATACCAATATATTTTTAAAATTTTTACAATGCAATAAATGATTAAAAATAAATAAATTAAACTCAATATACACTACAGGAAAAAGCATATTCGGCGACTAAATTTCCTGACCAAAAAAATTTTGGTCGCTGAAAGTATAGCTTTCAGCAACCAAAACAGCATTAGTAGCCAAAAGTAAAACTTTTTGGCGACTAAACAATTTTAGTAGTCAAAAGTCTACAATTGGCGACCAAAACTAAGTTTGGTCGCTGATTATATGGGTTTTAGTGACAAAAAAAATTTTAGTAGTCCAAAGTAAAACTTTTTGGTGACTAAAAAAATTTTGGTAGCCAAAAGTCTATAATTGGCGACTAAAAAATAAGTTTAGTCGCCAAAAGTGGTTATTTTTAGCGCGGGAGAACTAAAATCCTAAGGCGGGAATTAAATTTTTTGGCGACCAAAATTTTGGTAGCTGAAAGTGCATCTTCGGTGACCAAATCCGATTTTGGTCGGCAAAAGTTAAGTTTTTTAGCAACTAAAAAACAATTAGTAGCCAAAAGTGTAAAATTGGCGACCAAAAAATATTTTTAGTCGCCAAAAGTGGTCTTTTTTTTATTTTACTAGTAAATAGTTTATTTTACATAAATTATGTTCAATAAAATAATTATGTTTATACATATACTTTTATATTAATATAGATGCATGTACTATATAAATAATATATGTTGCATATATAATCATATGGTTCTATAGAGGTGTAGTGGGAAGAGTGTGGTGTATAAGGTTTATGGTGCGGGAGGTTGGCGGTTCGAGTCTCTGCAAGAGCAGATCAAATTGTTCTACAATTATAAATTATCACGAATAGTGCCTACCATGACATTAAAGTGTCACTGAAAGGTTTTAGGCTTGATGGTGTAATGACACTTATAAGTGTCACTAACTCTTTTTTTAATGGCGCTTGATAGTGCCACAAATAATATCTACTGTGATATTAAAATGTCATTGAAAGTTTTTAGCCATGATGGTGCAGTGGCACTTGCAAGTATCTACCGTGGCACTCGTATCTACTGTGGCACCGATAGAAGTGGCACTTGTTCAAAATGCCACAAGACCAAAAAATGTCATTAGAAGAATAATTTTGTGGCACTTTCAAATGTCACTAAACTAAGAAAATGTTGTAGTGAATCTTAACATATATGTGCATACTTATGTGTATATATGACATGTATGTTTATAAAACTATTATTAATTTTTGATAAACTATTTTTTCATATTTATGCTACAATACTCATGGTAATCAATGACATAGTCAAAAATTTAACTGAGTGAAACGAAATATATTACAGTAAATTATTGAGGTGGATCGATTTAACATTCAAAATTTAGTTCAAAATCTCTGTTCACATTCTAGTAGATTATTGTGTCGTGTTTATTGGAAGAAATAACCTTTTAAAAACAACTTTAAAAAAATCTCAAAACCTTATTATAAAATGTACTTTTTAAAAAGTTGAGGAAGCAATAGTGACTCCACTGATTGTGAGATAGGCATAATACTACAAAGTCGTTTTGATTCTTTCCGATGTAGATTTTATATGTTCAAAATACAGAAGTACTATTCTCTTTAATGTCTCGTCGGCTCGGTGTGTATTGGCTTTGATGGGACTACTGGTCGCTCAACCATCCCTTTCACTTGGGTCAAGTTTGACTAAATTAAAAAGAGTGTATTTATTTCATCTTTTTATCTTTTTTAAATTATATCAATTAACATTTTCTTTTTATTTTTTCTACACATAATACAAGAAAAGTCAAAAAGCACATTTAAGGGTTGGTTTGAGATGTACTAAAAAAGTACACTTTTTGACTTATTGGTGGATTTGGATTGAGTTTGGGTTGGGTTTGATGTGATGTGTTAGAGAGGTGATGAGATTTAAATAAGATGATGTGACTTAAATAAGATAGTGACTTTTTGACTTTTTAGCTTATTTAAGACATGCCAAACCAAGCCTTAGTCTTTCCAAACTTGGCCTTAAAATACATATACTATCTTTTAAGCCCTTTTTTATTTTTATTTTTATTTTTTTTATTTTTATTTTGGCCTTTGAAGCATTTTTTTTTTTTTCATTTTGACTCTCATATTTTAAATTTTTTAAAAAATTAATTTCAATTTAAAATTAGATAGAAAATGTCACATTAATTAATACATGACATAAAAATATATAATTATATTGTGATTTGTGTCAAATATGTAAGTTATATATAATAAAATATTTTTATGTTACATAACTGTTAATATGTTATTATTTGTCTAATTTTGAATATAAATTAATTCTTGGAGTAATTTAGAAAAAAAAAAAAAAAAAAAAAACTTGAAATATGAAGGCAAAAGTGAAAAAAAAAAATCTAAGGGACAAAATGAAAAAGATGACAAAACATGGACACCGTTTGGGAAGAAGGTTTTCAGGCTTTTTTTGGTTATTTTAGCCACAAAAAACAAAATAGGTTATTTTAGCCACAACAAACAAAACATCACATCCAATCTATAATCATTACACTCTTCTCTCATAAAAAAATCAAAAAAACCAAAAAGCCAAAAAGCTCTTCTCAAACCAAGCTTTTTAGCCCAGACTAAAATAGTCAAAAAAATCAAAAAGCCAACCCACTTTCCAAACGGAGGCAAAGTAAGCTTGGGGTTTGGGAGTGTACTCCTTTCAAATTTCAAGTTTAACTTTTATTAGATATTATTAACTCTTTGAAGTCATGCTTGATGTTTGTCTGATTTACGTGGAAGAAACACTTTGCATGAGTTTTTGAATTAGTCTAGTTGCACTTAAACTGACCCGAATACTCCGTCACCAAAAAAATAAAAGAGGCAAAGTGTAACTTCCCCATAATTTTTTTTTATTATTTTATAATAGAACAAAATAAAAAAATATCTTGTATGTGTACCAATTTTTATATGTATGCATGTTCACATATGTTACATGGACACATAGATGAACGTAACATGGATACTCACATAAACATCCCCAAGCGTGAGAGAGAGAGAGAGAGAGAGAGAGAGAGTTACCATGACACCATAGGCAAAGATTTGGATGCCATTGTTGCCAAGAGAAGCAGCAGCAAGCTCAAGATTTCCAAGATGGCCACAAAAGATTTGGGTGGCCATGGAAGTGATATTGTTGAGCAAGTAAACTACAATTGCAGGAGCTGCAAGCTTGAAGAGAGTATTAAGTTCAATGGTTGTGGCTCGTTGTAGTCTCTGTAAGTACGACAAACTCGTATCCGATAGCACATCTTCCAACGCCGAGCTCACCGGCTCCGGTGTGGATGTGGATTGCTCCTTTGATTCTGACATGGTTTGGTTTACCTCAGCTTCTGCAATAGTCTCCATCTCTCTCTCTCTCTCTCTCTCTCTCTGAGCAAGGGACGGGAGTTTTTAAAAGTAAACCTTGAAGGCTCACAGAGAATAAGCTTTTGTTTGGTTTGGCTTTCTTGAGATATCTTATCTTGGGCTGTGAGAAGTCGAATTTTAGCATCATTTTTTTCTCTTTATTTTTTTAAATCTTTTTGTAAAAAATTAAAAATTTATCCTAAACATATTAATATTTTTACATCATATTTTAATTAAAAAATCAAAAAATTATTAAAAAAACTTGTTTCCAAATAAAGCCTTAGTCTAAAATTCACAAAAAGATAAAATAGACAAAAATAATTAATAAGATAAAATGTCATATTCAAATTATAATCATTTCATTTTTTCTTTCACAAACATCACATCTAATTACAAAAAAAAATTAATTATCTTCAAAAATATAAAAATTTTACCTACTAAAATAATTAAAAACTAAAATAATCTATTAAAATAGTAACTTCCAGACACCCTTATCCACATAATAATCCTACTGTTTAAATGTGTAAATCAAGAAAAGTAACTCAATATGTTATTTTCTATTTTGATAATTTTCAAATATATCCGCTGAGATTTGTTTAAAATACAAATTACTCATTGTGAAAAATAAAATAAAATAATTATGATTTAGATGTGATATTTTATTTTATTGATTTTTTAACTTATTTTGTCTTTTTATGACTAAAATAGTTAAAAAAAAAAAAAAAAAGTCAATGCCAAACATAAAGGTGGTATTTGTAAAAGGAAAAATTGAAAATGTAATTTTTCTTTTTTGTCTTTTTAGTTATATCAGCCATTTCCTTTTTTTAAATTGATGATAAACCAATAGAGGTGGTATTTGTAACAAAAATTTAAACTTCAAGTACGATTATTAGTGTTATTTCAAAATTTCAATATTAATTTCTGTAATTATCTTCAATTTCAAAGACAGTCAATGTAAATTATAAAAGAATAAAAATAAAGAGAAGGTGAATATAAATTATGAAAAAATAAAAATAATCAATAAGTGAAAAACATAATTAATTTGAATTCAATCATTGATTAGTACATATGATTGAGTTAAGAAAAGGACAAAGGTTAGCACCAGCACTACTGATGAAACTTGACCCAATTGTCAGTTTTATCATGAACAAGTGCCGTCACATGATTATTATTATGGATAAAGCTTGACGAGTCCGGATCCTCTGCTATACTTTTTTGCCATACTTTCCTGTCATGCCCCAAAACGACGTCGTTTTGGGGTAAAATTTCAAAAAAAAAAAAAAAAAAAATAGAACTAGAGAAGGCGAAGAAGACGCCCCAAATCTGTTCGAGAGTGAGTTAGGCAGATCGATTCGAGAAGGGGAGTCGATATCTTTCTTCTCTCTCTCTCTCTCTCTGCTCAGCGATTCCAATACAAAACTCCAATCACAGCTCTTCCATAGATTTTCAGACCATATGCTCTCGTTTCTCCGATATTCCAAACCCAATCCCCCCCAAATATTCGAAGCTTCATCATAGAAAAATTTGAAAAAAACTCATAAAATTGTGATGATTTTTATGTGTTTCTATATGTAAGTTAGGGTTTTCTATAAATGGGTTTGGAAGATTTTGATCTTCTCGACGATGGCGATTGCGTGGACAAGGCTTCGCCTGTGTCGTGCTCGATTTACCTTGACGCTGTGACCGATAATGGGGATAGATCCTGGGCAAAGCTTCAATGCGGACATCAATTTCATCTGGGTAAGTCAAAATTCAAGTCATTCGATGTTAGAATTGTGTGTTTGTGTGAGATTGGTTGAGATCTGATGGAATATTGTTATTTATTTGGTGATGTCTGGCAAGGCTGAATTTAAGTTGTTGATATGTGCATCTCTGAAATTGGATTTCTGAAAACCATGTTTGTTACTCGATCTTCAACATCATGATTGAATATAAAGATATATATATATATATGTATTGTAGATTTGTATGGATATAAAGATATATATACATATATATATAGGGATGGTTTCATATATATAGTATAATTTTTGATTTTTAACCTCATGGATTGCAACTTCAACAATGGCGTCTTTTGATTTTTAACCTCATGGACTGCAACTTCAACAATGGCGTCTTCCCTGGTTCTGTTTTTTTTTTCATTTTTTTTTTTTTTGAAATTTTGCCCTAAAACGACGTCGTTTTGGGACATGGCAGGAAAGTATGGCAAAAAAGTATGGCAGGGGATCCGGACTCAAAGCTTGACCCAATTGTCAGTTTTATCATGAACAAGTGCCGTTACATGATTATTATTATGGATAAATTTCACTTTATCCCCTTATGATATAAGTCATATGCGGATTACTTATTGACGTTCGAATATCATCACATAATTTCTTGTGATTGATGGAGTGAAGTGCACAATTAATTTTTCTATTTATTCTAACAGGCTGTGCAACACACGCGAAGGTTGTGCAATTGGTTATGAAAAGATAATTTTTCATCCGAATTAAATGACTAAAATACCCTCATCTTCAACACCAATTTCCAAAACAACATTTCTTTTTCATTTTTTAAAACCCAAATTTGGAAAATCTCCACCCAAAAAAAAAAAAAAAAGAAAGAGCAAATTTACAAACTCCCACCGGTACCTCCATTATCAAACCACTCCCAGTGAAAGTAATAAATTACAAATGTTTAACAAACAAATGTTTAAGTTTGATGGTGTTAAATTATGACATGTAAATAAAAAGGAAAATAAAATTTGAATAACCAACTCTAACATACATATATATATATATATATATAAACTTGCAAATTGTATCACAAACATATATATGCACAATGAATAATATATATATATTTATTTATAACCTGTAAATGTATATATATTATCCAATCATTCAATATTTTACAAATCAATTTAAAATCTAAATACTAAATTCCTAAAATCATTCACAGCGATGGGTATCTCTCCTCTTTCTCGTCCAAGACATTGTCATTTTGATTGTCTTCGTACACTTTGTATATCACCTCTAATGGTGCTCACACATCCTATTCGACGAACAATTCAGCATAAAACGGGTTTGGATCCAAACCCATTTTTTATTTTGAACTCAGAATTTGATTCGATTGAGATGAGACCTATTTGCGATCTTTGACTGTCAAGTCATGATGATGATGGGTTTGTTCTAGTTCGGTGGACTTGAAAGTAGAGGTTCGACTGTTGTCGGTGGTTTATATAGGTCATTATGATTGTGTACAGGTTCTGCCTGTGTATTTCCAGGTTCGGCTATGGATGTTACAGTCTATGATTGCTGTGTTTTGTTATGTAATATATATATATATATATATAAATGTTGCTGTTGAATGGCTATTGTAGTGGTTTGTCTGATCTCTACTTTTTCTTTGCAATTTCCGGTGAAGTGCTGGAGGAGCCGGTGGTTTCGATAAAGTCTGGACTTCTTTATGAAAAGCGATTGATTGAGAGACACATATGTTTGCTTCCTTCTTTCTTGATTCTAGGGTTTCAAATTTTTTTCTGTTTGTTTACTGAGAAAATGGTACTGAGTATATAAAATTGAAAATTTTGGGTAGTAAAACTTTCTATTTTTTTGGTACTTTAGAAATTTTAAGCAAGAAAGAAAAAAAAAATGGAGAAGAAGATTCTATGTGGAATTGTAATCCAATTCTATTTTTTCAACTAACTTGAAGCAAAAAATCTGTTGATATTAGATGATGTAGCATGTTTGGTACCTTCTATTCAACTTGCCAAATTTGATAACAGAAATGATTATCTTTGGCAAGAAGAATAATAGATCATTCGAGACCCTTTTTTTTTTTTTTGTCACTTTTATTAAATTATAGTTTTGACAACTCTTTGACAACCGATTGAAGATGTTCTAGCGGAAAGCTTGTCATCAGAGCCTTACCCACCAACTTCTCTCTTTAATGCTAGTACACTAGGGACGCGTACATGTTAGTCCCACGAGGGCCAACTCATAATCAACCTAATTTATATATTTAAAATAAAAATAAAAAATACATTTTTTTTCTGGGTCTAAGATTTTCTATGATTTCATGCTCCAAAATCTCACATGTGCCAAATGGATTCAGTATGTTGGGTTTGAATTGATTCAACTGATCCAATATTTAAGATCCTGCTTTTTGGACTGCTTTATTTATGAAAAGAAAACCACATTATGCATGTTGTACAAAACAATAAGTTAACCAAAAATATGTTACATATATGGTGCATCAAAGTTTACCAAAAACAAAATAAATATGATAGATTTTTAACTATAGGTTCCATATATGAGACTTACAGACTATTAAATCCTATTTATTTTCTTCCCATAAGGTTCACTACAAATAAAAGAATCACAAACAGTGGCGGAATTAGAATTTCATTTTAGGGATATCATTGAGTTAAAGTCACGGCAAGTTCCGTTATAATGTAATATATTTTAATTTTTAATTGATAGTAAAACAACTAAAGATGAGCCCGATGTCAAAGTTATATGTTTAAAGTTATGCTCAATTTAACTGATTTTTTTATTTGTTTTGTTGATTTTTTGTTATTTATTTATTAATAATTTGATTTTCTATTTTAATATAATAATCATCATAATTTAAAATGCAGTCAACAATATTAAAAATGAAAACGATAAAAATTACATCAAGATACACAAAAAAGAAAAAAGAAAAAAAAAGAAATAGAGATAGTGGAAAACAAAGAAAAGAGAAAAAATATAAAACTTATAAAAACATATTGTACAAAATTAAACATTTAGACTAACAAATTGTAGGGATTTTTATTTTTTTTTAATTAATGAATCACGTTACAATGAAGCTAGTGAATTATAGCCATAATGAAAATCAATACAACATGTAACTAATATTATAAAAAAAAAAACTTAATATAAGAAATAAAATTTTAAATAAATACATATAGAATACAACCAATAAACATATTAAGATATTTAAACCTCTAACCTCATAGTGAAATACAAAGATTTTAACTAATGGATTAATCTCATTAGTTTGGCAAAGATTTTGTTGGGAAAAAAAGGGTATATATATATATATTTTTGGGTGGATACAAAAAAAGAAAAGGGGGGGGGGGGGGGGTAATTTGGAACTAATTGAAGATATTTTCAATTAGAGATGGAAATATAAGTTTAGAAAATTGAGGGGCACGTGCCGCTGGTCGCAATGTGCCTTCACTCCTAAACAGGAAAAATAAACTTTTTTTGGCTCATACTTTAAGAAATGGCTTCACCAATTGATATTTTTTTTTATAAATGACGACAAATTTGGAGATTGAATGACAGTGAAATTCGAATCTAATCTCATGGCTACTCTCCCCAATTGCCAACAATATGAATCCAATCCGATATGTTTCTCTTTCAATATTTTCTATTAATGATTAGGTGTGGCTTGGGCTTGTTTCATCTTACAGCAGTACAACAAAATTATGAGACAAAGGTGATAATGCATTTGACAAAAGGACCATACCCTAAATTAAACTCCTTTGCCATATGGATCATGAATATGTCACAACTAAAGTATGGAAGAAAAGAATATGATCAGCCATTAAACTCCGTGGGAGATAGGTCCTGCGGAGTTATTTGAAATAGGGTGATCATGGTCTGGATTGGTTTGAATTGGGATAAAATTATGATCAATTCGTTATATATGATTCTTAAAAAATTGGAACTAATTCAATCTGTTTAAATTATGGAATTAATCCGAACTAATCCATTTAAACACAGATTGGACCGATTTAGGACCACAGATTCATATAATTAAATAACAAAAAACAAATATAGAATATTTTAATTTCATAAAAACATAAACATAGTATCATATTAGTTCTACAATAGCAACATATCTTTCCATAATTGCGACATACTGTTCTAGAATTTGAACAATCATAAGAAAACTGGTTCCACTTAAGTATTTATACCATTACAAATTAAAACTAAAAATCAACAAATAAAAGTAATAAAAGAAGATACTATGCGGGTTTAGGTTTGGGTTTAGGTTTTATATGGAATAAAATAAGATACTATGCGGGATGGTGTATAATATAAATATAGGCTATTTGTATATGGTCTAGATCGGTTCCAATTCGGAACTGTGGGATTCAATCTAGAACCAATCCGTAAATTACGAATTTTTAATTTTTCAATTTGGAACCGAACCACGAATTCAAAAAATCAATCCAAACCTACCGGATTAGATCATACCGGATCGAATTACGAATTTTATGAATTTCTTACTCAGCCCTAGTTTGAAATGTATGCATGACTGGGAAATGTTTAAGTATGGCATGGGTGTTGTTGGGTGTGGGGTTCAAGTATTTGGTTTGTAGTTGAGATTTTATTTTTCCCCTCATATTAAAAAAAAATTTAAAAAAAAATAAAAACAAAAAATCATGAAGCCTATGGATTGGTTGTAATGATGCAAGTTACATTAGTAGGAAAGTTTGTACTCTTTTAACCTATCTCAATGCATTTTTTTCTTATACCTTTAATTTTATATTTTTACTAAAATTTTTACTTTGTCAATAAAAAAAATATATAAATGACTTGATTTAGGGTAACAGACATTAGTACTATTTGTTTGAACGATAATAATTACCTAATCATCTCTTTTACAAGAGTCTTGGGAGTAATCGGTAAGTCAAACAGTAACCTTTAGTGGGAAATTGTAACATGCACATCTTTCAAAATGGTGCATCATATGTAGATTCATAGTTACATCATCTTCTTCTTTTTAGTTAAAATTATTTTCTTTTTTAATTATAATATTATTTTAATTATGGCTTATAAATTTTTTAGTTATGACTTCTGTTATATTTAGTTATGACATTTTTTTTTAAGTTACGATATAAAGAATATGAAATTATACAATTTTTTTTTTTAGTTATAAAGTGTATATGATACACACTTTTTGAGAGGTGTGTACTATAGTGTTTCCATCTTTAGATTATGTTTGATTTAGAATATAGTGAGGAAAATAAAATTTTTTTTAAAAAAAGGAAACATTGTGAATGAAACATGTAGACTAAAAATTGGGATTGGATCCTCTCTAATTGAGATATCTAACTGAATGGTTTAGTTTGGGGGTTTTTTACGGGCCAGTCCTATTTTTAAGGGTTATTACCCAACAGGTCCTTAATAGAGACTTTTTTACCTATCCTGAACTTTTTTATTTATTTCGTTTTTCCTCTCAAGTTTTCATTCTCAGATTCAGATCTGGAGATAAAAAAAAAAAAAAAAAAAAGCTCTCTACACATCTCTCTCAGCCACACCATAAGTGGTCTGATTGAAGAAGAAGATCCGCCACCATCGTCGGCGCATTCAAGAAGAATGTTCACTACGAAGTCTAGATCTACAACCGCTGTAGTCCACCATCGCCGAGCTACACATAGATCATTTACAGAAGCTCGCTGACAAGACCTTCAAGGTTGCCGATTGCCCTAGCAAGCAAACTATTTCCTAATCCATTTCCTTTTCCCTTTCCTTTCATATATATATATATATATATATCTCTAAATCGATCTATCTCTATAGATTCACATATATATATATACATATATATATATGTGTGTGTGTGTGTGTTTGTGTTATATATCTGTGTAAAATATCTGATTCTGTGTTTTACGGCGCTAATGAATCTCTATGTTTTGGGTGTTTTGAAACCGTTTTGGCCTTTGATTTGAAAACTTTTAGTGAAAAGATAAATGTTTAAAGAATTGGTAATTGTGTTTTTAAATTGTTGTTTGTTTGTTGCTAATGGAGATTGTTAATTTTGATCATCAAAGTGTTTTTCAGTAATAAATTTGTTTAAATCAGTGATAAATTTGTTTAAACTAGTGATAAATCAGTGATAAATTTGTTTAAACCAGTGATTAATTTGTTTAAACCAGCGATAAATTTATCTAAACCAGTGATAAATTTGTTTAAACTAGTGATAAATTTGTAGTGTTAAGTCTAGGTGTAAAAATGGAAAATACTGTTTGATTTTTTTTTTTTTTTTTTTGCAAACAGTTAGTGATAAATTTATCACTGAATGTATCTCTGATTCTTGTGTTGGTTTGTAATGGTGATTGCCTGATTTTCCTTCTATAATTTTTTTTACAAACAAATAGTGATAAATTTATTACTGAATCTGATTTTTGATACTGTCTTGATCTGTGAATGTGAAAAATAATGAGAACTATTTTATAGTAATGACTTCTTGTCTCTCCACTTCATTCTCTTCATTCTCTCCTTCATTCTCTTTATTTGTTCCGATTTCCAAATCGGAAATCGCCTGAGAATGGTTTCCAAATCTTTACATATTTGTCTGCAACAAACCATTGCAAAGCTTGTGACGTCTTCTTTGCTTCATGCGTGTGGTGTGATATTGAGGGATAAAATTGGAAACAGAAATAGGACAGGACTTAGCTGGTATTAATTTACTTTCATAGGACCGGCTGGTAAGTCCCCCTTAGTTTGGCTCACTATGGGCTCATTTCAGGCCCATCTTCATTATTTAAACTATTTATTTTGTAGGATTCTCCGAAAAGATGATGCATAACAAAAATCAAGTCAATCGGACATCAAGATCCACTAGATCGGATCATATTTTTCTACAAAATAATTAATGTAGCCCCAACTAATTTTGTGTCATATTTCATTTCCCGCACTAAATACCTTATTACCAAATTCCAAATTCGAATACTAAGGATCAATAAAATCTATAAGTTAATTGGTCACTTAGAAAGTGGACGAAAAGCAAACAAAATAGTTGTGACATTTATTAGGATTTGTGTGAAGCCTATATTAATTCTCTAAATTTCACAAAAAAGAAAGCGAAAGAAGTGTGAAAAAGAAAAGAAAAGAAAAAAAAAAAAAAGTGTGAAAAATATAAGATAAATTTTGTCTTAATTTCTCTCACATTTACTTTTTTTTTTTTTCAAATCCATATTTATATCTTATGCACCACAATGGTACAAGGATGTGCTGAAATTTCAAAATATGACCGTGTAATTAAGAATACATTGTGTATAGAGAAATATAAATTTTTTTATAAAGTTCCATGTTATGTTCAATTAAGGTTACTCGTAAGGGCCAACTCATAATTTTCCTTATTTAATTTTTTATTTTATATATTTAAATCTTAAAAACAAATTTCTGTCCCATACTTCAGATAATTTTCTTGCTGCAAAGTCTGTTACATGTGCCAAATGGATTCAGTGTTGGTTTGAATTGATTCAATTGGTTCAATATTTACTTGCTATTTTCAATATTTTGAAGTCAGGTATTGTGGTCTATCATTGAAATCAAGTACTGTGGGCTAGTTTTTCAATTGAAGGAAAATAATTGAGGGCTGGGTTTGCATTAGGTCCTCCAAAGGCCCACACAAAACACATTATGCATGTGCAAAACAAATATAAAACTAAGCAAAAATGTGTAGAGCATCATTCACTTGGGCTATCAGGGTCCCATTTTGATAATTTATATTATTCATCTTCCGGCTCATTATATATAGATTATTTATAAATAAAAAAATTAAAATGATTAAATAATCGTAATTGTATAATTTTTGTCTTTATGATAAATATCATTTAGTTTTAAAATCACACTTATAATTTATTGGATTAATTACATTTTTAGTTCTCAAAATATATTGTTTGTGTCATCTTAGTTTCTAATATTTAAATTGCGTCAATTTAATTGTTAATGTACAAAAAAATGTTTCAACTTGGTCTCACAATCTAATTCTGTTAGTAGATGCAATTAAATTTAAAGAAAAATGTAAAAACTCACTTAAAAAATTATATTTTTAATCTCCAAAATATATGATCTATCTCATTAATGTGGAAATTCACTTAAAAAAAGAGAATAATTGGGTGAAAAATCCACACCTATGGGATCATATTTATTTGGTCTAAGGCTTAATCTTTTTTGGTGATGGTGACAGGTTTAATGAAATTGTTTGGTGAATGACAAATTATTATTTTGAAGAATTTTTTTCTCTAATTTTACCCCACCATTGTCAAACCATCATCAGTCGGTCGCCGAAAAAATCACTAGAGGTGGCCAATGGCGGCGGCTGGTGGTGGCAGCCAGTGGCAGTAGTAGTGGTAATGATATGGATTGATAGGTAGATTAGATAAGCAAATAAGTAACACATAGACAAATATGTAGATGATACGTGAATAAATAAATTATAATTGAACAAATAGGTGGATAGATAAGCAAATAGGTATGGGTAATATGGTTTTTAAAATTATTATTATCTTTTTAGCCTCAAAAGTTTTGAAATTGGACCTATGGCTCGAGTATCCTTAAAAAAATTACACTTTAGTCTTCAAATATGTGATATGTGTCATTTTGATCTCTAAAAATTACACATTTATTATTGATTGTAATGACATCTATTGACCAAATTAGGTTAGGGGACCAAATTAAAAAATATATATTTTTTAATGTTAAGGACTAAACAGATACAATTTTCATGTCGAGGATCAAAATGAGACAAATCTCATAATTTAGGGAGTAAGGGTGCGTTTGGCAATTGATTTTTTTAGTCAAACAGTGAAGCCAAAAATTTATAGAACAAGTTATAAATTCATTTTTATTTTTTCTACTTTTGCACTTTTTTTTGTTGTTGTAAAAAGTTAAAAAATCATTCTCAAATAATTTAATTTAGTTTAATTTTATATTTTAGCTAAAAATTTCTTTCCAAATGAACTTTAAATATATAATTAATCTTAATTTATTTTTTAAAAATAAATATTATAAAATTATGTAATTATCGTATTAATTTGATTATAGGAGTGTAACATGGGGTGGCCGGGGGCCCAAACTATACATCCCCGGCGAGTGTAGGAATATAATGAAATTAAATTAATATGAGTTAAAAGTTTGTGCAAATTATATTAATAATTCTTTTATTTTGTCTCTTGTATTATTCTGATACTTATAATTTTAATTAGTTTAATTTTAGTTCTTAATTTTAAATTTTGGGTCAATTTGGTTCAATTGATAATGCCGATTAGAGTATTTCAAAGAAAATGGTCACTAAGTTAGTTAAGGTTAACTTACTAAATTGAATAAAGGGGAAATTACCCATAGGTCCCATGTGAAACATGTGGTCTCCATTTAATCTCAAAACTTTTTCACTGCACCCAAAAGTCCTTTCCCCTCTCTCTCTCTGTTTTTTGCTTTCCTTCCTCTCTCGGTTTTTTTTCTGGTTTTTTGCTTCCCTCTTTACGACCTTCCGATCTGAACATCTATGCCGATCTGAACTTCTGCAGCACCACCGTCGCCACTTTCTCCACCACGCAGATCGATTATTGACGCCGAAGATCTGATCAGAGTGACCAGATTTGGTACGATGCAGAACTGAAGAACAAAAAGACGATGAAGAACAAGAACAAGAAGACGCTCATCCTCAGATCTGTGCTTAGATTGAACAGATTTGTGTATATATCTTTGTCAATTTCTTTCTCTTTCTCTCTTTATTTACAGATTTTTTTTGGGATAGTTGTTGATCTATGGTTGTTGTTGTTGATGATGAAATAGATCTATAATATCATTGAAACAGATCTGTAATGGCTCAGATTTGTACAGCTATCACACAGATTTGTAATGAGAAAATTTTCGAATTCTGAACAAGTAATTTTCGAGTTTTAGTTATAGGCGGTGAAAACTGTAAAATTTTGCAGTTTGAATTTTTTTTTTGGTGCTGGAATGAATCATGGTTTAAAACTGTAAAATTTTGTAGTTTTATAACATACTTTAGAACTGTAAAATTTTACAGTTTCATAACATGTTTTAAACATTCCGACGACTTTCCGGCGATGTTGAACATTCCGACGAGTCTCCGGCGACCATTTGACGGAAGTCCGACGATAGTAAGATGTGAACAGTGTCTGTAAATTTAAAAAAAAAAAAAAAGATTTTTTGGTAACAATTAAAAATGTGTTGGACTAATTGGTGCAAGTATTTTGTTTTGGGATTAGTTGGATCTTGAACTTAGTACATGGGACTTATCAGTAAGTTCCCCTTGAATAAATTTATAATTTTGCCTATAAAAACATAACACATGTCGATTATGTGCATATTTCCCATCACAAAACACTAACAATTAAAATTAATTAGATCAAATTAAGACAAAAATCATAAATTGAAGGTTAAAATCAAATCAATTGAAATTAGAGGACCAAAATGATACATGAGCCGAAATATAGGGATTATCAGTATAATTTGCCTAAAAGTTTTTGTGAAATTTCACTAAGAAGAAAAAAAGTAAGGATTTCACAAATAATATGATTTTGTAGGCTTTTTATTTTTGTTATTGATGTTTGTTGCTTCATGCACTAGGTACCGACACTACAAGAAAAATGACTTTTGGCGATTAAATTTTTAGTCGCCAAAAGTCTACTTTTAGTCGCCGAAAGTCCAAATTTCACCTTCCCCGACGAAATTTTTTAGTCGCTATATTAGTCGCATATTTGTGGTCGGCGGAGGGTATTGGCGACTAAAATTTTTTTAGTCGCCAAAAATAGGTCTTTACCGACTAAAAAATTAGTCGCCAATAGTGTTTTTCAGTTTTGGAAATAATACATTTAGCGACTAAAAATTAGTCGCCAATAGTGGTTTTCGCTTTTGAAATAAAGACTTTGGCGACTAAATTTTAGTCGCCAAAGGTGTTCGACGGAAAAAAAAAAAGTCCACTTTTTTTTTCTCATTGAGTTTCAACCCCAACCATTCACATTCCACGCCTTTTTGGCAACACCCGCCTCCACTATGCCACCACAACTTCACATGTACAAATATAATATATATTATTTATATATTATATTATTTGATTAATATAAAATAAAAATATATACAAATATAATTATTTTAATTTCAATATAATTAATTAAAAAATTTATTATTTATTAAAAAAAATTCTGTCATTTTTGACGACTAAATTTAGTTTTAGTCGGCAAAAGTCCTCCATTTAGCTACTAATTTCTGTTTAGTAGTCAAAAAAAATGTCTTTTAGCGACTAAAGTTAGGTTTAGTCGGCAAAGGCCTCCATTTAGCTACTAATTTACGTTTACTAGCCAAAAAGAATGCCTTTTAGCGACTAAAGTTAGGTTTAGTCGGCAAAAGGCCTCCATTTAGCTACTAATTTCTGTTTAGTAGCCAAAAACAAAACTTTTAGCGACTAAATTTAGGTTTAGTAGGCAAAAGCTCTCCATTTACCTACTAAATTTTTTTTAGTAGCCAAAAATACCACTTTTGGCGACTAAAGTTCGGTTTAGTCGGCAACAACCTCCATTTAGCTACTAAATTTGTTTTAGTAGCCAATAATCTGCACTTTTGGCGACTAAACTATTTTAGTCGCCGATTGTCCTACTTTCAGCAACTAAATTTCATTTTTTAGTCGCCAAAACCCAATTTTCTTGTAGTGCGATAATTAACCCCTCCAGTGAAGTCATTGATCACATTAGCACACTACCAAAAAAATAAATAAATAAATAAAAATAATTCATAAAAAAAAAATAACAAAAAAAAAAAAAATCCTGCCGAGAGGTGGGTGCAGTGGCGGAAAAAAAAAAAGGTGAGATGATAAATTAGCTAATATGGTCCAAAAATAGGTGGCTAGGTTTTAAATATCGTATATATTATCCAATATATATTGAGATTTTAAATTTTTGATATCATTATTTATTAATATTTTGATTAATATTGTCCAATATATGACACATATTGCTCATACCGATAATACTGTTGTCATATGGCCTCATAGAAGTTATTTTTAAGGGGCAATTGGGCCATGCTGTGTGGCCTGCAACTCATGAGCTTGACAAAAGTGGCTCCTTTTCCTTGTTGTCTGCCCATTTATCCAATCGATCCCTTGATTTCTCCACCTGAAAATTCCCAAATTCAGAATATTCAAGCCCATGATTTTTACATGTTATTCATTTAGACTGTATTTTGATCATAAATTTAGTAAGGATTTCATTTTCCTTTCTAAATTTCTATCTAAATCCATGATTCAAATAAAATCCGAGTTACTTGTTATTAAAAAAAAAAAAGAAGGGCAAATTACACACTAATAATCAATGCATTTTTTTCCATTGTGCTATTTTGGTCCATACACTTTCAATTGATTTGATTTTGACATTTCATTTTAGATTTTGCATCAATTTGGTCTATTTTTTATTTTATTTTATTTTTTATCTCAATATCTGGCCCACTAGACCAACTAATACAAATGACCAATCCCACCGTTTACTAGCAAAGGACCAATTAAAGCAAGGGAATTTGGTCTAATTGCTATCTTTGGTTCGGTTTTTGATCCTTAAAAGTAAGACACTTGCTTACTTACATGCACATTATTTAGAAATAACGCTAGTGAGAGCAATTAATTAGACCAAATTGATACAAAATTAAAAATTTATAGTCAAAATCAAATTAATTAAGATTACCGGGATCAAAAAATGACATAAATGCTAAATTATAAAGGCTATCAGCATAATTTGGCCACACACACAAAAAAAAAAAAAAAAAAAAAAAACAACAACAACAACAACAGCAACAACAACAACGGGATGGACTTTCTTGACATTTGTATTAAAGGCAAACTTTAGGGGGTGTGGGTGTAATTTACTCATAAATATTGTGACAGATTGACAAAAAATTCTGAATTTTAAACTGTAGGAAACACATGGGTTTTTAGGAGAAAAGGCATTGCTCAATCAAAGAACAGTGTAAAGTGTAATATAGTTGACTACTACCAATTTTATAAGTATTGTTTAATTTATGGGTGTGTTTGTTTTGAAGGATTAGGGGTGAGATTAGACTATTAGTTCTATCGGATTAATAATTCATTGTTTGTTTTATTTTTTTTGTTCCGGACTAATAGTCCCCCTGGACTATTAGTCCCATAAATATGGGACTATCATATCCCGTGGGGAAGGGTGGGATAGAAACCATGGGATTGGTATCTCATTGAATTATTTTGTGAAATGTTCATTTTACTTTCCATGCTATTACTTAGCAAACAATTAGAAAAAGATAAAATAGTCTTTTGAATATTTATAAATTATTTTTTTAGTGTTGTTAATTTAAAGGAAAATTTACCCATAAATCCTACATTATAGAAAGTTGTACAATTTAGTCCTAAATGTTTTCTTATGCACCATTTAGTCCCTTTTTTTTTGGCAAAGATATTTATTTAATTTTCATTATTGGCAGATTACAAATTTACCCATTAAGGGGGGCTGGTTGTTTCCTAAAATGGTGGAATTTCAGTTTCTCTGATTTTGGGGGATTGATAATGTTAATGACGTCAAGGGTTTGATGAAAAAGGGCTTTTGGGGGAGTTGATGTTCATTCAATTGTCCATTTGGTTTCGAGTTTTGGTGTCTCGTCCTACTGTGCGACATAGGTTTGTCTCGCTATTTTCTGGTTTTTTATGAGTTGTGTATTATGTATCTGTATGTCTTCCATGTTACTGTATCCACTACATCAACGTCAACGTTTGTTTTGCTTACATAGATTTCTGTTCTCCTGGTTGTTTTCTATATGTTCATAAGATTGTTTGCTGATGTTATGTGGGTGGTTCACAGTCTGTTCTCCTGGTGTGTGTACATGTTTTCTGAAGTTTTATGCGTTTTTGGTTGCGAGTGTGTATGTATTGCATGCTACGGTATGAACGACTTCAACATCATCTCGACTCTGGTAACATCAATTCTGTGTTGCTTGTGACATTGCATACATTCAGTTAGCTTTCTGTTCGTTTGATGTTATGTGTTTTGTAAATCTTTGTATATATGGTTGACCTACCAACGTGGACTCGGGTGACATCACCTTTGCTTTACTGTGACGTTATGCGTTCGGATCTACGTTGTTGGTGTGTCAAACAGTTTTGCGACATAGGTTTCTGTACATGTTTTCTGGAATTTTCTATTTTTTGTGTGTGTCTCTTTATGCGTTGCATGTGACGGTGTAAACTAAGTAAAAATATGGAAATCGAATCTGGTGACAGCACTAATGTTTTTATTGAGGCTGTTTTATATTCGTGAATCACATTGTGCTGTTATGTTACGTGATATAAAATGTTATTAAATATTGTGTGTAAGCAATGTCCACTCAGTTAACATTACCGTTTGTGTCATGCGGGTATTTCATATATTTTTCTTATACCATGTTCTGTTCATGTCATGTGTGTTTAAAGTTTTTTAATGTTTGTTTGTGTTTTGATTTCGGTGGGTGCTCTTGCATAGATTACCGTTTTGATGTGATTTTGCATTTCATGGCAGGTATGGATGCTGTGTTATTATTGTGCACTTACGGGCAAACAAATGTAGTTGCTCGGTTGCATCGAGCGATGACATTCACGCAGCTGCTTGACGATATTTGTGGCAAGTTCGGCGACTTGGTACGGGATGCGGTGTGTATGTTGTGGGATGTCCCCGGGTATAAGAAGTTTAAGGTTGATAGCGACGACGACATACAAAACATGTTGTGCCTTGCGGAGGCATTTGGCTTGAAACATTTTGATGTTCTTATGCAGATCCGCGACCCTCCGGTGGCCGGTAATTACGGTGGTGTGTATGACCATGAAGGTCAGAATTTCAATTTCGGTAATCAGACGTTCGGTATGCATGAGCAGACAGATCTGTTACCAACATATTGCCCTAACAAATCAAAGACGTTCTTGTCTGCTCCGTGGGCATTCGGGATTACCCATGTCGGACAATGTTTCGCCGGTGGCGTTAGTGAATTTCGGGAAATATTATGCAAGTATGCCGTTGAGCGCGGGTTTCAATTCAAGTATTTGAAGAATGATTCAGTTTGCATTACGGCAGTTTGTAAGTTTGCAGAGTCCACGGGATGCGCGTGGTCAGTGCATGCGAGGGTGTTGTCATCCAATGGAGTTTTATGCGTTAAGAAGTTGGATAGTGTGCACAATTGTGGAGCTGCTGTTTGAACACATACAAACCCATGTACGGGGTCCGATTTGGTTTCAAGTGTTGTCGCAGATCGGGTACGTGCTAAGCCTTTGACGCGTCCTACGGACATTGTTTTCGATATGAAAAATGACTACGGTTTGGATATTAGTTACCGGGTTGCGTGGTTAGGGGTCGAGAAAGCAAGGGGTGAAGTCTACGGAGATCACGCTATGTCATTCGACCAACTTAGGTGGTATAGTGCTTCCGTTATGGAAAAGAACCCACACAGTTACATTAACCTTGAATTTCACCAACAAACTGGGAGGTTCGTTCGGTATTTCATATCCTTTCGTGCATGTATAGATGGGTTCAACCATTGTCGGCCGTTACTTTTTTTGGATGGCACTTTTCTCAAGGGTAGATTCAAGGGAAATTTGTTAGCTGCTACCGCGAAAGATGGCAACAAAGGTGACGAATCATATTTTTGGCTTTAGACTTTCATAACACCAAAATATGTCATATTATAGTTTCGTTAATTTTAAATGAATCCTTTACATATATATGTACTGTTCGCAAATTTTGCATATTTTGGTGTACATGATGTGTACTCCACTTATGCCTTTTGTTTATTATTTTTTTTGCAGGCTTGTTTCCGGTGGCCTTCGCAATTGTTGATTCCGAAAATCAACAAAATTGGGAGTGGTTTTTCTGAGAATCTTAAAGAAGTCGTGGGTGAGGAGGCGTCGTTGACGTTCGTTTCGGATCGTCATGCGGGTCTCTTACAATCTATGCCAACTGTATTCCCCTCTGCACATCATGCGTTTTGTTTGCTACATCTTCAAATGAATCTGAGAGACCGAATGAAATACGTTAATGCATCTCGCAAAGTTGGGTTGATGCGGAAGCTCTGTGAATGTGCTTATGCCCCAACTATACCATCTTATAATCAGAAAATAGAGGTGTTGAAAGAGTGTAGCCCGGTTGTGGTTGACAACTTCTTAAAAGACTTGCATCCATCCCACTGGGCTAACGCGTATTTCGTGTAAGTTTGATTGTACCCGTACCAATTTGTTTGTATTGGCGAAAATTTTGTGTTAAATGTTGTTATTCTTTTCCCAGGGGTCAACGTTACGGTGAGATGTGGTCCAACGCAGCTAAATCGTTTAACAATTGGATAAGGGAGGCGCGACATCTTCCAATTACTAGGTTGGTCGACATGGTTAGGGGCCAAATAATGGAACAAATGGCGGAGCGTAGAGTCAAGGCAAGGGAGTGGACCGGCATGCTGTGCCCAAAAATGGAGAAGAAATTGGTCTCCGCGTATAATGAAAGCTGGGGCTGGAGTGTTAGTCAGGCTGATGACAATGTGTACGAGGTACATAGTCAACCCTCTGTTTTGGTTGATGTGGCGAGGCGATCATGTTCATGTTTCCAGTGGCAACTAAATGGCTTCCCGTGTTCGCATGCTGTTGTTGCATTCCGTAACAGTGGAAGGAATATATACGATTCTATTGAAACGTACTATCGTATTGACAAATTTGAAGCTGCATACAGCGGAACAATTTTTCCAATTCCAACTGTTGACAAGCCGGCATTTTCGTGTAATGATTTTATGATAGCGCCCCCAAAGGTCAAGCGCCCGCCTGGGAGGCCGAAACGTAAACGAATTCCATCAAAGGGCGAGGTTGTGCAACGGATACGTTGTGGTCGTTGTGGAAAAATAGGCAACCACAATAGGAAGACATGCAAGGAGCCTATTTGATAATGTTACAGCAATCTTCTTTCCGTTTGTTTTTTTTTTTTGGGGTGTTTTCCCAATTCATTAAACTTCGAACACTTATGCTTTCTTTCCAACATTTTTTCATGTCCATTTACATTCCGAATTCAACAAGTTTAGCCATAATGTTATTACTGTATATGGATCACACATATGGGTTTGCCGTAATGTCTACAACATTTTAGTGCCTACGTTTTTTGATGTGCATTTCTTATTACACACAATGCAAACAATTTCACACACTTACAAACACAAACGTTTCATTTAAAAATTCCGGTTTTTCATTTCAACTTCTGTGTTTAACACCAACACCGTAATTAAACACAATGCCAACGCTACAACGCCAGAACTAACCCGCGACATATTATTACCACATTGTCGGACCAAAAAAAATTCAACATTAACGTACCATCCTGTTGATTAATTTCTGGGTTTAACACTGTCGCCAACATAAACACAATACACACAACAACATTACAGTCTGTCACACCCAATAATAACCTCTCTCACATACACAATTTAACAACACACACACAAAATGAATGGTAGCTGTAAAAAAATTAATGTTCCACCATTAACAGACACGCAGCTAATAGAACATGAACACATTAGAACCACAAAAACATAACATTTCCACGTTAATCAGGAAAATCAAAAACAAAAACGAAACTAATATTTGCATTCCACCAAATGTTTCATTCCTTAACATGCACTAACCCTGCCAAAAACAAAACACACCCTGTTTTATGCCCATGTTTTCCAATGTGTTCATGTCATATTTTCCTATTTATGTATTAACAGACCTCCAGCTAATGGAACCTCCAAAAATCACACAACCATATAAACAAAACATTTCCATGTTAACTGAAAAAAACAAGAACAAAAACCAAATCCAATATATGCATTCCATCAAATCTGTCATGGCAGAGGCCGATTCCGGAGCCCTCTATGCGGATCATTGATGAATGCCTTAACTATCTCTGCTCTGAACGCAGTAGCTGTCATCCCATCCATCGAGCCTTCAACCTCCACGTTTTTCGCGTACTGCCGCATGATGAAGCATACCATAACAGCGCAATCCGGACTGCCAATTGCCAAGACGTTACCAGCTTAATCAACATGAACAAGCCAAAAACAGTAATTTGACAGCAAATATGACAAATTAAAAACAGGGTTCCAATTAAAACATACGATTCTGGGTGTTGTTGGGGACAATCACCCAAAGCCTCCAAAGGCCCGTCCAGATTCTCCGATGTCACACCCGCAATGGATTGCACTTTTCCTGTTACCCGTTTCGTGTAATCGACGACCCACTGCTTCTGTGGTAGGTAACATGACCGAATCAGTCTTACTTAACACACCCTATCACCTACTTATACGCAACCTGCACAAATAACACATAAATGTCATAACATACATGTAATAACTAATCAATTGTACATACCACTTTTCCCGCCTCGGTGAAATGATCATCTCGGCTCCCTTTACGAGTTTTTATTGAGTTGTAGTGTGTCCATGTCCCCGCGTCTGCATCGTACACCATGGTGGTCCAATGATTCACATGGTATATAGGGTAATGGGACGTATTCGCAACCGTGATGCAGCGAACGCATGTTCAGGTAACCGTCCTTTGATGTCATGCTTCGGTTCCTCATCATATCCTACAAAAATTTCAAAATAATTAAACACTCACTACTCCACTGCCCATGTGTCGTGAAAAAATGCACAACACTATCTGCCAACGTAATAGTACTCATAATACCATATACATACCGAACACACACTGCTGTGGAAATAAGACTTGCTGAAATTAGCACAATTAGCAGCCGCAACGTTCTGTTCACTTTTCAAAATTTCAATATATGCGTCAATTACCTACCAACAGAAATTATTCACATGATCCAAATACATTAGCTTTATATACCCATCATTCTAACTTTCCCCTTGAAGAACATGTAATCCGACAAAATAAGGTAACTGATGATGTGTGCATATCGACAAAATCACATCATACTTACATTACCGGCAGTCGCCCCCCCTTGTACAAGGGACTGGATGTCTTTGAAATTAACATGCACACCATAATCTGCTGCACTCCATATCACAACCCTACACCAAATTACAATCACATAAGTATACTTCAAATATAATAAACAATGTCACAGTTAAACACAACATTTAAAATACAAAACAAGTAGGTTACCCGTCCCCTTCAAATGTGTATACCACCTCCAACAGTTTCTGTTCATCTTCAGCCAACAATTTCCAAACCGGATACCGATATTTCATTCCGAAGCCAGCCCATGTTTTATGCTGTCTCTCGTTGTCTTCAATGTTAACTACATCCTCATTTCTGATTTCAGATAAATTCACATCATCTTTTCTCTGTTTGCAACGCTTCACCAACCCAGGATACTCGTAATCCTGTAACCTCCACGTCCGTCTAGCTTTGCTCTTCACACACCGAACCAATGACGTGATGTTAGGTTCCTCCAAATTCACAAAGTCTATCACCCTGTCCACCACCTCACTGCCTGGCATGTCAAGAACATGTGTAATGTTCAAATTGTGGTCTGTTGCTGCTGGAATACCTGTGCCACTGGAATTGCTTTTACTTTTGCCCTCCACTGAAGTACATACCCCAGCACATAATGTTGCCTTCTGATTTTCAACTCCATCCCTGCTCTCTACCATTATGTTTTCTCCACCACCTACTGTGTTACCTACATCACCTTCAATGATGCTTGCATCGTTAAATTTGGATCTGTTACCTACGTCATTTGCAATGTTATTCACCGAACCACCCGTCTGATTTCCTCCCTGCTGCTCTGTTAATGCGCCATGACTTTTACTTGTGTTCCTAGCCAGCTGCGTTACCTCGTGTGCCTCGTACTCGTCAACCTGGTCCTCCAACCGAGCTACTTTTGTTTTCATCTCCAACAATAACGCATTCAAACGTGCAATTTCAGCATCTTTCAAACTAGTGGCAGTTCCGAAACCAATACACAAATTAGCCGCTTGTGAACCAAGTGCGCGTTCCAAGCTTGTAACCTTACATTCCAGTTCACCTACACGTTCCGATTTCTGCCTCAGTTGTTCCTCTAACTCCGCTACTCTGTCGCGCACTTCGTTTATGTTATTGCTACCACTGCCTCCTTCTGGATCCGTATCTTTGGCTGGTTGCGTTGTTGACAAATCCAGCAGATCAGGGAACAACACTGGCCACCCATCACCTCCTACAACTGCTCCCAATCCACGCTTCGTAACACACTTGTCTGCCTCGTTCGTCATTACGCCTTTCTGAACATGGACCTCTACAGATGAGTCCACTTGCCAACAGTTCAAACTGGCCTCCGCAACTTCATCACCAACATTGTTACGTGGCACACTAACATGCACCGACACTGGCTCCACGTCAAGCACTTTGCCTTCTGTCCTCATACATTCCACACTAAACAATGTCGTGCCTACTTTATATCGTTCAAGAATTGCGCCCTCGAGTTTATCGCAACTTACCTGCCAAACACATTACAAAATAGTCAATTAATCCAATATGTGCCATACAGTTTAGCCATACAACTCAGTATCCCATGTCATACCACAAACTGTCGTCCGCTACGCACGTCGACCCCTTTCATTTTCGTCGTCAAATTTGTAATGTTCCATCTGCAAAACCTTGGCAGTGCACTGTGACGTTCCTGCTCCATTAGGTTCGTGTGTTCGCAAATAAAAAACTGCATTACCATTTCAAATCACATTAATTAACATGACTAACAACAAGCCTACTCCTAACATTACAGTCAACACGTACATAGTACATTTCCAAAAAAAAAAACATTAACTTACAAGTAGTACGACAACACAGCCGGTAACCCTTTCTGGGCGATCATGAAATTCGTTCAGAGACGTAATCAATGCGGCACGTATCGCAGCAGCCCAGTCGTACAACTGAATCGTACTTAGTTTATCAATAACTCGGACAAACGCCCAACCGATAGACTCTCCAGTCGTTGTAAAAAACAGTTTCGCACATATATATAGCGACAGCAGCTTCGCGACATCTTCCTCGTCATTACCACTTTTCCCCTTTACTGCATCATCCAAAAGTTCTTTAATTTTTTTGCACGATATTCTACCGACAATATTGCAGCGACGTTGAATAAAATCTGATGGCGGCCTCGAGCCGTGAGCTAAATCGAGCTGGTCCACGCCGCACTAGATGCCAAAAATGAGTCGGATATCACTTCGACGCAATGGAATGCCTTTACCCCCAATGTAGAATTTTTCATCCTCCCGATTATATGTCTCCAATATGCGGAACACTGTTTCATCGCATTTCTTGTAAGCGTTCGGCGACAAGTTGTGTTTGCGGATGGAATGAATCATCGCCCAAAATGGTGTTCTGCTTGAGATGTCGTTTCGTGACATTGTTAATTTTATTTCTTATGCAGTTTTAATAACCCCGTTTATATTAGAACGATCGCCCGGTGAAGTGTCAAGTGCCACTTTCTTGATTACATCCATCTGTTTTCCCCTTGAATGGTATCTTCCCCTGTCTTTTCACAACAATCGGTTCAGACGTGAAATCGGAATCGGCAATGTTACGTGACACACCACCACTTTTTTTCCGTGGAGACTTTCGCAAAATCACCCCTGCACAAATACGAAACAGCTCAAATATTATACATCGTGAAAAGTAAAACATCAACGCTGTCTAAACAACATAATAATTCCAAACATGTAAACAACTTTGAAACATTAACATCCCACAACGTCAGATAGCAGTTACCAGCCCTGTTAACTAACATCCCACACTGTGCCTCAACATCATTAACACCTTTCACAATGTTCATTAACATTACCACTGAAACATTGACATAGTAATATTGAAACATTGGCTGTGGAATATTAATGTTTCAATGTTAATGTTACTAACATGGAACCATCAACATCTCCGCAAAGACCATACATACAATTCACGTAATCAAAAAACAACCACAGGACTTCTACACTAACATTGTACACCACACATAACAACATAGCAATCAACTTACCCAAATTCCCAAAGTAAAAATGTCAACACACAACACAGGGTCAAGCCCATTAGAGAAACAGAGACAATTCTATCACAAAGTATTAACA